>JAOWCC010000936.1:75618540-76066503 GCA_030867875.1 Actinernus sp. WN-2022 | reverse complement strand
AAACAGAAGCCATGATGGCATTCACCAAAATGGCCGCTCGCATCGTGTACGTGTGGTTACCAGTTCCCCGGCCGAGATAATTTATTCCAAAAAGTACAAACACACATGATGACATGAGGACAAGAATCTCGATTTATTTCGCTTGGGGAAGCACAGGTAGCCCACACATAACCACAGGGAGTCCACTGCAAGATTAGTATGCGTTCTCCTTCGTCGAACGCAATTAAGGTTTCTGAGATCGCTGGAAATGCACCCAAACCTACCTTTAATTAATTTCAGATGGATCTAGATGATATTTTTTTACTAATGGAGTTTCAAAATTAAGATGAGGCAAACAAAATATCAGGCAAGACAATTGAATGGTGAGGTGCTCTGTATGTTTCTCATTGGATTGGCTGATTACTATTTAATAACTCGAAAATTGAAAAAGATAGCGCTGAAGGCTCTATTTAAACTGAAGAAATCCATGGGTAAAAATTTCCGAACGGATATTAAATTAACTTTACGCCTCTTTGATTGCCTAATTAAACCAATTCTTCTCTATGGCAGTGAAATCTGGGGGGCAGACATAACAAAGTCTACAGAGAGAGACCCAATAGAAATAGTGCACACAAAGTTCTGTAAACTTCTACTAGGAGTAAGCAAAAATGCAACTAATAACGCTTGCCGAGCAGAGCTTGGAAGATATCCTCTTTCGGTGGAAGCAAAAACAAGGAGTTATAAGTTCTGGCTCAAGCTGAATAACCCAGAACGTACATGTTTATCGCAGGACACATATATAGATAGCAGAGACGGCAATAACAAAACTGATTGGTATCAGAAAATGAAAACTGCCATATGCACGGTTGGTCTCGGAGACATCTGGAATGATCCTCCAGTCAACCCAGTAATTCAAAAGCCTTATGAAAAATTATTCAAACAAAGATTAAAAGATATCGAATACCAATGCTGGCTTAGCCAAATCAACGACGATGATAGAAAAGAAGGACAACGCAATAAACTTCGTACTTATCGTACTTTTAAAATTAACTATTCGCTTGAGCCATACCTTTGTAATGTTCATAACATTGATCATCGAGTAGCTCTAACTCGTCTAAGAATAAGTAACCACGCCCTCGAAATTGAAAAAGGTCGACATTCTAGGCCCTACCTAAAACCAGAAGAACGAATTTGCCAAAAATGTGACAAACAAGAAGTAGAAGACGAACTACATTTTGTATTGAGATGCCCCCTTTACAATGACTTAAGGGAAAGCACAATCAATGTTGTGAATAGAAAATTAAATTTACAGAAACCGAAATATCAAAACGAAAATGTAGTTTTTAATTTACTAATAGATCCGCCTTTAATATTACAAAAAGAAGTTTGTAAATATATACATGACTGCTTCAAAAAACGCAAAAATAATAGTTAAAATAACTACATATAACACATATACTCCTATACATGTATCTTACCTTACGTTTGTTAGCTTTCTCAGCAGGTCTGAGACCTAGGTACAATTTGTATATGGTGCCAATAAACACATCTATCTATCTATCTATCTAATAAAGCAAGGTATTTCTCTGGGGGGGTCCGGGGATGCTCCCATGGGGGAAAATTTTGAAAATTGCGGTCCCTTAGATGCCTGGAAATGCACCCAAAAATATAGACAGCCCCCCCTTCTATGCTTATTTCAGTTTCTGTGACCCCCCCTCTCATGCTCTTGAATTTTTGATGACCCCCCCCCCCCCTCATTCTTGCCAGCCCCCCCCCCCAGGCATAAATAATGAATGGTTACTTTGATATTTCGTTTCATAATTGAATGTATCGCAGCGAAACTTTCTGTCAGGGTATTCGAGTGAATTTTAAAGTGTTTAGAATTTTGTGTGTTGATCCTGGCGGAGTCGGTTTTCACATTTCTCGTGACGAGTCTCTGATTGGTTCAAAACTTTGTCTCTGTGAGTCAGTTAGTATTAAATAGACAAATAGGTATGGCGTGTTTCAAAGTCGTAAAATTGGGATAAAACTGAACAATTTCAGCTACAATTCGACAATTTCCAAGAGCTCCAGTTTAACTTTCTAAGATTTCCTCAAAGTTTAATTTTACAATGAAGCGACCTACATTCGGGAGTTTGATGAGAGACAGTTTCGCAGAGGGACACTCGTTTGAAGATTTTGAATGCAATTTGAGTTTTTGCTCTCATTAGTTGTAATCGAAAAAATTGAGAAAAGATGTGAAACCGGGCTTCCTGGGATCCGGCGACCGGCGAATTAAACATATAAGAGTTGCCCGTGTTTCCCCACAAGGCAATAAATTAAAAATGTTTCGGGCCCTTTGGTCTTGGTAGCCTTTGGACATAGATTTTAGGCCGCACTTGTTTGAAGCTGGTCACGGTAGATTGATTCAAAAAGTGGCGGGAACAGTCCTGACTGCAACCTCGTGACCAGGGTCTTCTCGGTCAGATCCAAGATGGCGGCTTGTAGGAAAGCCAGGAGAAGCCGTTAAACCTGAACATGTGCTATCGATCGCTTCGCTTCAACGCTAACGGAAAATGAACGGCTTTTTAGGATTCTCTTCTAGCTTAGATACATCCTGGTAGCTTTGTGATACCCTTCCACTGTTTCTTTATCCAAGTAAACTCCATTTCGAACTGTCAGTAGTAGACCTGTTTTCACTTCGTCGTTCGCCGCGTGGAAATACCGTTAATCGCATCTCGCTCACTCCGGATTGGGATACCTATGGTTTGTAGGCACGTGATGAAATATTCCATATTTAGTTTGGCCGCCATATTGGATGCCCACATCACGTGATTAAAATCTCCAGGATTTCTGCAACTCGTCCCCAGGGTCTTCTCGGTCAGATCCAAGATGGCGGCTCGGCGGTTCTCGGCGGCTACTCCATCTTGGATCTGACCGAGAAGACCCTGGGGACGAGGTTGGGATTTCTGGAGATTTTTGGTCACGTGATTCAGCGTTTACCAGGGTCTTCTCTCGGAGTAGCCGCCATCTTGGATCTGACCGAGAAGACCCTGGTCACGAGGTTGTCCTGACTGAACTCTCTACGGTAGTCTAGAAACCGGCTAAGACCTAAGACCTAAGACCTAGAAACCTAAGACCTAGAAACCTAAGACCTAGAAACCTAAGACCTAGAAACCTAAGACCTAGAAACCAAAGACCTAGAAACCTAAGACCTAGAAACCTAAGACCTAGAAACCTAAGACCTAGGAACCTAAGACCTAGAAACCTAAGACCTAGAAACCTAAGACCTAGAAACCTAAGACCTAGAAACCTAAGACCTAGAAACCTAAGACCTAGAAACCTAAGACCTAGAAACCTAAGACCTAGAAACCTAAGACCTAGCAACCTAAGACCTAGAAACCTAAGACCTAGAAACCTAAGACCTAGAAACCTAAGACCTAGAAACCTAAGATCTAGAAACCTAAGACCTAAAAACCTAAGACCTAGAAACTTTATTTTTAGTTTTGGTATTCGAGTGTTTGGCAAGCGAAATTCGTGAATCGCCGAGTTCCATTATCTGAGTTGGAAAGACATTTGTATGGCGAAATATTGTACTAGATTTAGATAATACTTCCCTAAGATATGCCGTCGCTAGCTTTTATTCCACTCAGTTCGGTGGAGAAATGAGCTTTTGCGAGCAGAACACTCGACCGTTTGACTGAGTGAGAATTCCAAAATGTCATCGCGCGGGAAGCCAAAACAATGCTTCAGTCTGATTGGATGAAATTGAAGTCTGACTTGGATACATGTAACACTGTTTATAGTTGAGAAACTGATTTTAAAAGCTGTTCAAACGCCCATAAAAAATCTAACGAGCTATTACGTCTCGTCTGTTTTATTAAGTGAATATTTTTTTTACGAATTAAAACGAGAAAGTTTATGTAATTTAAGTAAATTGGTTTGCGTTTCCGGTTGGCTGTAAATTGAGCATATAAAAGTATTTGGCAGGAAATCAGTTGGCAGACTACTAACACATTCGACGAGTTTGTAGTTGCTGGAGGTTTTAAAGTGTGCATTTCAAAATGTCATGCGGTAATCTACCCGCTCTACAACGCCAGGGGACATCAAAAGATGGTATATATCCCTTATTAGATGGTTTCTAGGTCTTTTAAGCTCATTTCTCCACCGAACTGAGTGGAATAAAAGCTAGCGACGGCATCTTAGGGAAGTATTATCTAAGGCTAGTACAATGTACAATATTTCGCCATACAAATTATTATTATTACCAATGCTCCTGGCTATTTTGTTTACTCTGGTACGCACAGCCCACCATTAAATTGTGATCATTCTTTCATTTATGCAAAGATGGATATTTCAGTGACAAAACGCAAGGCTTTCAAGAGATGAGTTTGTAATTTCAAAAATGTAAACACGAACAGACTAGTTAATGACCTATTAAATGGAACTCGGCGATTCACGAATTTCGCTTGCCAAACACTCGAATACCAAAACTAAAAATAAAGTTTCTAGGTCTTAGGTTTCTAGGTCTTAGGTTTCTAGATCTTAGGTTTCTAGATCTTAGGTTTCCAGTAGGTCTTAGGTTTCTAGGTCTTAGGTCTTAGGTCTTAGGTCTTAGGTCTTAGGTCTTAGGTCTTAGGTCTTAGGTCTTAGGTCTTAGGTCTTAGGTCTTAGGTCTTAGGTCTTAGGTCTTAGGTCTTAGGTCTTAGGTCTTAGGTCTTAGGTCTTAGGTCTTAGGTCTTAGGTCTTAGGTCTTAGGTCTTAGGTCTTAGGTCTTAGGTCTTAGGTCTTAGGTCTTAGGTCTTAGGTCTTAGGTCTTAGGTCTTAGGTCTTAGGTCTTAGGTCTTAGGTCTTAGGTCTTAGGTCTTAGGTCTTAGGTCTTAGGTCTTAGGTCTTAGGTCTTAGGTCTTAGGTCTTAGGTCTTAGGTCTTAGGTCTTAGGTCTTAGGTCTTAGGTCTTAGGTCTTAGGTCTTAGGTCTTAGGTCTTAGGTCTTAGGTCTTAGGTCTTAGGTCTTAGGTCTTAGGTCTTAGGTCTTAGGTCTTAGGTCTTAGGTCTTAGGTCTTAGGTCTTAGGTCTTAGGTCTTAGGTCTTAGGTCTTAGGTCTTAGGTCTTAGGTCTTAGGTCTTAGGTCTTAGGTCTTAGGTCTTAGGTCTTAGGTCTTAGGTCTTAGGTCTTAGGTCTTAGGTCTTAGGTCTTAGGTCTTAGGTCTTAGGTCTTAGGTCTTAGGTCTTAGGTCTTAGGTCTTAGGTCTTAGGTCTTAGGTCTTAGGTCTTAGGTCTTAGGTCTTAGGTCTTAGGTCTTAGGTCTTAGGTCTTAGGTCTTAGGTCTTAGGTCTTAGGTCTTAGGTCTTAGGTCTTAGGTCTTAGGTCTTAGGTCTTAGGTCTTAGGTCTTAGGTCTTAGGTCTTAGGTCTTAGGTCTTAGGTCTTAGGTCTTAGGTCTTAGGTCTTAGGTCTTAGGTCTTAGGTCTTAGGTCTTAGGTCTTAGGTCTTAGGTCTTAGGTCTTAGGTCTTAGGTCTTAGGTCTTAGGTCTTAGGTCTTAGGTCTTAGGTCTTAGGTCTTAGGTCTTAGGTCTTAGGTCTTAGGTCTTAGGTCTTAGGTCTTAGGTCTTAGGTCTTAGGTCTTAGGTCTTAGGTCTTAGGTCTTAGGTCTTAGGTCTTAGGTCTTAGGTCTTAGGTCTTAGGTCTTAGGTCTTAGGTCTTAGGTCTTAGGTCTTAGGTCTTAGGTCTTAGGTCTTAGGTCTTAGGTCTTAGGTCTTAGGTCTTAGGTCTTAGGTCTTAGGTCTTAGGTCTTAGGTCTTAGGTCTTAGGTCTTAGGTGCCTCTCTAAGGGCCCGTTTACAATGAGATAGGGTTACCCCCGGGGGGGGGGGGGGGTACTCTACCTAAAGTTGGGTAGGGGTGTGCCGCTGGGGCTCTGAAACCCTTACCCTGTTTAAGACAAAAAAAACTCAAATTTCCATACCCTGTTCAAGACAAAGTGTTAAAATTTTCCTTCTATAAGACAAATAACGAATTATCTATACTTGGATGTCAGCGTTTATTGTGATATTGTATAATGAGTGTCATAACTAAATAAGTCTTCAGCAAGCACTAGACTAAATAACGGCACTAGATAAATACCATACCCTGTTCAAGATCTGTCGATGTGAAAATGGATACCCTGTCTAAGATCAGAAACTCGAAAAACCATACCCTGTCCAGCGGATCATCCCCGTATAGTCCATATATGGGAGTACCCCCCCCCCCCCCCCCCCCGGGGGGGTTACCCTAGCACTAGGGTCAACTCAACACAAGCCAGTTGAAGTCTCTTTCAAACGGGTAGGTACAAAACACTGACCCCCGGTCCATGGACCCCCTCGTGGACCCCCTATAACATTTTCTCAAATTCTAAAAAAAAAAAAAAATTGCGAAATGTTTCCGCTTCGGCCAGGAAATTAGGTCGTGCTGAGAAATAAGTCTGATGATGAGGTGTTAAAAGCCTCCTTCATTATCGGATATTGCGCTGAATCAATCAATCGGTGTTTATATTCACGAAATTACTTTTTTCACAGTATCATCATACATGTAACTGATACGGCTAAAGAAACCCTTACGGGCTTTTACAAAGTAATGTATACAGGCAATCAGGTCATGGCAGATCAAGACTACATAGTATTAAATAAATCACACGTGGCAACAAAACCCGGCAATATCCAATGTATAAAAATATATACAAGATGAGAATATATGAAACATCGACCGACATCGCACATTTTATTTCAGTGGCGTAAAATTAGACTTGTAAATAAAATCATTTCACAATTTTATTTACAAGTCTAATTTTACGCCACTGAAATGAAATGTGCGATGTCGGTCGATGTTTTATTATGCTCCCAAAACTCAACGACGAATAAACAGGAGTTTACTATCCCGATCGAAATTTAACTCGACATGTATGTCGCTTTGCTTTTGGCAGCTCAATGGAAGAATAACACTTTTCAAACGTCCTGCCTCGATAAGGACAATTAGGTTACAATGGGAACTTTCTGAAGCTTAGTTTTCCTCTATAATTTATCGTGAAAATGTCTAAAACGCAATGTATCGCAGTGCAAAATTGCAACTGATGCCCAAAAAGTCGAGCGTTGCGTGACAGAGCGACGGCAGTAATTATTCACTAAATCATTTTCGTCTAGTAATAAGTGAAGTATGCTAAGAAACACGTACCGCTCCGTTGTCAATCAAAATAACATGTTCTCACGATCCTTATCGCACTTCGTCATCAGACTTATTTGTCAGCATGACCTTAGTTGTTGTTCGAAACATTTTCACCGAAGCGAAAATCGTAAGGAAAGGATAAAAATAGTTTTTTTTTAGAATTTGAGATTTTTTTATAGGGGGTCCATGGACCGGGTCCATGATGGGGTCCATGAGGGGGTCCATGAGGGGGTCCATGGACCGGGGGTCAATGTTTTGTACTTACCCCTTTCAAACATATTCTTCATTTGAAAAGCCGTTTCTTATGAAATGTCATACTAATGAATGAAAACATGTGCTACTAATATTACTCTTCCACTTTTCTTTCATTTTTATCCGGTTCAAACAGATCTGTGGAAGTGATTTTGATTTTACTGATTCCTTGGTAGCCTGTGAACCGCTAGGCTCGCGGCCGCCAAAATCATTCAAGCATAGAAAATAACATGGCGGAGACGAGTAGAGTTCTGGCGGGTTTTGGTGGATTAATGTCGATTCCTCTTTCTGTGGTGCCCTTGCAGCTGTCTAGTATCCTAGAATGTTGTTATGTTACCTACTAATTGCTAGTGAACTTCACAAACTTGCAATGTGAAATTTGGCTCTAGAATAGAGTTGACCCAGATAGGCGGGTTACCCTAACAAACCGTTTACTGAAGGGCAAAACATAGCCCTAGTGCTAGGGTCACCCTAGCTCTCAGACAGGGTAACCCTAGCGCTAGGGTAACCAGGGCAGCCGAGTTGAGTTGTCCCGCTTGCTTGTAAATACATCGCTAAAAATAAGAGGAAATGACCCAGCGCTAGGGTAACCCTAGTGGTAGGGTAACCCTAGTGCTAGGGTAACCCTATCTCCTTGTAAACGGGCCCTAAGCTAGGCCAGGTGGATACTCGTTTAGCGCCTAATGAAATATAAACACGCGCCCGTTTTTATACAAATACACACGGCACTTCGCTAGACTTCCCTGAATATCAACACACAAAATTCTAAACTCTTTAAAATTCACGTGCATGCACTCGAATACCCTGACACTTCTTATCAATCTTTACTGAAATATGCTACGAAAATAGCTATAAAAGGCTGGGAAGAAAAGAATTCTGGAGTCCATTTGACTGCATAAAGTAACACAGGGGGTGGGGGTTTGGTTTTTCAAATCAAATCCCCACCTACCCCCTTGGGGTGTGTGTGTCTGGGTTTCAATTGATCCGTGCATTTGCATTAGTACTGCTGCCTTGCTCGCTTGCTTGAGGCTCGCTCACTGCGGCAGTAATTATAATAACAAGAAATATTCTAAAGTATACAACATGGCTAGCCTGAGAAGCGGCGTAAAGGCGAAGAAGAGGGGAAGAAGAGGGGGGATTTCCAATCTCCCTCTTCTCCTCTTCTTCCCCTCTTTTACGCCGCTTCGCACTCAAGCATGTTAAGGCCTGGTTCATTTAACGGAAAATAGATGTACGTTAAAAAATGTTTTCTGACAGAAATAACACTTTAAACAAAATCTAATTACACAATAATACTAATATCAACTTCCTTAAATTTGTTAAGCGGATGGTTGCCGTACACGTGATCGATGACGTCATAATTATATAAAATCGTTTAAGTGAAATGCGGCTGCGACGATAACATATGAATATAAAGTAACCCTGCTAAAACATTACTCCTCCCACAGTGTTTCAGATCACGCTTAGAAAACATGGTTAAGGATACAAAAAGTCACGTGACCTATTTTGCATAAGTTCGCCTTAATTACTCGTTAACGAAACATCGTAGTCATCTTTTCTAAGTTGATTTAGGTAAAAGGCTTCAACCTTAACTAAACATATACACTCATCATCCTAGCTGTTTTATACGGTGGCTTGTTAGGGCCATTAAAAAAACGATTATATTTTTCTAAAATCCCGAGTTATTTTTGGAAAAAAAAAAATTTAGGGGAAAAAATATTTTTTTTTCGCAAAAAAATAAGAAAAAGTTATTAATCCCGAGTTGCTAATCCCGAGTTCTTAATCCCGAGTTCTTAATGCCGAGTTGCTAATCCCGAGTTCCAAATCCCGAGTTCCAAATCCCGAGTTCCAAATCCCGAGTTGCTAATCCCGAGTTGCTAATCCCGAGTTGCTAATCCCGAGTTGCTAATCCCGAGTTGCTAATCCCGAGTTGCTAATCCCGAGTTCCAAATCCCGAGTTCCAAATCCCGAGTTCTTAATCCCGAGTTCTTAATGCCGAGTTGCTAATCCCGAGTTCCAAATCCCGAGTTCCTAATTCCGAGGCCGAGCTCTTCGTCCATTCTTCTTACCACGTGTAGTGAGAAAGCGGCCGATCGATCAGATGCAAATATTGCCAGTTTTAACGACAATATTAATATATTACCTCCTCAGTTCCTGGTAACGGCGCCATATCATTTTTTTAAGGGATCCATAGGGGAAAACTGCCGCCAGCTAATGAAGTAGATGATGCCCATGCCGGGGTATCCCATATTTTTTGGGACCGCCGCCGATGACAGCGTTGTAATTATCGGCAAAGTCGTTACGTTCAGTTCAGCATGAAGGATTATTATTAAAGGATATGATGGGCTTCAGTCTTCGTTCAAACCTAATCCAGCGCGCCGAGTCTTCAAGCTCTAAGAAAGCAAAAATTCAAATATGTTTATTTTAGAACAAGCTAAAAGATATTTCAGGAAAGAGACAAAAAGACTACTGGGGTTGCAACTTTTTCCATATTCTTCGTTGCGATTTTATCTCTACACCGTACTCACACGTGATGATTTTCGAGATTAGCAAACTGTGATCTCTAACGTTAAAATAACTACAGTCATCTCAATGAATCAACATTTTTGTAAAGTTTTAATAATGTAGGATGAAATCCCGAAAAGATATTTGAGGATGGAATCAATAATACTATTCACATCACTTCGAAGTCCCATATCCCTCAGTATTCTCTTCATCTGCCGCATACTTAAAATGAGACCATGCACAAGCAAAGGAAAAGCTAGAATTTCGGCGTAATATAAACCTAAATTGAAATATTCTCTAACAAGTAGTTCTCGCTGGTCATTCGCGACGCCTTCGATACTTGGAATATAGCTTGGCAAAACCGATAAACACGGCTTAAAGCGTACCAAGTACAAATAAAGTACAACTAGGAAGTAGGTGATGGCGTGGACAGTCTTTGCTGCAGACAAGAAGACCTCGTGTACAGTTAAGGAACTCGGATTTAGAACTCGGGATTTGGAACTCGGGATTAGCAACTCGGGATTAGCAACTCGGGATTAGCAACTCGGGATTAAGAACTCGGGATTAAGAACTCGGGATTTGGAACTCGGGATTAGCAACTCGGGATTAAGAACTCGGGATTAAGAACTCGGGATTTGGAACTCGGGATTTGGAACTCGGGATTAGCAACTCGGGATTAGCAACTCGGGATTAGCAACTCGGGATTAATAACTTTTTCTTATTTTTTTGCCCCAATTTTTTTTTTTTCAAAAATAACTCGGGATTTGAGAAAAATATAATCGTTTTTTTTAATGGCCCTAACAAGCCACCGTAGTTTTAAACTCGGAGCCGCATTTTTGATTTACTGATTTTGTGTTCTAAGTCACGTGACAGACCACGTGACACGTTTTACTAGACACAAACCACTTAAGGTTGCCAAGAATGGCGATGCCTATTATCGTGAGAAACTTGGCGTACTTACCGTACTCGGCTGTGTTGAAATAAGGAAAACATTTTTTACCCGAAATTTGACCCCTGAACCAGGCCTTAACATGCTTGAGCAGGCTACACTACCCAAAGTTGGGTAGGGGTGTGCCGCTAGGGCTCTGAAACCCTTACCCTGTTTAAGAAAAAAAACACTCAAATTTCCATACCCTGTTCAAGACAAAGTGTTAAAATTTTCCCTCTATGAGACAAATAACAAATTATCTATCCTTGGATGTCAGTGTTTATTGTGATCTTGTATAATGAGTGTCATAACTAAATAAGTCTTCATCAAGCACTAGACTAAATAACGGCACTAGATAAATACCATACTTTACAGAATACATCAAAATATAATAATAAACCGCTCGCAAAGCGAATACGAAGCTTTACACATGCTTGAATCAAATACAGCAAATCAAAAATTACGAAGTAATAAAGAAAGAAAGAAAATGGGAAAATAACCCTACGTCACTAATCGATCGAAATCGATCATCGGAAAGCTAATCGATTATTATCAGTAATTGGTAATCCATCAAGTGAGGGGTACTTTAAAATACCATCGGTCAATCATTATTTGGGGTGGTAAAATCTGTGGGCCATATACACATATACCACATCTTTTTTATAGTGCGACAACTTCGGCTAGTCCATTTAACTGTAATTAGACAATCCAGAGCTAATGGGCCACGCTTTCTACTCCTCGCACTCCTCCACTGTATCCACCTCGCCGCTTCATGGCGTTCCGTCCAGAACCTCTGTGAAGCTCGAATTTTCGCCTAGTTTGACGTCTGTGTGGGTGGCACCGGTCAAAGTCGAGGTTGTTTGCTAAGTTACAGTTCCATTTTTTTCAACGCTGTTTAAGTTGACATGCTCTACATTTTCACGGTGTAGAGTCCTGACCAGGGTTATCAAAATATACACTTCATCATTGAGAAATCTTGAACAGCTAGGTATTGATTTTATCACTTTACCGGAACTTGTCAGTTTTCGCCTTCAGATTCTGGCACGTCCACGAGTCACGAGTCAACACGTGATTCTCGTTATCTTTGATAGGGTGTAATGTTTAGGTTGTAATCTTATTTATTTCTCAGCAGCACCGTTTACGTAAACCCCCGGGTCCCCGGATAGATCATCCACCCCTCCCCTGAAGAAAGTATACTAAGAAAGTAAATGGTTGGTTCCTACTTGGTTGATCCCTATCAAACGTAACGTGAGAAACAGCCGCCTCTCGTCGCGTCGAGGTTGCTGTTTTCTCAGGCCATTCCGGTTTTGGGCCATAAAAAGGGTCGGAGTGGGGGAGGGGAGGGGAGAAGAATCGGGACCACACTCTGAAGCCACTAACGGTTTATTGGGTCAGCCGGTTTAAAAGTAAGTCGATAAAAGTTGATAAAAATGTTGATAAAAGTAAAAGAAAAGTTGTGCGGGGTTTTTAGAGGCATGCCAAAGCCACAAGTTACACAATGTTGGAACCAAGCCAATGTCTATTAAATGCAGAGCGAATCGATCAGATCGAGCTAGATGTGTCCATGACGGTCCCGCGCGTGCGATATTTCTTTTATAATACAAATTAATCCCTAATTTTAACTTGACATTTCACGCGTAATTTGTAATTTCACATATGTGAAATTTCAAACGCCGCCTACGCGCGCTAAAAAGTTTTTTTTCTGCATCGTAATTTTCCCTCCATAATATTAATGGCTAATCAAATAGTGACTCTCACTTATATTTAATTGTGTTTGTCAAAATCTACGTAATTTCTCTCGCCGAAGCGGCTCGGGAAATTACTTCGATTTCGACAAACACGCGTGAAATTTATCCCCAATTTCACTCGTCCCATTTGACACTCCCCTACTGACCTGACGGGGATGCTCGGCCGTGACCCTAAAACTGATGAACCCTAAAAGGGACCCAAAATATTTTTTATTTTGAACCCTTTATCTGTAATCTCTTGCAAATAAACAGACGACACCCTTAAAAAGGTACCGCGTTTTGTTACGTGGGTCCTTGCTTGCACGTGCAGGCGATACGGCGAGATCTCTCTACTCAGGCTCCTGCTCTACTTCATCTCTCTATTAGGGGTATAGAATGGTCCCTCAAAAAATCGTGAGTCTCGGTAAAATTCAAGCAATTCTCGAAATCTGGGCGTTTCAAAAAAGAGTCTCTGATTTCGAAACAAGGGTCTCGGCGAGTCTCGGATTCCCCTTCTACTTATGAGTTATGGCAATCCCATCCGCGATCACGTTTCGTACGTGAGTCCGAGTTTTGCAATTTGATAAGGGACTGAGTCCTATACTGTGATGATATCATTGAGTCAGCGTATGACCGAATTGAGTTATTTTTAGAATATGTTTCCCGGGTACAAGCTTGCCACCAGTATCGAGATTGAGATTGGCCTGACGACTAGTTGCAAAACAGACCCGTAAAAATTAAATTTCCGCAGTTAAATAAAATACTGGTAAAAGCTGGCAAAAAAAGCGCGAATTACGAAACCTCAGTTAAGTTACCGTGCACGCCCACGAACCTCAATCCCATTGGTCAGTTGGAGTATCTATCACAAATGCGCTGCCAGCACGTGACTTATAAATAAACGCGAAATGAAAATGGCGGCTGATAATGAGCTGGACGATAGTTGGAGTTGGAGCCAAAATGCTGGCTCGATTTCAACTCTGAGCTAATGAATGGACAAAACAAGGACAAAGCCTTGCTCTCTAATGCACTGGCTTCAATTACATTTGGACAACTTCTGTTTAGGAATTCGTGGAGCAGAGGGACTTTCTTTGCGGAATGAGTTCAGTAGTTGGCGATGTTTGCGCATCGGAGCGACCAACAGAGCTAATCTCTTTACTGGACTCTGAAGACTCCGACACAGTCGAACAGACTAAAGCTCTTATACACGAAAACCTTTATAAATCCCGAGACCCAAGCCTACTGAACGCATTAGTGGATTGCTTCCTTGAAACTCGTTCAACGACAGCCTTGCAGATTCTCACAAACATCCACGAGGCAAGAATACATGTAAGTGGATTTACTGCGAGAAAAAATCTAAACAATTAGAGAAATTACACGGAAATCACGAATGTCACAGAAAACTGTCAAGGAAGCATTACACGTCTGCATGAGTTGATATTCAAAGGTCGAAGTTAAATGGTTATTGTGCATGACATGTACGCAATATTTTTCTTTTGATTCGCGATTTTCGAATATTAGTGATGTACATGTAGATGCATTTCTCTTTACTGTAGTTCTTGTCAAATTCTATAATCAGGTTCTTTTCTCAGAGTAATCACAATATTGGTTAATACGTAGTCTTGGTATTTTTTACTAGAATTTATTTGAAAAATTAAACGATTGCTTGAAGCATTATGGAATCCAAAGCCGCATCAATACGCTGACACTGCTAGGATACATCGTCCGCCGACAGGTACGTAGGCAAACATTCGATTTCACAATCCATTGTATGAATTTTAATCGATTTTCTAGATTTTATTTTGTTATTTTATTTTTCCTGATCGCAGGATCTGTATCGATAAAACATTTTGTAGAGCAGAGTGATAATTTATTGTTACTTCAATTTGACCTTTGAACTTTTTTGATGATTTCTCAATCCGATTCAATATATCATAACATAATTAGCTGTAACGACAAAAGAATATTACTTTAACTTCAAAGTTCGAAAGGTATTGAGCAAGTTTAATGGGGTTCGTCTATTTCGTAATGTCTGGATGGAGTCTATTACCTGCCCCTGCTGGTCTCAGTGTGAAATGTACAATAACAGTCACAGAGACTACTAAATTATATCCATCACTAATTAATTTTCTCCCTGTACAACTGAGAATGTCCCCTGTATGTATTTTATAACATTGAGACCTACCATTGTGCTATCGTTTTAGTTCAAGTAAATGCCAGATATTTCATTGGAACATTTTGTAAAAAAAAATAACACTGACAAGAAATGCACATTTTCAGATATGTATTTTAATTTTTTACATTGCTGGAGAAAATACACTACCATTAGACCAATTACTATAAAGCAGGTAACATTACATAAAGTACTAAAGTAATAGATACAGGATGAGTGGCCATGTTTTATCGGATTTACAAATTGAGCCAGAGGCAAGTGTTGGTAAATATGATAAAACAGAGACTGTATATCAAACATCTAGATGTACAGAGTCATGTTTTTCAGTTATTTTGGCGATATGATCTATTTCAGCCAAGAAAATTGAAGCCAAAGCTTATGAAATCAGAACTAATCTGTATCAGATTTACAGATCACCTATTATACATTCATTACCTTTTTTACCGCCACGAATTATTAACGTTTGATAAGATTTGATAGAATTCATTCTCTAGTTTCTAATCTTACATACACTACATAAATAAATTTATTGTTAAAATATATTTTACTTGTCTCATTTTTTTCTTAGCCTTCCTGGCTTTACAAGATAGTAAAGACCTCTCTCTTTGAAACTGTCATCAAGAGTTTAAAGGTACATGTATGTATGAAATGTGGTATCCATAAAGAAAAATAGTTTGATTCTTTAATCAAAAGGGGAGCGGTGTTCCATATTTACGATTTTTTGTACTTCCGTTCCATGTACAGTACTGGGGAAAAAGATTTCAACGAGGTGAAGTGAAATTTCACTTGCAAAAGTGATATATCCCCTTAAAGTGAAATTTCCCTTTCCTTTCTACTAGGTGAAATTTCCCTTTTGGTGAAGTGAAATATCACTTCACGTGAAGTGATATTTCACTTCCCCAAAAGGGAAATTTCACTTCACATGATATCTGAAAGGGATATTTTGACTTTTGTAATGTTGATCTTTACCAGTGCACAGCGAGCTGCTGAGAAAGCAACATTGCAGAAAAGATGGACTTAACTCTGTGTTGTCATCACATTGCAACAATAAATTAGGCATCTTTAGAAATAAAATGTTTTGCGAGGTAAGTTGAATTATAGGGAACGCAAGCTGCTCTAGATGCACCACTAACTCTTCGCATAACAAATTATGCACAACACATCAGAAGCCGCTTTAACAAAATAGTCATTTTCTTCATAACGTCGCATCATAGCCACCTTTATAGAAATAGAATCCATGCATCTCAAACTTTAAAATGGTATGTTTTGAGAGGTTTTCGATGCGCTCGAAGTTGAATTAATTATCGGGAACGCAAGCTGCTCTAGATTCACTGCTAATTCTTCACTAATTCTCCGCTTTAACAAAATACAAAGCATTTACCGCGGTGTTACCGCGTCCAATGACCGCGGTAATACTGTGGTTTGACCTCAGAATGACCGCAGTTTTACCGCGGTAATACCACGGTAAAACCACGGTCAACTGCGGTAATTACTTGGCCGCGGTCACGGCCACGGTCACGGGCGTGGAGATTTGTATCACGCCGAAATCATTGACTTTAGTGTGAAGATGTAGCAGTCATGATCACAAACGTGCGAGTTTGGCGCAATGACTCAGCATTCTTTTTATTCTTTATTCAACACCGCTGTTAACTTTAGAATCTTTTATTTTCGCTTCATTCAGAACTCAAACGGCGGGTAGAGAACCTTTTATTTTCGCTTCATTCAGAACTCACTCATCGGTTAAACTAAGACTTTAGAATCTTTTATTTTCTCATCGAAAGACTTTAGAATCTTTTATTTTCGCTTCATTCAGAACTCAAACGGCGGGTAGAGAAGCACTCATCGAAAGACTTTAGAATCTTTTATTTTCGCTTCATTCAGAACTCAAATGGCGGGTAGAGAAGCACTCATCGAAAGACTTTAGAATCTTTCATTTTTGCTTCATTCAGAACTCAAACGGTGGGTAGAGAATATTTTATTTTCGCTTCATTCGGAACTCAAACGGCTGGTAGAGAAGCACTCATCGAAAGACTTTAGAATCTTTTATTTTCGCTTCATTCAGAACTCTAACGGAGGGTAAAGAAGCACTCATCGGTGAAACTACGACTTTAGAATCTTTTATTTTCGCTTCATTCAGAACTCAAACGGCGGGTAGAGAAGCACTCATTGAAAGACTTTAGAATCTTTTATTTTCGCTTCATTCAGAACTCAAACGGCGGGTAGAGAACCTTTTATTTTCGCTTCATTCAGAACTCTAACGGCAGGTAGAGAAGCACTCATCGGTGAAACTAAGACTTTAGAATCTTTTATTTTCGCTTCATTCAGAACTCAAACGGCAGGTAGAGAAGCACTGACATCGGTGAAACTAAGACTTTATAATCTTTTATTTTCGCTTCATTCAGAACTCAAACGGCAGGTAGAGAAGCACTCTCGGTGAAACTAAGACTTTAGAATCTTTTATTTTCGCTTCATTCAGAACTCAAACGGCAGGTAGAGAAGCACTCTCGGTGAAACTAAGACTTTAGAATCGTTTATTTTTGCTTCATTCAGAACTCTAACGGCGGGTAGAGAAGCACTCATCGGTGAAACTAAGACTTTAGAATCTTTTATTTTCGCTTCATTCAGAACTCAAACGGCGGGTAGAGAAGCACTCATCGGTGAAACTAAGACTTTAGAATCTTTTATTTTCGCTTCATTCAGAACTCGAACGGCAGGTTAGAACCTTTTATTTTTGCTTCATTCAGAACTCATCAGTGAAACTAAGACTTTAGTTAGAGTTCTGAATGAACGGCGAAAATAAAAGATTCTAAAGTCTTTGTTTCACCGATGAGTGCTTCTCTACCCGCCGTTTGAGTTCTGAATGAAGCGAAAATAAAAGATTCTAACCCGCCGTTAGAGTTCTGAATGAAGCAAAAATAAAAGATTCTAAAGTCTTAGTTTCACCGATGAGTGCTTCTCTACCCGCCGTTTGAGTTCTGAATGAAGCGAAAATAAAAGATTCTAACCCGCCGTTAGAGTTCTGAATGAATGGCGAAAATAAAAGATTCTAAAGTCTTAGTTTCACCGATGAGTGCTTCTCTACCCGCCGTTTGAGTTCTGAATGAAGCGAAAATAAAAGATTCTAACCCGCCGTTAGAGTTCTGAATGAACGGCGAAAATAAAAGATTCTAAAGTCTTAGTTTCACCGATGAGTGCTTCTCTACCCGCCGTTTGAGTTCTGAATGAAGCGAAAATAAAAGATTCTAACCCGCCGTTAGAGTTCTGAATGAACGGCAAAAATAAAAGATTCTAAAGTCTTAGTTTCACCGATGAGTGCTTCTCTACCCGCCGTTTGAGTTCTGAATGAAGCGAAAATAAAAGATTCTAACCCGCCGTTAGAGTTCTGAATGAACGGCGAAAATAAAAGATTCTAAAGTCTTAGTTTCACCGATGAGTGCTTCTCTACCCACCGTTTGAGTCCTGAATGAAGCGAAAATAAAAGATTCTAACCCGCCGTTAGAGTTCTGAATGAACGGCAAAAATAAAAGATTCTAAAGTCTTAGTTTCACCGATGAGTGCTTCTCTACCCGCCGTTTGAGTTCTGAATGAAGCGAAAATAAAAGATTCTAACCCGCCGTTAGAGTTCTGAATGAACGGCGAAAATAAAAGATTCTAAAGTCTTAGTTTCACCGATGAGTGCTTCTCTACCCACCGTTTGAGTCCTGAATGAAGCGAAACTAAAAGATTCTAACCCGCCGTTAGAGTTCTGAATGAACGGCGAAAATAAAGTTAGTTTCACCGATGAGTGCTTCTCTACCCGCCGTTTGAGTTCTGAATGAAGCGAAAATAAAAGATTCTAACCCGCCGTTAGAGTTCTGAATGAAGCGAAAATAAAAGATTCTAACCCGCCGTTAGAGTTCTGAATGAACGGCGAAAATAAAGTTAGTTTCACCGATGAGTGCTTCTCTACCCGCCGTTTGAGTTCCGAATGAAGCGAAAATAAAAGATTCTAAAGTCTTAATTTAACCGATGAGTGCTTCTCTACCTGCCGTTTGAAACATGTATGTTTTATTAAAATTATGCGTAGTATTGTGTCATGACCGCTGATTTTGACTGCGGCTTTCATTGCGGTGAATAATTTGACCACGGTAAAGCCGAGGTAAAACCTCGTCCAAAGTGCGATAATACCACGTCCAATGACCGCGGTTTGACCGTGACCCGATGCTTCAATAATTCCAGGCGGTACTGTAGTCATTTTCAAAGTTCTTCATGTATCACCGTCTTCACATGAAGTGAAATTTCCTTTTGGTAAGGTGATCCCTGGGGATATTTCACTTCACCTCATTGAATTTTTTTTCCCAGTACTGTAGAGTCTGTACATGTGTATCGAGTGGTGATCATCACCTCACTTTCCTCCCTTTAGCTTTTCTTCCTTCTTAATTCCGTGCATGGTCCCTTGAGAGTCATTCGTCTTGCATGGGGACAAAGCCCAAGTCCTGTGTATACATGTATTCTTGTGAAAAAAGTCCTGTTGGCCTGTGGGTCTTCTCACTAAAAACAAAATATAAATTAGAACTCCTTGTGAACAGGCCCAGGGCTCTAACTTAACTTTGAGAAAAGTAAGCGTTAGAAAAATGTTTCCTAACCATTACTGTCAGATTTGACTGTTGAAGAATTCATAGTTAGTAATAGGATTTGATCCTTCATAAGGGGATTTCTCTGGAATTATTTTAGGTCAAATTTTAAATACTTTGGTTAACCTAATAAGGAAGAGTTTAGTATAAATTGAACATTGAAAACTATTTACCATTGGTTAGTGGGATACTGTTAATATCAATAAGGACTTGCACTATTAAAGGGAATGCTCTTTTCCCTTTCTCATCCTTTGGAATTCAAAATTTTAAACTTGAATTCAGAACAGTACATAAAGCAAGCAAGTAAATTTTCAGTTTTCTCCTGTTATAATACTAAAATAAAATTCAAGCTTAAAAAGGAAGCTAGTTGCTTGGTAGTTCATTTCATTTTAGACATTGAATTGTTCCTTTTGAATTTTGTGCAATAACAAAAAATAATGTCAGAGATCACTCAAGCAAAGCATCACATGTTAGAGCTTTGAACAGAAATGTTCAATTCACAAAGGCCGAGTGAGGACTGAAGGTGTCAGCGTGCCTGGCAGAGGCCCTTTTATAGTGCAGGTCCTTGTTTAAATTTGAGCCGTGGGCCCAGTTCTGCAAAGCCTGATTAAGCTAATCTAGGATTATGGATGATCTTGACCTCAATTTAGTAACTGTTGCACTACTGGTTTGGGATTAAAAACTTATTGTTTGGTGAGGACTGAGTTACTAGACAGTGTCTTTCTATTTGTAATGGATCTTAGAATAAGGAAACCACCTTTTACCAAAATCCTGGGTTCAAACTTAATGCGGGATTAATGCTAATCAGGCTTCGAGGAACTCGGCCCCGTCATCTAACATGGCTGCCACGTTAACCCTCTGTTGACCTCCATTTTGATACAGAGTGAATCAGATGTATTGTTCCTGGTGAATGGCATTTTGACGATCACTACACTGCTGCCTCTCATCCCAACTTCAGTAGGCTCATGGCTTAATGATCTCTTTGATATTTATACAAGACTTGCAGCATTTCTTAACAGCAGACCAGGTAATTGTTTTTTGTATGGTGTCACAGTCTGAATTAATAAAATAAATGGTTGACACCTCAATTGAAAAAAAAACCAGTAGAGCACGGTCTAGAGTGTGGGATGTAGGGTGTTTGAATCCTGGCGACATCCTTGGGCAGAGATGTACATAAGCTGTTGGCCTTGTCTCCTTCCTCTTCTAATCAGTATGAGGAGGACGTGAAAAAACCTGTTGTGCTATTTTGTGAAAGAGTAGGGGATTGTCTCCTGGCACAATTATAACAGCCTGGTATTCTGAAGGTACTAACAATCACTCATGATTGTAAATTGCACAGCAGCACTTTGTGCCACAATAGCAGTCCATATGTCAAGACCTCCCTTGTGAAATGCATTTGAATATATTTATAGAAATTGCACTGTATAAATTAATGAAAACCTTTTACCTATAGTAAAATGCATGTATTTTTGTCTTCTTGCAGGGAATGTTCCTGATGTTTTTCTGCTTCACCTACATGTCGCAGTCTATAACTACTTTCATCGTCTGTATGCGATGTACCCGAACAACTTCATGGTTTATTTAAAGGCAGTTCATCACGATAGTGGCAAGCAGATACTCTTTCAGACAACTATTAAGGTAGAAAATACTAATGTCTTGTTTTTGTGTATGGCCATTAACTGTTTCCCTGCTATGGAGCCCTAACCCAGCCCAATAGAAACAAGGAAGTCTGAAAAATATTGCATCAAATAAAGACAGGCTGGAATTCTGAAAATGCAACAGTATTTCAATGGATGCATGGATGGCTTTAAATCCTGGGCTATAACACTGATTGATTGACTCCAATTTTTTTTTTTTGTGAATTTCAGTGCACTGAAAATTGGCTCAAAAATTCTGTTCACACTTAAAATCAAAAGCAAACACAAAATGACCATCTTTCCAACCACCAGGTTTGCTTGTACAAAATGCATCAAGCGACTGTGAGCCACGTCATGCTTACACTGCATTTCACTGTACCACATTTTCCTACACCCACCTCCAATTGCATGCTGGGTAATGGAAACAATTGGGTCACAGAGGTGAGGTGCTAGCCACCGTACCATGCTGGCTTCCCCTGGCTAATTATTTGAACCATAAATTTAAGACATAGTTGCCAAAACCCAGCTGCAGTTTTAAGGCATTGCAGCAAGAAAACAGAGTGAAAATGAGGCCAAACCACTAAAAACACATGAACGAATGGGCTTATCACAACTTCTAGTATCCATCTCTATACGTTGTTCAGCTGTATTTACTTCTGTTTTTTTTGCATAGCCAATGCTGGAGCATGTGCGTTTGCATCCTTGCCTTGTGACTGAGACATCACTCTCAGAGATGGGAAAACACAGGTTTGTGGGTCATGGTTTTGTAATACAATAACGAAGGATTATTCCTGCTAAAATGATATAAAGCAAACAGATTTTAAAACCTTAAAATATTTTCAGCACTTAAGCTGTACATTACTAGATTGGAGAAATGGGAAGGCAGAAAATTAGAGATTTTCAATAATTCAAAACTTATACTTCAGCTCAGTAAAATCTTCCAATACACAGTAATGCAGATATCATGGGTGCTTACCACTGACACAGGATAAAAAACAGAAATTCTGGTTGTAAAATCAACATGTAATTTTGGTATTTAATCAACTAAAATTGATTGAGATATGCTGGCCGCCATGGAAAGCAAGTAGCAGCTGATGTAGTAGCATTTTGTTTGGAAAGTTTTTTGGAAAAATGGGCTACTGGCCGGTTAAGGTAATCCACTTTTCCCACTCTTTTTGGTCTTTCTGGTGGACATGACTGTGTGCCATTTACGTATACTTTTAAAATTTATTTCCCAGTTTTACTTTATTAAATTTTCAACCAGTTGGTGTGATGTACAATGTAAATGATTAATTTGTGATTTTATATAATTTTTGTGTGAAATTAAACTTTTTGAGAAGAATAAAAAATAATGCTCCTACAGGATTTTGTGCACCTTTGTTGTGGCCATAGTTTGGTTTGTTGCATATGACTTTGCTGTTTTAAATGTTTCTTATTTTATCTCTTCAAAGGTGGAGAAAGAAAGAGCCTCAAGACATTGTCATAGAGTGTCAGAACATTTCACTGGACCCTGTCGATAGGTTACAGAGTGAGAACAGCCTGAATACCTCATGGACATCAAGACAGAGTCTTCAAGACATTCCAGTCGTGGAAAAATCAAACAACTTGGCTTTGGCAACACCTGAAGACCAGTTTGAAAGTCAGGGTTGTGATGTACCCAGGCTGAAAGAAAGAAGAATGTCTGACTCGGCAACACAAACTGGAAAATCTCTTCAAAGCGGAGACAGTGGTACTGGTAGTATGCCTTTAGTTTTGGCCAGTGACTTGACACCTGGTTGGAGTCCATCGGATTTGTGTGGACTAAGTACCCCACCTTCATCTCAAATGTCACCATCAACGAGTAATCCAGATTTGACTCTATCACTGACTCATACCCCAGCAGTGATGAATACCCCTGGGGACTCTCCAACCACTTCATTGTTAGGTGATGTTGCTGATGCTAACCAATCAAGAGGGAAATGGCCTGGTTTAGGAAAAGTTTCAAGTGGCCGAGGTACCCCAGTAGCAGGTATTCGATCTCATAGTCAAGATAGCTCTCTAACATACAAGACAATTCATTCAGCATTACTGCAACACAAGAGCGAAGAAATTGAACATCGGACATCGACACCTAAATCTTCTGAAAGCCCACTTACTGATATCAACAGGTCAGTTCATGGTCCTAATATAATGCACTGCAATGCAGGATTTCCATATGAAAGACAGACATCAGAAGTATCAATGCAGTCAGAACCAGTTACGCCTATCGATAAAGTCTCTAGCTATAATGATGAATTTGAGAATGTGTACCAAGATCCCAGAACTTCTGAACCTCAAGAACAGTTAACGTGCAGTGAGAAAGATATTTCAGTGGAGTCTGCCACAAAAGAAATGGAAAGAATACTAAGACAGAGTAGCTATGCCTCTGTGGAGTTACCACAAGAACCTCCACCTAGTATTGATGTTTCTTTTAGTTATAATAATACAAGTCATGTTTCAGCTGGGAACAATCTGATAATTCAAGACTTAAAGGCATCAAAGCTTGACCGTTTGAAAGGAGGAATACCTCGGAGCACTGAAGGAGTCAGGAATCCTGAACATAAGTATGAAGATATGGCAGGCAATCATCAAGACACTTATTTAAGTCTTTCAAACAAAGATGAAAGCAAAGATCAGCAGACTGTGAAGTCTACTGATACTTTGGAGAGCTCATCGCGAGCACACTCGGTGACACCAACACCTCAAGACAATCAGCACAGGTTGCAGACATATGCTATATGTTTATCACATGCATACCATTTTTCTGGACTGAGGGCTGACCAGGAAATATCTTGGATGGATAATCCCATGGCTGGTAGCATAAGGCCTACTGATAGACCATCAGGTAGTCGACCAACACCTGTAGAAATTCTGGACTATTATATCCACTTTGGATCAGCTGTTCATGAGGAACTCGCTAGGTAAAATTTGGTGAATCCAATGCATGTTTACTTGATTCTGAACAGATGAAACTGATCATGTGATGACATGATAATTGGCCATAATTGAAATGAGGAAAAGACTAGATTTTAATGATGTGCATCATGGGTAGTAGTTTGGATAGACAGGCTCGAAAACAACACAAGAACTGGAGGGAAGGAGCGATTCAGTTCTGGTCATTTCTCTCAAAAAACTAGCCAACAATTAAATATTGAACATTACTAAGACCTTCATATGCGACCTAGACATGCGAATTAGAAATATGTTTAAGCTTCATGAAGCTTTTTCAACCCCAAACCTGACAACAACAGGAAGTAGTTTATTGTTTGATGTTTATCGTATTGCAGTTGCCGTGAAAGGATTATCATGGCTTCACCACATGGAAATCCTGCTGACATTGATGGACAGGCTATAGTAAAATAATTTATCTCATGATAACTTAGGAGACAACGGAGGAATAGTTTTTGACCTTTTTTAGTGAGAAAACTACAGTATTCCATCACTTCTTCCCTCAGGACACCACGTTGTTTATGAACATGTCTACCCTGACTGTTACCCACAGTGCACTGCACATACCACTGGAACCCAGTCCTTTCCTCATTTTGGTCATGGCATAAAAGCGATCACATGACGTGATAGTTGTTTTCTGCAGATGCAATCTATCAGGCGTTATAGTTCACCACAAAATGTTGGTGCGCGCTCATTGGCCAAAAGCGATCACGTGACGTGATAGTTGTCATCTGCGGAGGCAAACTATCAGGCGTTATAGTTCACCACAAAAATTTTACCGCGCGCTCATTGGTCAAAAGCGATCACGTGACGTGATAGTTGTCATCCGCGGAGGCAAACTATCAGGCGATAGTGCCCGCTGAGCACGAAAGACCATAACGCAAATAGACTGTGTCTGTCTCGGACCTATCGGCTGATACTTTCCCTTGGAAATTTGATGTTCTTAAAACTAGCATATAAGTCCTCGAACTGCGTTCTCGGGCTTATATTTGTTTTAAGAACATCAAATTTCCGTGGGCAACTATCAGCCGATAGTTCCTCGATGGACACAGTCTATGTACATGTATAATAGTGCCCGTTGAAAGCAGAAGACAATTTTGTGATGAACAATAACCAGGGCTCGAAATTGCGCCCGACACGGGCGTAAATACGCCTAGATTTTTTCGTTTTATGCCCGTATCGTAAAAGTACGCCGAGATCCTGTTACAAGTCTTATTTCCAAATCTCTAAAACTATCTGATTTTTTTGAAAAAAATACTACCATTTGCAAGCAAGCGTTTAGTGTAAACTTTTTTGTCTGTTGTTTCAAGTTTGAAACGCATAGTTTACTAATTACGTGGCGACGTTTGGCGTGTGAAATCTGAACTTTTAACCGCAAAATATCAAAGTTTGACAGCTCCTATCTATAGGCTTTGTCATGCAAAACATAGTCTTTTGTACGGAGCCCTGTAAGGGCCATCCACAAACACAAATTTTATGAAAGAATATCGCGCGATACAGTGCTCCTATCGCGCGATAATTTATCGCGCGATACTGACTTATTATCGCGCGATACTGCTTTATTATCGCGCGATAAAGTGTTATTTTAAAATCCGTACATTACTTAGCTAGACAACATGGCGGCGAACACGCTACGTGATAATGCTCTTCTCTTTTATATGTTTCTCTTACTTCCGACAACGAATTTGGCTTTACCTGAATATTTACCGGCGATTCAAAATGATATTGAAAATAACAGGGATGCATTACTAGTCGAGAAATACTTTAATCTAGGCTGGAATTATATGGCAATAACTTATCACGCCATCAAGATGAGTCTTCGCCAGCTTAAACGTGTTCTGAGAAGCAAGACTTTATGAAGGAGAAAGGACTACAGTAGTCCAGATGAAAATGGCAAAATCACCCAGAAAAAAGGCTTGATGCCAGAAAAAAATTATTACAGCAATAGGGGTCCTAAAAAATATCGACCAAAAAAACACGGTAATCCTCCCCCCCCCCCCCCCCCCCATCAATTTTCAAAGGGTTCGAATCTATATACTACAACCATGAGAGGTTAACATTTTAACCTGGGATACCCTGTTATAACCTCTAAAATTATCATTGGCCATTTCTAAAAGCAATAGCTTCAGAATCAAATCCCCCCGCATGCTCACACACTTACATTAAAATGCAAATGGTAGAAAATTTATCCTCATTGATATGTGCTTTGTTTACACAACTACTAGCTGTCAGAAGCAATTCATTCAACTCTGCAATAACAATAAATAAATAAATAAGAACATAAACAGAGAAGTCTTGCTACAAATAAAGTTATTTTGAAAGTTTGTAATCGATTACATTCTTAATAACTCTAAATACATCTTCTGGAAGAAATGTTTTTTTTAAATTTAATAATCCATGCAGCTCAGGAAAGCCTACATTTATTAAAACTTAACTGCTTTTCGTAAACTGCCCCACACAGATGTCGGCAGCGTTTGTAAAATATAAAAGGCATTTAGTTTCTTCAACTTATCTTCAGTATTGATGATAGAAGTAAGTAATATTACAAGGTAGTTCAAATTTTATCTCAGTTCAAATTTTTTTTGAACTAGGGAATTTTTTGGGTGCAAAGTAAATCACGAATGAAAGCCGTACTGACATCCATAAGTTTATACAGTTACTGAGTTAGTCAAGTTTCGAACTATGAATAAATGCATGATTGAGTTCAACTGTAAAAGATATGTCCTTTAACTTCAACTGCTCGTCAAAAGCTATTTTTATTTTGTTTAATGGTGTTGAATTCACCTTAAGAACTAAAAATCTACTTATAATCTTCGCTACACATTTATGAGTTTATGAGTTACATTATCGCGCGATAATAAGTCAGTATCGCGCGATATTGTTTCATAAAATTTGTGTTTGTGGATGGCCCTTACAGGGCTCCGTACTTTTGTCATGCAAAACAACTTGTTTCGTGCGGGAAAATAGTTTACATTACTGGAGCTGTCAAACTTTGACATTTTGCGGTTAAAAGTTCAGACTTCACATGCCAAACGTTGCCGCGTAATTAGTAAACTATGCGTTTCAAACTTGAAACAACAGACAAAAAAGTTTACACTAAACGCTTGCTTGCAAATAGTAGTAAAATGCAAACAATTTTTTGTAGAAAGATGACAGAAAATCGTCTCTGCTTGCCGCTCTATTTGTCTCAAAGCCAGCGCGATAGATCTGTTTTAACAGCCTAGCTCAGCCTAGACATGTATGTTACACTTAAACACTTGCATGGCTTCCTGCAAAACTTTGCGTGACCGCATGAAAAAAAGGCTGCCACGCCTTTGTCTTTCTCTGTCTTGTTTAAAAAAGCGATATTGAACTCAATGAGTTTAAAGTCGAATGTTTATTACAAAAAAAGCAAATGATTTCCAACATTAAAAAACAAAACAAATTTTACCCTTTTCCTATGACATACAAATTTCAGCTACTAATGCACAATTATTTACGCCTAAATTTTGGAGAAAATTATGCCTCCTTTTTTTCTTAATTTCGAGCCCTGATAATGACAAATAGAGCGTGTTTCTCTCAGAGCATGTTTGTCATCTGTGGCTGCAAACGTTCAATGCAAAAGTTTTGCATCCTCATTTGCGAAAAGTGATAATGACATGATACTGTTCATTCGCCACTGAGCACTATCAGGCATTATACATGTAGTTCACCACAAAATTCTCTCCTATTCTGATTGGATGAAATTGATCACATGATTTGATAGTTGTTATACAAATAGTGTGTCCATTGAGGAACTATCACCTGATAGTTCCCACAGAAATTTGATGTTCTTAAACAAATATAAGCCAGAGAACGAATGCTAGTTTTAAGAACATCAAATTTCCAAGGAGCCAATAATTGTTCCGAAACAAACACACTCTATTTGGTGTTATTGTTCATCACTTAATTCTCTTCCGCTCTTAGCAGGCACTATTATACAAATAGAGTGTGTTCGTGGAGGAACTATCAACTGATAGTTGCCCGTGGAAATTTAATGTTCTTAAAAGAAATATAAGCCTGAGAACACAGTTCGAGTTTTAAGAACATCAAATTTCCAAGGGAAAGTATCAGCCGATACAATATAGTTCTGAGACAAACATGCTCTATTTGTCATTATTGTTCATCACAAAATTGTCTTCCGCTTTCAACGGGCACTATTATACAAATAGGCTGTGTCCGTCGAGGAACTATCGGCTGATAGTTGCCCGCTGAAATTTGATGTTCTTAAAACAAATATAAGCCAGAGAACGAAGTTCGAGGGCTTATATGCTAGTTTTAAGAACATCAGCCGATAGTTCCAAGACAAACACAATCTATTTGTTGTTATCGTTCATCACAAAATTGTCTTCTGCTCTCAGCAGGCACTGTCACCTGATAGTTTGCATCCGTGGAGGACAACTATCACGTTACGTGATCGATTTTGGCCAATGAGCGTGCCAAAATTTTGTGGTGAACTATAATGCCTGATAGTTTGCATCTGCGGACAACAACTCATGTCATGTGATCGCTTTTAGCCAGTGAGTGTACACCAAAATTTTGTGGTGAACTATAATGCCCGATTAAGTTTGCCTTAGAGAATTTGATGTCCTGAAAACCAGCAACAGTAAGCCCTGAAACTACATTCTCTGGCTAATATTTGTTTTAAGAACATCAATTTTTTGGGCAACTATCAGCCGATAATCCCTCAATAGACCCAAACTGTATGTTAAATATAGTGCTTTGCAATAGCTGAAGACAATAATTTTAGTATTGAACAATAACAACAAATGTAGTGTTTTGTCTTGGGCTGTCAATGATCTGATAGTTTCCCTTGGTCAAACTCTAAATTCATTTCTTTTAAGGTTACCGTATACCTTCGCGGGTGCAAATAAAATCGCACGCGCATCATTTTAAAGGAAAGTATAGAAACCTATATATCACTGGAAAGATTATATAATGTAGAATGCGCTGAAATGTTTTTTTTTACACAAATATTACATTTTCAGGAAATGCTAAGGCAACAAACGCAAAAAAGATAAGTCTCACAGAAGTGAATTTATGTGCCTCTGCGTTTGTGCCTACGAACTATTCGGCTGCATAACGTCAATCAGCACATGATGGCCTGTCAAAGTGTGTGAGCGTTTTTTATATTTTACTTTGTTCAAATGCAATTCATCTTCAAAGTTTCATTCGAAATAGTTTCTGTGTTTCATCATGGCAAGTATTCTTATAAGAAAAATAATTAAAATAAATTATTCTTTTCTCTTCTGGACATATCCACGATCGATATCCCGGTAAATTAAACGCTATAAAATCACTGAACTCACAAGTCGCGGCTCTCTGTGAGTCTGAAGCTCCCAGATGTAGTTTTCTGCAAAAATTCAGCGGGGTGCCTGTGGCACGTAATGGGATCAGAGGGATTTATCACGCCTAAACAATTTATTTACTTTCCTTCAAATTACGTTTTTTCTAATATCTCGCAAATTTTTGCATGTTTAAAATTTTTTTTTCGGAAAGATGAAGATCCATCCATCAATTTCAACATAATTAAAAACATCTTTTTTTTAAGAACACACGCCACGAAGGTATACGGTAACCTTAAAGTGCCTATAACCCTTTTGCAATTTTGATAGCTTGTGAACCTCCAAAGAGTTTTGAGTACTTCTGTGAAGAATGTTTTGGTTTACAGTGAATACTTTATGTTCTACGCTTGTTTGAAATCGTGTACATGTGACCTTTTGTGATTAATTCGGCTTTGCAATCATTTCAAGAAGTACTTAACATGTTGACTAAAATGACTTTTTTCTTTACTAACAACTCACAAACTGTGAATATTTTCTATGCATAGATGTTTTTGTGATAGAAAGGCGCTATGGAGAATAATTATGCATTAAATGAGGTGACGTACATACAGGTTTCGACCCAGGCTTTTACTTACGTGGTCATGGGTCAGGTAAGGTCACATTTACACGATTTCAAACAAGCATAGAACATAGAGTATTCACTCAAATACAGGTATCGACCCAGGCTTTTACTTACGCGGTCATGGATCAGGTAAGGTCACATTTACACGATTTCAAACAAGCATAGAACATAGAGTATTCACTCAAAACAAAAACTTTCTTCACAGAAGTACTCAAAACTCTTCGGAGGTTCGTAAGCAATAAAAATTGCAAAAGGGTTATAGGCACTTTAAGAACACCAAGTTTCTGCAGAAAACTGTCAGATGATAGTACCTCGACAGACACACTGTTGTTTAAGTGGGAGCCATCCATTCTTTGTTTTTTTTCCAGGATTTCTTTGGTCAGCCAATCAGGGACCAACTGGACACATTTTGGAGGTACAATGCAGTCAATGATATACTGCACTCTTTACAAGTGTACAGTGCTCAAAACTATTGTTAGCTTAGTAGTCCACAAGCCCATAACTAGACATAATAATATTAATGTCATAATGCCATCCATTTTGTACAAGGTCCTGCATTTTGGAGGTTCAATGTACATTAAACTGAAGGGTTGTGTGCAACAAGAGTGTAGTGACTCCTGATCACATTCTAAATTCTCACTACAAAACAAAGAATTTGAAGGAGAATTTAGGATGTGATCAGGAGATACTACATGACAGCCCTTTATTATACTTTACACATACTGTAAATACCGGCAGATAAGCCGCACTCGCAGATAAGCCGCACCCCAAGTTTAGAAGCTCAAATTTTTGGGAAAAAGTTTCAAAAAGAAAATCAAGATTTAAGAAATCTGCATCACCTTCCTTGCTCCATCAAACTTTCAGCGAGGTTACTCCATATTTTTACCCATAATTTTAAATCTGAAAGTGTTTAAACTTGCCTATACATACAATAATATACAATATAACTTTCCATAGCATTTGCTTGACGGTACTTTTTCGTCCAAGGTCGATTGTTAGCTAAATGTTGTCCTGAATTTCATGTCAACAAAAACATGCTCACACGTTCATCAAAGCTTAGTAACCACATATTTTATTGAAGAGAGAAACTGAACACTAGAATGCGCTATGTGTGCACAGAACAAAATCAAAACATGAAGCACAGTGAGACATTTGCCTTTTCATCTGCCGTACGTGGTTATCTCATCTACAAGGACATCTGGAAGTCATCTATCGGGGAGGAACTGATTGCTCATAGAGAGATGGAAAATCAGTTTGACAAATTTACTGTTAAAGTACTAAACAACGGCAAAACAGTTGGTCATCATCTACTACGTGAATACTCCAGAAGAGCATGGTATTTACTCGCTCGTGGAGGAAAGTCACTGGGAAATGTCAACACTGCAAATGGAGATTCTGTGTCTGGTGACATTTAGTTGTTTGAGAAAAGTGACTGTTGATCGCTTATAATAGTTTTAATGAAGAAGATTTAATGGAAGGATCCAGAACAAGTAACAAACGAGAAACAGACAACACAAACGGCTCTTTTAGGAGCCACCGAGCTTGCGAAAGTGATTATTAGTGCTTCCTTTCTTTTTGTTTTGTGTAGTTTTTATCAGTTTAACCTTGTTTTTTAAAAACGTTAATTTATGGGAATTTATTGAACTTTTATAGATGTTCTCGCAGATAAGCCGCACCCCCGATTTGCAACCAAGATTTTGGGTAAAAAGGTGCAGCTTATCTGCCACATAGTGTACGTTAGGGCTTTCCTTTTTGGCCATTGACCATATAGAATTCCCCTATCAATGCCTGTTTTCATTGTTATTTACATTTGTGTACATCAAATATTCATCTTTTCATAATCACCTTAATCAGTTCTACTCCAATAGCAAACCATTCTACTTCAGTCCTTTTCGAATTGACATACAATGTACATAAACAGGGCTTTCCACCAATACATAATAATTATGCTATTTCAATGTCATAATCCCATTCATTTCTTCTCCCAGGTGAGGCCCCTGTTGATGAGATAGAGATCTTAAGAGGTCAAATTCAACTTCTTCACCAGCAGTTGTTGTATGAGAGACATAAATGTGAACAGCATGCTATTCGCAACAGAAGGCTGATTGGCAAAACATTCAAGGCTGTACAGTATCAGGAGGAACTACAGGCTATTGTAAGTTGTTATGCCTGCGTCAATAGTTACAGCAACATGTTTAAAGTGCCTATAAACTGAAATAATCAACCCCATTTTTATTTTATTGTATTAAATTTTAGTCTTCCCTTAGTTATTTGTGCAATTAATAATACATTTGGAGAGTGCGAACATGCTGTTAAAAATATGCTAATCACATGCATGACGTCAGATGGTTTGCACATCTATATTCGTCTTCGTAAATAATACAAAATGCATGTGATTAGCACAATACATTTAACAGCATAAAAATTGTCTTTGACAATTATGCCTGACTTTGACACGAAATAAAATATGTTTGTGCTCTCCAATTTTATTTTTAATTGCACAAAATGACTAAGAGAAGACTAAAATTTAATAAAATAAAAACACTCATGGGTCAATTTTTTTACTTCATAGGCACTTTAACCTTTTCACTCTTGATAATTATAATTGCACTCTCTACTGGGTACTTACCACACAGCTTAATGTATAGACAACTGATGAATAATTTCATCTAAGCTAGTTTTTCTTTGTTTGTGTAAGTTAACTACAGTCTCCATTAGCATAAATATCCACCTATATGCTGCCGCCGCTTATAGATATAGGCCACATTCCAAACTTAGAAGGTGTGTTGTCAGTCGGGTTTATGATTATGTCTAAAGAGTTTCATGTTGTCAGCAAAGCCTTCTGTTTTAGAGGATGATAGTGCATCAGGTAAGTAAGTACTTGTTTGCATATATACAGTAAAAAGAGCATACAGCCAAGGTTATCTGAAAGGGAGCGGAGGTGGTTCCAGGTATGGTGACCTGTTGTTGCCACATCTGTCTGCTAGAATGGTGGCAATTAACACAGTCTGAGTTCATGCAGGCATGATGTTATCTCATGTGAGCCCTCAGTGTGGTGATGGGATAGAATAGGACTTTTGCAGGAAACAGTCATGTGTTGATATAATACTTCATTAATGTATGAATTGCACTTGTGATCCCCATGGGAAAGGTGTTGCCATAGATGCTCGATGACAAGCCATCTTCAAAATCGCAAGCTTTAGAAAGATCGACAATCGTTTGGAGGTGGGAAATAGCATTTACAAACAGACTTTGCTAATAACACTACCAATCTCGTACAAGGCTTTTAAATGTGTGAAGTCAGATATTTTTTGCCATCCACTACAACCACATGATTGCATTCCTGCAAAAGGCCTATTGGTGTTAATGGGGCATTACATGTAGTTCTGTAGATTATTTGAGTAACTTTTTTTCTGATCAAATTGAATTACTCAGAAAGATCACTTAAGGCTTCAAGAAGAGAAGATGAGAGAACTGACAGAGGCACTCAACAAACAAACTGAAGACAATAGGTAAGGAAAGGAGAAAAGACAGTTGGAGATTAAAGCTACATTTGTACATGTACAAATGTACGTTCATTATTTTGGGATCTACATGTATTCTGCAATAAGAATAATATGTATAGCATTCGTTTGGGAGCTATTCTTATTTTGGAATACAGTTGAACTTCTACTTTGGAACACCTCTATTAAGGAGACACAATCCTGGGTGCTGGCAAAAAGTCTATGGACCAATCAGATTTACCTTGCATATCCTGGAAAGTGATGTATGTTGCATTTAAAAGGGTTCAGACAATACATTTGCCATTTACTAATCATGGGAGAGTGTTCACTGGCGCGCCAATTCTCTAAAATAACAATGGCTTTGATTGGGCAAAAAATAAAACAAACGTGCTGACGTCGTGCTTGCATATTGGAAACTAATTATAAGTGCTTGGGTAAGCAGATGTTACTTTTTTCTTCGAATTTATGAGTTAAAACATACGTCTGCATAGCAGGCTATCTATTCAGGGGACACCTCTATTAAGGGGATGGAGACACTTTTTCAGTGTCCTGGAGTGTTACTTCCACATTGTTTCAACCTCCATTAAGGGCACAGCTGATGTATCAGACATATCTCTTTGGCATGGCAACTGACGAAAATTAAGAGACACAATTTTTGCACTGAAAAAGCAGTCCTAACTTTGAAAACTCATGTTTTCTACTGTAATCCTAATGCAAGAACATAGTGAAAAAGATGTGTATTGTTATGTACATGGCGGTTGATTATTAACAAAATTCCTCAACCTCTATTAGGGGACACTTTGTCTTAAGTGCCAAGGGTGTCCCCTTAATGGAGGTTTGACTGTAGCTGGAATGCATTCTGTGTATTCTGCTCCTGGAGACAGAATAACCAGAATATTCTTATTCCAGAATATTCCAAGTGAATGTGCCCTAAGTGAAGCTCAGCCATTAAAAATGATCATAGCAACATATATAAAACAGCTGGGAGCTTCAAATTTAATGCTTGTTCTTCAACTTGGAATACCAAGGAAAGCCTGATATGTAAGGGTTATTGACCTGGAGTAAGGGAATAATGGTGTTATTTATTGACTGAGGGTTCTGCCTAAGGGTCAGGACTAGAAACCAAGAGAGTGAAAGCGGATGGTCGAGGATTTGAGTGCCGGCTCATAACACACACCGTTTTTTGCATCTTCTTTGTACTTCTCTGTACATAAAAAGTAATGTAGGTGTTCTAAGTACTAGAAAATGTTGAGAGGATAAATCGAGAGGAATATACATTGTATATTATTAAAATACAAGAGGAATATGTATTAAATATTACTATTGTTAAAATGCAAGTGGAAATAAAAAATATATAAAATTACATGTATTTTCTCCTGCAAAGAATAAAGAAAACCAAGCCATGTGAAAAATAAGTATTAAAAGTATGTTCTTTCCAACACTGTTATTCTTACATGTAAGTTGCCAACAGGGATTACTTCACTGTGTTTTCATTATTTTTTTTACAGAAAATTGAAGGAGATAACTTCAGGGTGGGATAATCAACAACAGTCACAACTAAGGTACTTATTTAATGCCCTGGTGCCCAACAAAACTAATTATTATCAGCTTGACTTTTTATTGCACTTAAGCCTGGTTCACACTAGTGACATAATCATAAGTAACATACAATGTACACACTGATCAGTAATGCATTGATCATTAGTGGCACTCGTTCTTATCTCACAATTACGGCACTTCATCTGTGTATGTTGCTTGTGCTTATGGTGGTGTCGCTAGTGTGAACCAGGCTTTAGAGTAAATAATATTGTATGAAGTGATTAAAACTATAACTTGTTTGATATATTATCTAAACTTATATCATTAATAATTCATAAGGGTGCTAAGCAATCTAAATGCAACATTCAAGTAACATGACCACCCCTGCAAACTCAATACTGACAATTTGTCCGCTCATATTGTAAGTAATAATAATTTGTTATCGATAAAGACCTGTGTATAAGCTGCACCTTTTCCACCAAATTTTCGTTCAAAATCAGGGTGCAGCTTATCTACGGGAACACCTTAGAAGAAAAGGTATAAAAAATTCACATAAATTACCATTTGTTTAAATCATAGGCAATTTTTTTCCAAAATTGCATGGTTGCACGTAACATCATCACTGCCATATATCTTGGTTGACATTAACAAAAGATTCCTCGTTCAATCAGCTATGGCTTGCAAACAGCATCCCCTTCTTGAGGGAGACCGGCGATTTCATCGTTTCCGTTTCTCCCCAAGAAGGAGGAGATTCTGTTCGCAGGCTAGATCAACCATGAAACTGCCACGTCTTTGTTATTTGAATCTCTGGGGATTGATTGCAAACCAGCAATACAACCAAAAACAATGTTCAGCTCTCAGATTCAAACTCGTTGTTGACTGCCTCATCATCGTAAATCAAATTGATTTCTAAAGGTTTATCCGTAAGTCATAAACAAGTTCCACTCAAGCTCCTCCTTCGCTTTCCAAAGAAGACTAGCTGTCCACTCCCCAGTTGCTTGTCATCTTCTCTGCTAACACCTCAAATGGTTCCTAGTGTTGTTAATGCCCATAACTGGTCTGGAAGCCTGGAATTTTCAAATAAAGTATCATTCTTGTCAAGTTCATGTTAAGCTTGCATTCAAAAAACACTCACCCCAGGCCCCTCTCCTTGAAAATCCAAGATGGGGGACCACAGACTCAGACATATTTGCATATAGTTTCGCCAGAAAATCTTACTTGCTTGTTTGCTTAAAGGAATGAAGTTCCTTACATTTTACGTTAATTGTCAGTTAATTGGGGAACAACAGCAGAAGAATTCTGAAGTGATTTAAATTAGACAGCAGATTAAAATATACAAAAGAAAGGACAATTTTAGCCATATGCGAGGTTGCGATAGCTAGTTATGCCAAAAATCGAGATTTTGAAAAGTTTGGGATAAGGCTTGTGAACACTCGAGAAATGTATTTATCTTGTAATGGACAAGGAATTAATGCAATGACTTGGTAGTGCAAAGAGAAATAAGTTCCTACATGTATGTGGATGAGAGGGCCTGGAGGGCTAGTGTTATGATAATTAGGGTTATATAAACTGTCAAGAGACAGAGTCAGTTCATCTATCTGATATCACGTGTTCTTTAACAACACAGGCAAACTGCGGCAAACTGCAGTAAATCTATTATTTTTGAATCTTGACTTTTTGACGCCTCTGGCATGCAGGGTATTTACCAAAACCATCTTACTCTACGTTTGTAAAACTGTTTGTCATGAATTCGAATTTGTCAGGCGTTAATCCTGCCGTGAAAGAAAGGTTAAAATACTAAATTGCGCAATGAACAGATACGATATTTTGATAACCTGGTCCGAATTTTCGTTTGACAATAAACAAAATGTCATTCGCAGATTGGCGATATTTCACCTTGGCATTCGAAATTTCGAACGAAAAGTTGCCTGAAATTTCAGCGACATTCGTATGAAATAACGATTCATGTGCTTTCAGACTGATTGTCTGGTTTTTGACACAACAGGAGAGGCTCAACAGTGAGTGCCGCATATATTTTAATTTGTTATCTGTTATCGAAGCGGTTTATCGTTGCCAGAACGTTGGAAACTTAAGAAGGTATAAAGCATATTTTGGTTCAAATGAGTCAACCACTTACCGACAGCTTACCAACCACTTACCGACAGCTTACTAACCACTTACCGACAGCTTACCAACCATTTACCGACAGCTTACCAACCACTTACCAACACAATTTTACCGACAGCTTACAGACACTGCTTACCGACAGCTTACCAACCACTTACCGACCACTTACTGATAATGTATTTACGGTGCAACTTGTTCACTTTAGCCTAAGTCAAGTGTGTAACTATGGATATGATGGTGGTAATAATAATAATTATTATTGGAGGTTGTGGGCCTGGACCCATCACCGCAAAGTGTTGCTGTGGTATATTTCAGGGACTCGAGGGAGCTATAGGAAAGCAACTGTGTTGGAACAGCTTTCTTGAATTCAATTTTTTTTACAAAAACTTTTTTTTTCAAGATTTAGGCCTCTAAAATTGGGATGCGACTTATCTATGGGTGCAGTTTATACAGGGTTTTTACAGTAATTACTTAAAATGTTATAATCAATAGTTAATAAGTGGTTATGTTATCATAGTAACTGTTTGTTTGGATTTACCAATCCATCCTCATTGTCCACCTTCACTTCCTGCTTTCTTTATAGAAATTTGCTGAATGAAAATGCTCAGTTGCAGTATACTAAGGGGGATTTGAAGTCAGGCCTTGAAAAACAAAGAGAGGAATATGATGCTTTACAGATGGTAGGTCATATGCACATAGTTAAACAATTTACTCTATTTTTACAACCAATTTCAGTGTTAGTAAGTGCATCATTCAACATACTCATTTGACCACCACCCAGTTAACTTGATCAGTGGTCAAGCGCCAGCTTGCCGTGCAGGAGGTCAATGGTTCTCATCCTGGCCAGACCAATATTCAGGGGCTTAAAATAACTGAGTAGAAGGTGCTACCTTTACATAATCTAACAGTAAATGGTTAGACCTTCAGTCTTCTCATATAAGGACGTACATGTAATATCGTAAGATTAAGTCAACAGAGGGCCATGTGGAAGATTACTGAGCTACATGTTAGTAAACGTGTTACCCTCTATGAAATAATGCATTTAAAAGAGAGATCAAAAGTAAAGCTATCACAGCTTATTAAGAACCCTACAAAATTGTATTCAAACCATTCTCTTAAGAACTTCATAATTCGGCTCTGTTCTTGTTGTTTTCTTGTTACTGTTACATGTAGTTACTTCCACTAACAACTGTAGTTATATTTTCTCTCATAGCTTTTTTGCTTACAATATTTTTTTTGTCATAGTAGTGTTTCCGTCTGTTGTGACCTATTATCCATTCACTAATCAAATCTTTGTAGCTACCTAGCTAGATTAGCTTTATGGTTATTCTAGGTACATTGTGTAGCTTATACCCAACTCTTGTTTTAATTAAGTTCATTTATCATTAAACTCCTGTAATTTGTGTGGTATTAAATAAATGGTTGTTGTAATAATAAATAATATAAAGTGACACAATTTATTTATTATTGATTTCAAGATTTGCCAGATATAATTAAGTGGCAGGTGAGAAATACAATAGGACACCAGGTCCCCTTCAAGGTATTAGACACCTATCAACCCATCCCCTAGTATAAAACCTAAAGACCCAACCCAAATTACCCATAGTAAGGAAAACATGAATATATCAGTAACAAATGGAAAATAAAGTAAAGATTAGAAAAAAAAATTGTCCACTTTTGATGAAATGGGACTACATGTATAAACAATTATGTATCGTTCCATCCAAATTTCCACCACATCTGATCAGCAATGCAAAGTCTGTAAAGTACTCAGAATATGAAAGAGCATCTAAATCATTCAATTCAATATTTCAAAGCCATGATAAACAAGTGCGCCTGGTTATGAAGCATGTCAAATGAATAGTCAAGTGATATTATGTGCACATAAACAAAATTGGTTGTAAATCACTTCTCAACTAGCTAATTCTGTGCAGAAATACAACAGGATTTGTATTTTATTTTGAGGCCTGACATGGACTCATTGAAGGTTGTTGAACATTGTACTTCATAGCTCTAATATCAGTAATCAGAAAATAGGCTAATTCTATTATTTTAATTGAGGTTTCGTAACTTTTTCTCATGTGTCTGTAATGTCTTATTCCTAATTTTAGGACCTCAATCAGGCAAAGTCTAAAATCTTCACATTAGAGCAAGAACTGGATCATATAAAGCCAAAGCTGGATGAGAAGGCTCAGTTGAGGGCAAAGATTGACAAACTGACTAAAGAAATTGTTGTTATGGGTGAGATAAACGAACACCACAAAGATACTATCAAAAAAGTCTCCCTCAACAATGGAAAGAACCCTGAGGCTGAAATCCAACTACACTGTTATCAGAGGGAGATCTCAGGTAAATATTTAACAATTATTCACCGAAGTGGAGGTGAACAGCGGTGGATATTTACCGAGCCGCTTCGGCAAGGTAAATATCCACCACTATTAACCGACACTGAGGTGAATAATTGTTTTAGTATATACCACACAGGTGAATTATAGCCAGCACCAAATAGTTATTTTATTTTCTGTCAAATGGACAAAAACTCGCGCGAGGTGATCGCTGCTTCACTCGGAGGTGAATATGAAATCATATTCACTGTTTGAGTAGCCAATCAGAGTGCACGAAAAGTGATATTCACTGGTGTGGTATATACTAATACATGTAGATAATAATATAGTAATGATATGGTGGTAGTTAGGGTGACAATGGTAGTTAGGGCGACGATGGTAGTTGGCGTGACAATGGTAGTTGGCGTGATGATGGTAGTCGGCATGACGATGATAGTTAGGGTGACAATGATAATGATGGTGACAGCTGATGAAAGTGATGATGATTATGGTGTTGAAAGTTGTGATTATGATGATGGTGATAACAGTGACAACAATGTTAGTGGCATTGATTAGAATGATGATAAAAGTGTTAATGATCATAACTATTTCAATAACTGATCAGGATGAAAATGTTGATGACATTTTCTACAAAAAAAAATTTGAACTGAAATATTTTCCCCAGCTGCTAAGCACATGGCAAAAAAGCAGAGAGCTGAAGTGGATGCTTTGCTTTCAAAAGTTTCTGCCCTGGAAACATCTTCATCAAAGAAGGTAGGAGAATCAAAGGGTATAACACTGCAGCATTGTTCTCACCAGAAATTTGTAGCTTTTATAATTATTGGTATCCAAGGACCCATAAATACAAAAAGTATGGGACATTTAAGAGACACAATGGGTCATTATAGGATGCCATTAGCAATCAGAGATATTTATTCAATTTCACAACTTCTTTTGCCATTGTTTTCCTTTTAGGACTAACTTAATGTATACAGTATGGTAGTTTTACAGTTAGTTTTGTTGCTGTGTACGGCCTTAGCTTCAGTGATCATGAGGTATTTTTGGGGAAATGTGCAAATCCCACTATGCTTGGTGAAAATACTGTAATTGTATGAGATTTTAATGGGGCTTACATGATTGTATTAATAATTTAAGTTATGTATTGAAATATAAAGTATTTCTTAATTATAGCATAATCCAGCTGCCATCTGATGGGAAACTTGCCATCAGATTAGCTAGCCAGGTGGCATCTTATCAATTTTATTGATAGTCTATCGTGCATATGGTTCAGACAAAAATCACTTAGAAAAAATAATTTTGTTTGCAGACTTTTTTCAGTTTTCTTGATCGCTATGTTTATAGAACGGTTATTTGGTTATGTTAAAACAATAATAATTATTAGACTTCTCACTCTTGGTTTATGTTGACTGTGATAGTTGCCGAGCCTGAGTTCCATGAAGCCCTAATAGCATTACTCCAGGATTAAATTTTAACCGAAGATTATGGTTCTCTTGGTAAAAGGCATCTTTCTTTATTCTAGGATTACAAATAGAGGTAGTATTTACTGCTGATTCAGGTTGACCATAGTGTCTGATTTAATTTGTGTTCATTGCAATGTACAGTTGATTGTTCACATTGCTAAGTAGAAATTGACATGTTGCTAACCAATTTGGCAGCTTGACTTTGTACATTGTGGCGATTGCACAAGTAAGCAAAACATGATTAGAAGTCAAACACTTAATATTTTACTACTTTTCACCATTAAAACAATGAAATTATTTGGCTATAATAGTACAAGTTTCTACCTACTGAATTTCGATTAAAGACATTAAATGAAAGAAACACAAAGCGCATGTGGGAAACTGAGAACGTCTACATTTTTGGTTAGCAGCATGTCAAGTTGTGTCTAGAAACGTGAACGTTCAACCGTTGCAACAAACACAAACTCAGACACTGTTAACGAAATGCTCAAAAAAGATTACTCTTAAACCTGGATTAGCTAAATAATAATCAGGCTTTGAGGAAGTTGTGTAATAGTTCAGGGCCCAGTTTCCTGTTTTACTGATTTATTAATAGTGTTTATTACTTATAACTTACAGTAATGTTGGTTTTATTCTACATCTAGGACATAGAAATGAGTGACATGAAGAAATTTGCTGAGAGTTTGAATGGAACCTACCAGGCTAGACTCAAGGCATGTAACTTTGCTTTATGTGATATACAATAGTTAGTCCATAATTATATCAACTGGTATGTAATCAACTAAAGTTGATTGAGGTATGCTAACCGCCGTGGAAAGCGAGTAGCAGCTGACGTTTCGAGCGCTAGCCCTTCATCAGAGCAAAAGAGGATAATTATATCAAGTCCTCTGTTGTGAAGCACATTTGAACATACATGTATTTATATTGTCACAGAACTTGCACTATACGAATCGAATGAATACATTTACATGTACGTGTACCTTTCTTTTTTACCATGAATCTTCAAAATTGTCCCAACCAAAAGTATACAATCATGTACTTTAATATTAAAAGTGAAACTGAAGTTTCAATAGGCCTTTTGCAGGAAACAGTCACGTGCTGATAATCACTTCAACAACCAATTAATGAATTACACTCGTGATCCCATGGGAAAGGCTTTACTGGAAACAGTCACATGCTGATATATAATTATCACTTCAACAAACCAATAAATTGTGCTCATAATCCCATGGGAAAGGCTTTACTGGATGGCAAACAAACTTTAAAATGTTGCTTTTATTAGAAAGAATGACAATTGTTTGGAGGTGGAAAATAGCATTTACAAACAGGTTTTGCTAATGACACTATCAATATGGTACAAGTTTCCTTAAATATATATGAAGTCATATATTTTTGCCATCCAGTACAACCATGTGATTGCCGTGTTTGTTGCCCCATTTCAGATCACCTGATTTTACCCTTGAGTAATGTATTTTGTTTTTTCTGTATTCCAAGAGGAAATTTCTAGAATTAGAAACAAAGCACTGAATCCTCTGGAGTGCTGTCACATGATCTGAACTGGGGCAACAAGCAGGCAAGCTGAAAGGGTCTATTTAATTCATCATAGGATTGAAAACATTATCAGTACCTTCAAATTCCTTCAGTGACTTTGAAATGTTTTTACCTTAGGCCTTGGAGGGAAAGTATGAAGCACAAAAGAAAATTAACCAGACTATGGAGGCCCATATTTTAAACTTACAGCTTGCACTACAAGATACTACTCTGCACAAACTAAGCAAGAAAGTACAGGAAGGTGAAGCTTCAGGAGGACATGAACCTCTACATAACTATGAAAAGAGTATTTCAGAAGATGTGCAGGAAATAGTTATTGATACTTCATAAACAACTACAACTTATGGTTCATAGAGGTTGCTAGTTCGCTAAATACCTAATAATTATGGCTGTGTATTTTTAAGAGTCATTTTGGTTGAGCCAAAATACAAAATAGTGGCAAGGAAAACAACACAGCCATATTAGATGATTAGCCGACTAAGTATAATAAGCTGTTTATTATATAAAATTAATTCTGCCAAGAAACAAAATATTCTGTCCATGAACCAAAAACATGGTTAAAATGTCAGAACAATCTGCAACGTAAAAAAGTGGTTGGTAAGTGGTCGGCCGACCACTTTTTTATGGACGTGCAGATTGTTCACTTTAGCCCAAAAACATTGTGTGCTCATTTGAGAAATCATGCCATTTGACTGTAACTACCCAAAATATGGTCTCATATTTGGTGTATTCTTGTGCATATTTTGTGCATTCTTGACAGAATTGTATAATTATAATATTAGGTTTATTGGTCATTTAATAACTCCTTGCTTAGTTAGCCTATGTCATTAAATTTATAGACTATATTTTATTATAAGAATATTTTGGGCCTCACCGTAGCCTATAGCAACATTTAATTTTAAGAGTAAACTGGTTGCAGAAGCATTACAGGTACTCTTAAATATATTTCAAGGGAGTCTTTGAGACTTGGAGGCCATTCATTAGAAATATACTCAGTACGGCCAGTCAAGATAGTGTGGGAAATTTTATGGTTTATTCTATTGCCAGGGTTGTCAATGTAGGGTCAAATAGGGGGGAGCAGGGGAGGCAATAATATTCCCTCCTGTATGCCCTGATATGGGAGCCCTCACATCGAGCCATGTTTAAATGTAGATGTTACCGATGTTGGCCGGTTACAATAATAAACATGCTCACCCTCGGAATATCAAACCATTTTTTTCCATTTATTTTCCGACTTTGCCTGATCTTTATTAATCCCCAAATATTTTCCACATTAAAATGTTTTTCTCATTAATTCTGATTTTGCCCGATGGTACCCCAAAATCTGGTGACAACCCTGACAGCAACACACAGGCTGTACAGGAAAGTACAAATACGTCAAATGAGACCATTAGTATCTGTTGATCTAGAAAGACTAAGAACCGAGGTCAAAGGAAATGATCATGACTGACCCATGATCAGATTACAATGCACAGCCTGTGTTTTTCAGTTATTTTGTGATCGTTTGTCGATACAACCTATTTCAGCTGAGAAAATCGAAGCAAAAGTGTATGCAAATCAGGACGAAATTTGTATCAGATTTACAGATAACTTATTGCACATTGATTTCCTTTATTTTTCCTTCATGAATTATTAACGAGTTTGATAAAACAATTAACATTATTTAAAGTTGCTAGCCCTGGGATATGACACTATTTTTCATACTCTGAAGAATTTGTAACTGTTATGTTCTGTGATTTGTGGCTAGTTTATTGCTTACCACTGCTTTTTGGGTTTCAGTGGCTTTTCCACCTTCCACCAATCAGACAAAGCTGCATTATGAAACCAATAATAATTATATGCAATAGCTGTATTATCAAGGCAAGGACAAATTATGCATCACAAGTAGTCTGGCAGAAGCAACCTCTACACTTTTAGTCAAGTAGACCACATAGTCCTTCTACTTGATTATGCATGTGCAACTCAACTGTATAATGTTATGGTTTACAGCTGTGACAACCCTAGTGTAACATCAGCCAATAATTCAAATGCAGGACAGGAAATGGGCACAAAGAAAAAAATTTGCAACCAAAAAAGGGGGGCTGTTAAAAGGAAATGTGGGACAGAAATGAGCCAAGGATTTCATCACAGGCTGCCATGGCTTTGACAGTCATTATAACTATGGTTTATTCCCGAGTCTTGTATGTACATGTAGCCACACATTTTACAGTGAGACTAAACGATGCCTAAATGATGACATGACAAATTAAAGCTAGATTGCTGCACTTCATAATGGAACAATTATCCCAGTTGCTCTTCATGATGAAGAGTTCAACAGTCTCTGGTTCTTTCTTATGTCCTTCAATGTGATTAGAAGTGAAAGGAAAATAGGGATGCATGTCATTTACACACACACACACACAAATAAAACAGAAATCCCTGTTGGAAAATCAAATGGTATGCATCATTTTGTTTGAAAAGTTTTTGAAAATGTAGGCTACTGGACGAGGTAACCCACTTTTCCCACTCTTGTCAGTGGACATGCATACCATATTGTGCATACTTTTAAAAATTATTTCCGATTATTTTAAAACTATTTTCCAACCAGATGGATTGTAAAATAAAATTGGTAAGCAACCAAGGTGTCCCTGCATGCCAACCCAAGTTTGCAGTTTTGATTAAAGTCTTGTAACCTCCTAGGTGATTTGCAGTTTCCCTGCATCCCAGCCAGTAAGTTTGCATACTTGCCAACATAAAATTTTCAGAATTCAAATGCAGGACACAAGTCAAAGAAAATTATCTTTGTAACCAAAAAGGGGGCTGTGAAAAAGGAAATGCAGGACACATACAGGATAAAGCCTAGTTTATACGAAATGCATTTTGGGCATGGTACGCCGAGACTAACTTAAGGTGATATATTTGCTAGATTGAAAACTATTGAAAACATGTGAAGCAAACTCCAAGTTATGCATGGTATTAACAGTTAGATAGGCATTAAGAGAAGCAAAGTATGTGTGAAGGAATTCCCTTTAATTTATTATTAGAATGATCAATATTACAAGGGGTGTAACAATAAATAAACACTTGCCTCAGTGTGAACCTTGTGTTTTATTTAAAGAATCTTAATAATGCCTGTATTTAAATGTTAAGCCGCAGGAGGGGTCTCGGGCAGATGTGCTGCATTTGATCAATCTTGGCGTCCCCACCCTGGGGAATTTGATTGCAAGCTTTGCCTCAGGGTGTGGACATTTGAATTCAATCGCTTGAGGACTGGGTCCTAGTCTCTCGAAAAAAGTCAAGTGCTACACATGTGAATAGTCTACTTTATTCTACTACAGGAACTGGTCGTCAATTTGTTGCTGGGAGGAGGGCATTGAAGCTTGAATAAACATAGGAATTAACCAACTTTAGCGAAGTAAGTGTGTGGCATGGATTAAAGTGCAAGTACCATGCCAAAAGATATTAATCTTGCAAATTTTGTAACATTTCTGGCATTTAATCCATATTTTTGGTTACTTTTTGTGGCCCCTGTGATGTCATAAGATTAATCAGCTCCCTCCCTAGAGAAAACTACTACAATGAAATCCCGTAGGTTTCCATTGTGACATCACAAGATGAATCAATCCTGCAATTCGGGTAGCGTTTCTTCTAGTTTAATTTCTGCTCCTGCCTCAAAGAAAACTAAGTTAGACAACTGAAGTATATCAGAAATACAATTTGGGGAAAAAAGAGTTGTTGTTTTATGGCTGTGCTACTTGCACTTTAAGGAACAAAGGTTTCCACAGAAACCAAACAACTGTGTTCAATGAAACAAAACCTGTTCAATGAAACAGAACTGTAGAAAACCAACTTTAGCAAAGTAAATGTGTGGCGTAAACTTTATTTAGTGGGATTAAGGAATGGAAATGTTTCCACAGAACCCAACAAACAAATAATGGTGTTCAATGAAACAAAACCTGTTCAATGAAACAGAACTGTAGAAAACCAACGTTAGCGAAGTAAATGTGGCGTAAACTTTATTTAGTGGGATTAAGGAATGGAAATGTTTCCACAGAACCCAACAAACAAACAACAGTGTTCAATGAAACGAAAATTAATGAATCCTGTTCAATGAAACAGAACTGTAAGAAACCAACTTTAGTGAACTTTATTTACAGGAATCAAGGCACAGAAATGTTTCCATAATGCATGCATCAAAACCCATGCCTTTGGAGGCTTTTCAGAACTTTTCCCTTTGTATTCTGAAATGTTAGATTTAACAGCATCCAGGCTGGAAAAATGTCAACTTCAATAGAAATGCTGGGGGGAGGGCATGAGAGAACCGGAAAACAATGGTTTCCACAGAAACCAAGAAACGGTGTCAGTGGTGTACTGCAATGAAACAAAACATGTTCAATGAAACTATATATACTTATAGAGATACAACTGTAAATATGTCCGATATCATATATGATACTTTTACGAAATCAAAACGGGGATTCTAAAGAAGTATTGTGTTTGGGAAACCATGGTTGGCAGAAGCGTGTGAAAGGTGTGTTCTTGGCTTTTGAGCATCAATATTACACTCGTTCTCAATAGCACATGCAGGTTCGAAACGAAACTCCTGACTTCGAAGTCGTTTCTGGTGGATGTCAATCAAACGGTTTCCATGGAGTTTGAAGTGAACCGTTGTGTGAGTAAATTCGGGAAACTAGCATTTTATAAACATGGCAAAGTCTTTCCCAAAGTCGCTTTGATGGAGAGTAATCATGCTTAGAGCCAAGGGTTTGCAAAATAGGTAAATCACATAAACTTTGTGTGTGAGCGAGCGGTTTGTGTAATAAAGATCAAAATAAGGAAATCGCATAAACTATGTGTGAGCGAGCGGTTTGTGTAATAGGGAAATCACAAACTGTGTGAGCGAGCGGTTTGTGAAAAAGATCAAAATAGGGAAATCGCATAAACTTTGTGTGAGCGAGCGGTTTGTGTATAAGAAATCTGATTGTTTATATAGCTTCAAAGGTCTTGGAAAAAGAATTATAGTTATTTTTATTCATCCAGTTGCAGATATGCTCCTTATAAGAGGTTTTATCGAGCAATACCCTCGAGCTCCAGGCATGGATACAACATTCGACAGGGCAAAAAATTTTTGTGAAACTCTCAGGACATGGATTATTGGCAATGCTCTCCACTCTCGACTGACATTTCGGTGAGGAATTCAAGCAAATAACAATAGTTTTTCGGCTTAGTATCCGCCATATCTCTACCTATGTCGCCTCACATTACTTACGATTTCGTTGACCTCCTACACTATTTATGTTTCCTCCACATCTGGGAGTTGTATGGCGACGTTTTATTTAGCATGCAGACCAGTGTTGCCATAGAAATATAGTTGAGTGACATCCACCAAATTGACGTTTTCCGTTGGAAATTCAATTTCGAACCTGCACGTGTTATTGAGAACGAGTGTAAATAACAAAAAGGTGGGTGTTAACAAAAGATTCATGAAGGGGTTTTATTCATTTAAGGGTAGTATCGTCGTGCACCGTTTAACCAACTGCGTCATAAAATTCCCTTTGTTACCCACGTTCGCTATGAATAATTTGAGACTCGGAAATTTTATACGAACATCGGAATCGACACTTAGAAATTTTAGAACGATTATATGTTATCCTCACTATAAAAAAAAATACCGCCCGAACCGGGATTCGAACCCGGGCCGGTTAAGAATCAATGCAATGGCTTACCCACCACCAACCCAAACCCTAACCATTAGACCACGAGAGAATTCGCTGATTGGAGTCGTTTCTTTTACCAGATTTATATCAACTTCATTAGCATGTTCATAAAATATTCTATTATAGTATAATATATACTATAATAGTGGTACGACAACCCACCGAGCGCGTGAGGTGTGATTCCCCACGGATCTCAACGGTACACGACGATACTACCCATTTAAGCTATACACTGGGTATTATATTTCCAAAGGAATGTAACACCAGGCACTTCAAAGTGGGGACGAATCTACTTCAAGTGGGACAAATTGACTAGAGTTGGGGGCGAAATGACGGGGGAAAGAACGACTTGGGTGCAAAACGACTGTAATTCATTTGTACATGTGTTGCACCATGACATACATTGTAGCTTTCGACATGTCTTTTTGGTGGTGGTGGTGGTGGGGGGGATACATATCATTAATTTCAGAAATAACAATGAAAAGGTACCACATTGCAATTAGTAAAATGTTCACTGCACTGCAATTAGCAAAATGCTTGGGGAGAGCTGGACTATTTTTAGGGGGGAATCCCGTATCTCCACTAGATAGAGTCCTGCCCTTTAAGAAATTGGAGAGTTTTATTAGCTTTTCTGCCCATCCCTCTTTTTGTACAGTTCGTGCACCCATCCAATCACAACTGGATGTCGAAACTTTCCCCTGGTGCTTTCAAAGAAATCCTTCAGCCATCCAGAGCGTTTCTCTTCACTCTCGTACTCGTGAGCTTGTAAAATCATCTCGAATCGGTCAACATCCTTGACAAAGTTAGATTCGAGAGTTTCCTGGTCTTCGTATTCCATCCAAAGTGTGTAAAACTCTTTACCTACGTTTTCCCCAGCTAATGTGGACAACTGTTCCATGGCCTCTTTCTCTCGTCGGTGTTTTTCTTCCTTGCAGACTCCATCCGAAGGAGCGAGATCCCCGACTATGCATTCCGCCATATCGTGCACTAAAGCAAGTTTAATACAGTGGTCCTTGTTTAGTTTTAGTCCGTCCTTATTCTCGGCGTCATGGGGAAGTAAGAAACTAATGATAGCCATTCGATACATGTGGTCTGACACGCTCTCGGGCGATCGCACACCATGATCCACCCATCCAGTTCGTTTCGTGGATTTTAGTTGCCCTATTAAACTCAGAAACTTCAGTATATCACTCATGGTCAAATATATCGAGCCCGAGTAGCAAAATTAAGCAAAACTGTACCGATTTCCCTGATTTCACGATATTTCTTCTTGAACTTGAAGCCAAAAGACGTTTTTCACCAGGCGTTCCAACCAACAACTGAACAAGACTGGACAACCTCGTCCCAAGTGATCCCCGGAAGATTGAAGACTGGAAACTAGTTTTAAAAATATTTGGCAATTTCTCAATTTTATTATTGGTGAAGGAACATGTAAATTCTCTTATAAATTTGCAAATTCTTAATTATATTTTTATTTCCACAAAAAAATATAGTATTGTTTAACATTCTTCGCGTGGAAGCCTGGGAACTACTGTATAAATCGAACCACGTTGAGCGAGAAGTCAGTTGATGTTTCGTAGTCTGGTTACCTGTAGTCCTTTATCTCCGTTTTATGCTCGTAATTCTGTTGGCTTGAGGGCTCTACAGGTAAGATCAGTCATGGTTAACAACAGTGAAATACTAGAAAGAGTGGAAAAACGCGCCAAGGAAGCAGAAGAGCTTGTTGAACTGTTGAAAGATCATCTTCAGTCCCTACAAAAAGCTGCAGGTACATGTACAGTATTACTGTCTAACTGATCTCGCCTTTATAGGGAGATATGGATTTCTTGTGTGCCTAGTTGCGGCAATCCACTTCGTGCTGGAACGTATATATACAGTGCTGTATTTTCCACATGTGTATCAGTAGCACTTGTTCCACATGAGTCTATTTCAAAAGATATCATCAAATGCACTCCCCTCCTCCCCCCAAACACACATTTTCACAAAATGGAGTCAAATGCCCAGGTTTTTGGGGATGATCGCTTTTGCAATTGACTCGTACATATAGCCAGTACTCTAGTTTAGTTTTAAATAATTAAATATTTGTTTTTAATCACGTAATATGTTGGGTACAAAATAAAGTTATTGTTGTTGTTGTTATGATCAATTCAACAGCATCTGCATACACTAACAGTAACACCTGATCATGTTCTAAATTTTCCCTTAGAAAACAAAGAATTTCAAGCTGAATTTAGAGTGTGATCAGGAGTCACTTACGTCCTTGTTGCACACATCCCTTCAATAGCCCACTTCCACGATATGCTTTACTTGTCACGCACAAAGGTTTGAATACAAGGCTCTGTGCTAAATTGAATTTATTCTTTTCTCTGTGAAAAGAATAAATTTAATTTAGCACAGAGCCTCGTATTGAAACCTTTGTGCATGACAAGTAAAGCATTATTGCGGAAGTGGGCTATTGTTGTCCGAAGAATTTCATATTTGATTTGTACGATATAGTAAATGCGATGTTTCATGCCACATTACATGCATCTATTATTATTAATGTGGCAACCAAACAGTCATTGGTTCCTGACACAAAGTGGCTTTTTGAAATCATGATTGGTATGTTTATTAATTAGCATAACTGTAATGTTTACAAACATGACGTTAATCTTTAAAAGGAGGCTATGTCGTAGAGGATGGATATCTAACAATCAAGACTTTTTGTAAAATTTTGAGGGCTTAGCAACTTATATGCCAGCCTATCTAAATAATACCAGGGGCATATTTGGAGAATCAAGTAGGGGTGTCCCAGTTTGCTTAAAGACCCACCATTATGCTTTGTGCACTTTGATACATGTAGTAGCTGGTATCATTTATGCAAGTCGAAAAATTTTACAATTTCATTTGAAATGCACTTGAGGTGAAAACAAATGTATTGTATTTATTGACAAATTATTAATATCAGTATTATTGTAAATGTAACTGTAAATCTGTAATAAATTATCTGGAACAAATAGAATAAAATACAAAAATTAAAAGAGAAAATCAAAACAAAAACAGAGACGTGCAAAGCCTAATGGTCAAGCCTCGGTCTTTCAATTGATTTACATGATTGTAGTTGTTGTCCTAGTTCACAACAAATTTTGGTGTGCACTTATTGGCCAAATGCAATCACGTGACGGGATAGTTGTCATCCGCTGATGCAAAGTATCAGACGTTATAGTTCACCACAAAATTTTGGTGCTTGCTCATTAGCTAAAACCGATCACGTGACGTGATAGTTGTCGTCCACAGAGGCAAACTATCAGGCATAGTTCACCACAAAATTTTGGTGCGCGCTCATTGGTCAAAAGCGATCATGTGACGTGATAGTTGTCATCCGCAGTGGCAAACTGTCAGGCTTTATAGTTCACCACAAAATTTTGGCACACTCACTGCGTTCTTGGGCTTATATTTGTTTTGAGAACATCAAATTTCCGCAGGCAACTATCAGCCGATAGTTCCTCGACGGACACAGTCTATTTGTATAATAGTGCCCGCTGAGCAATTTTGTGTTAAACAATAACGCAAATAGACTGTGTCTGTCTTGGACCTATCGGCTGATAGTTTCCCTTGGAAATCTGATGTTCTTAAATTAACTAGCATATAAGCCCTCGAACTTCGTTCTCGGGCTTCTATTTGTTTTAAGAACATCAAATTTCCGTGGGGAACTATCAGCCGATAGTTCCTCGACGGACACACACTCTTGGTATAATAGTGCCCACTGAGAGCAGAAGTCGATTTTGTGATGAACAATAACGACAAATAGTGTGTCCATTGAGGAACTATTACACAAATAGCTGTGTCCGTCGAGGAACCATCGGCTGATAGTTGCCCGTGGACATTTGATGTTCTTAAATTAACAAAATAATATAATATGCTAGTTTTAAGAACATTAAATTCCCACGGGAAACTATCAAATAGACATTCAAATTGCATTATTTTTCAACACAAAATTGTCTTTTGTGCTCAGCAGGCTGCCACTATAAATTATTATACAAATAGAGTGTGTCAGTCGAGGAACTATCGGCTGATTCCCGCTGAAATTTGATGTTCTTAAATTAACAAAATAATATAATATGTTAGTTTTAAGAACATTAAATTCCCACAGGAAACTATCAAATAGACATTCAATTTGCATTATTTTTCAACACAAAATTGTCTTTTGTGCTCAGCAGGCTGCCACTATAAATTATTATACAAATAGTGTGTGTCAGTCGAGGAACTATCGGCTGATAGTTTCCCGTGGAAATTTGATGTTCTTAAAACTATCACGTCAAGTGATCGCTTTTAGCCAATGAGCGCGCACCAAAATTTTGTGGTGAACAATAATGCCTGATAGTTGCCTCCACGGAGGACAACTATCACATCACATGATTGCTCTTGTCCAATGAGCGTGTGGCAAAATTTTGTAGTAAACTGCTTCTCAAAAGAAAGGCTGGATGTCCTCAGAGTGTTGCTGGCTGGATAGTCGTAAACATTTAATTTACTGGTTGCAGCCATTCCCAAGATCTTCACCATCATTAATATTGTGGCCAGTCCACTAAGTGGAGCTGATAAGAACACAGCAAGCTTCTCAGCTTGTAGTGAATGGTATCAAAGGTGTGTTTCTTGAATGCTGCGAAATTTTGCACATTCCTTGTACCTGGCAGGCTTGTAAACAGAGCCACTTTCACAAACAATTCCCACATACAGCAACTTAACTTAACTCAAAAGCTTTGAGAATATTACAGGCATCTTATCCTTGAAGGAGCAACAGAACTCTTTGTTAGTCCGAGAACCAAACAAAGAAACAGATCATTAGTGATAAATTTTCTTCAGACAGATCAAAAATCCAACATTTCAAAACTAACTGTTGAGCTCAATTCATGACAGTTATGTCAATATCTGAAAACAAATTTCATTGGTTAAAAAGTGATGACTTGATAATGTATAAGCTCTGGGGGTGGAAAGCCTTTCTCCGACGACTGGCTCAGTGTGAGGCTCCTTTCTTTTCTCTAAACCCTCTTCCCTCAGAGGGCCTGATACTCACAAGGATAGCCAGAGAGCAGAAATATACAATTTTGTGTTGAACAATAACAAATAGTGTGTCTGTCTCGGAACTATTGGTTGACAGTTTCCCTTGAACGAAGTGCCATTTTAAAATGGAAAATGCCAAGCTAAACTGGAAAATTTGAATTGACCACTACAGTCTGGATACTGTGTCCGAGCTAAACCAATGAAAAACAATTTGCTTTTACCACATTCTAAGACTAGATATCATAATCACCTAGAACCAATCATTAGAACGGCTATTTTTAGTAGTGGATCCTGGATCTGACCTTGCCCAATAAGATATCAGTTAAGCCAGAGAGACGTGACCCGTGTTCTACTGCCCAGATATAATATCTCGCCAAAGCCAAGCACAGGCTATCACATCTGGATGTTATTTGTCATCATATAGACTAGCACATGCTATGACCGCCACCTTTAATAGTACATGCAGTACAGACAAACAGTCTCAAATTGCAATCAAATTACTGTCCTATAATGGCAGATATATTTTTATTTACCCGAGAAACTATTATAACTAGTTACTGCCGCTTATCTCATAAATATAACTGAGCTTGATTTTGCTGAATTATAAAAATCAAAGTAGGGCAAACTGTGTTGAGTATTGTTAAGAAATTTCAGTTCCGCGCACAAACTCTAAATTCATCCGTTACTCCTTCTCTTTGGCGCCTAAGTTAACCTACAAATATGTTAACCTGAGTCCAGTGTGCCTCACAGATACTCGGGTTACAAATACGTCTAATCAATTATCGTGTCAGAAATGCTGACAAATTGATGGGGAGAAAGTAGCTTTCTAGTTCACTAGCGAGCGGGGGAATGAATGAAACGAAAGTTTAGCCAATTAAAGACAACCACACATAGATGTGCTTTGTCATCACATAAGCAGTACCAATGTTTCTTCTTAGTCGGATAACAATCAACAGAATGGCGCCGAAGTTTCTTCTTTAGAACCACAGATGAAATGAAATCCCCTAGGTCGGGTGTTAAAGGAAGCGTCAATCAGTATTAATCTCCGTAACGTAACTGCACTGACAAACAAAGGCTATTTTAGTAGTGGATCCTGGATCTGACCTTGCCCAATAAGATATCAGCTAAGCCAGAGAGATGTGACCTGTGTTCTGCTGCCCAGATATAATATCTCGCCAAAGCCAAGTACAGGCTAGCATATCTGGATGTTATTTGTCATCACATGACTAGCACATGCTATGACTGCCACCTTAGTACAGACAAACACTTTCAGTCTCGAGATATCTAATAGAAACCTATGACTGGTGATACGCTTAAAATAGTGCAAACTCAAATGGCAATCAAATTACTGACAGTTCTATCATGGCAGATTTTTTTTTGATTACCTGAGAAACTCGTTATAACCAGTTACTGCCGCTTATTTGTCGTCAACTAACTGAGCTTGAGTTTGCTGAATTCTAAAAATCAAACCAGAGCAGTTTGTTAAGAACTTCCAGTTCCACGTACAAATACTCGAAATTTATCCGATATTCCTTCTCTTTGTTGATCGTGGCGCCACGAGTTTTCGCTGCATTTTACCTAGACTTCCCCCAAGTCCACTACTTTGAAAACTAGTTTTCGGCTTTACTGGAGTCCTCTCCTGAAACGAGAGGGCAGACAATTTGTGCGCCTTAACTTGGTGAAGCGGGTCAGAATAGAAGAGTTGTAGTATCGGCTATTTTCACTTATCGGAGTGGTTTGATGAGGAAAATTCAATAGGAGTTTGGATTTCCGAAGGTCTTTCTTTATATTTTTTCACATCCCAGCTCTGCATTGGAGCGCGCGTTCAGGAAGCGTCAATCTTTTCTTTTCAATGACATTTATCGAGGTTTCGATCGATCTTTACACACACTATATTCTACCTAGATCAGTAAACTCACTACAGCATAAAGCTCTCTGGTGTTCAGCGCGTGGTTCATCCGATACACTGTTATGTGACCTCACCTCGCCACTGAATTATCGTGTCATTGGATCACAAGTTGTCCGTACAAAATATTGCGTCGCATTCGAAGAGACAAGTACTCGTGACATACCTAGAGTCAATCTAAACTGTCATATTATATTATGGTTAAAATACACAACTACACAGCGCCCGCAGCGAAGAATGAAATCTGAAAGCGAATTGTTTTAAGGCTCGTCTTAGTGATTGACATATTAGCAAAGAAAAACATGATTGTGTTCGACAACAACACGCTACAAATGTATCTCATCAATTATCGTGCCAGAGTCGATTGAAAATGAACAAAGTTCGGATAGACTGAGGACTAGAGCAAATGTGTACAACATCTAACTTTCACAGGCTACTTTCTTCGTTAACGGCTCCTAACTAGTTGGGAAATGGAAGTAAAACGAAAGCGAGGCTAAAGAGACTAAGCGCGAACGATAATTTATGTATGTCAAACAGAGGCAGTTGCTTCAAGACTGGATATCATATCCGATTTGATCCAGTCTTTAGAAAAGCTATTTTTAGTAGTGGATCTCCGATCTGGTCTAGCCCAATAAGATATCATAGAACCAATGCACTTAAAAAATACCATGCCAGCATAGATCAAGGATATTAACTCCTCGAAAACCGATCTGAGATGGAGAACCTTTCACACAAAGCCTCTGTGAATTTTGACTGTATACGTAAAGTATGTTCTGTATATGGTTATCACCTCCTGTAACAGATGAATGCTTTAAAATATTCTCATGGCCGTACTTTGGAGAAACTTTTGAAAAGTGACAATATTTTGATCCCGAGTCTCAGAGATCGCGTTAGGGTCGAATTCGAAGAAACAAGTACTCGTGACATAACTAGAGTCAGTCCAAACTGTCATTATCTTATGGTTAAAATACAAAACTACACAGCGTCCGCAGCGGAGAATGAAATCTGAAGCGAAACACTCGAAGCGAAATGTTTTTAAGGCTCGTCTTTAACGTTTCATTCAACCCACTATAAAGAGCAAATTTGTAGCTTATCAAAATAGGAATGCAATACCCATCTCACTTACTTTCACTCTCCGAAATAGTTGGAAAATTGAAGTGAAACGAAAGCGCTACTAAAGCTAAAGAGACTAAGCGCGAACGATAATTTACGTAAAACACAGAGGCAGTTGCCTCCTGAAATCCAGTAGAATTTTGTATATTTTACGCAACATATTCTTCTCGCTCAAAAACACGGAACAGCACATTGGATGTTATCGGTATCTGTCATTTAGAAAGACTTGAGGGCACAAAATATGACCACGTGTCTTGTTTGACTTCGCGCCGTTTCGCGCCCGGTTCAACCTTATCATTTCACTTATCAGAGCATTTCGAAAAAGAAAAATGCATTCGGTGTTTAAATTATCCAGGCCGTTCATCATATTAAACACCTAGCTTGGCATTTTTAAACTGACAGAGCGCTTTCAGGAAACGTCGATCAAATTATAAATTTCGCTAAAAACACACCTAAAACTCGGACGGATGGTTGTTTGCAGTGCTGTTGTGATCCCGTGTCGTGTCAGAAATGATGAGTGTCCGTTTGAGTCAACTTTTTAAGTTATGAAGAGAATAGGAGAAACCGGCCTTGGTCAAAGTCGCTCACAAACCTCGATTAGCTCCTATCACGAACATGAACATAACATTAAACAGTGCCTCCAATCTCTAATTTCACGTATATCCTTACAAAGGTCATGACGTTAGATGTTTAGTGTGACAGAAAATGATATTCAGTTACTCACAGATTTTCAAGGCAAATATTTTAATAGCTGCAGAGCGCCAATATTTCGCTTATCAGTAAATGGTTATTGAGTTTTCTGAAGATTAATTTTTTTTGTTTGCCCCCTTCGTACGATGCAGTTGACGTACTACTGATGGAAAATAATGAAATGCTTCAAGATTTGAGTTCTCATTTTCACAGGCTTCTCTCACATTTGTCTTAATTGAAGTCCAATGAAGCGTATACATTCACTATAGAATATAGAATGGTTTTGTTCAAGCGCTAAAATCACGTACTGTTAGCGTGATATTGTCTCCGACTCTTTCCACTGTGAAGTTATTTAAAAAAAACTTCGCCTAGGTCATGAACTTCCCTCGGCTTTTGCAGTGGCCACCTATTTCTCTGAGTTTGATAAGGATTCCATTTCCCCCTTTGAACTACGCAGTCAAACTAAAAGTTACAAAACATTAGTAAATGTTGGATCAACGTCATGATTTATTGAGAATACTTGAATGTGCGAGGCATCATGCCAACTACGACTTATCTTCTCGAACAAACAGCCTGCTGCATATCCCTGAACACACCTCGTGGTTGCATACACTTACGCTCTTATCGGATTTCAAAATAGTTGTCGAGATTTATGTTTAGTTATCAGAGTTTTCGCTCAAATAAAAGCAGCTTACTTTCCACAAACCGCACATGTACGCCGGCTGCTATACTAACAGCAATTCGGTGAAAGCAGTTACCAGTCTTAATTAATAATAAACAAATAATTGCAGTCTCGACTAAGTTACGAAGTACATTAGCAGTAAGTACTTACCAATTTTTGTTCCTCACAGAGTCTTCGGTTTTAAACGTTAACCGTAAACATAATATCGCAACATCGAACAGACATCGAACAAGATTTTGGAACACTGAGTAAGCTGTACCGGCCAATATCCATGTACGTTCCACTAGGACTGCTGTCCACACTCGTCACTCATGGCGCCAAGTTTTCCCGCTAAAACGCCGCGTTTACCGAGATTGGGTTTCACACAATAGTTAGCTTAGATTACCAAGCGATATCCGACTTGTGTGAATGATAAAACGGAATCCACATATACGCGAACTAATAAGAACTTTAAGGATATTACTAAACTGAATTAATACTAATAGACGTAAAATATCGGGCGTGAAAGGTAGTTTGACTTTACACCCGAAACGAAACATTTATCAGTATATTATTGAGTAAATTATTACTAATAAACGGAAATTTTCGGGCGTGAAACTCAATTCGACTTTTCGCCCGAAACATTTATCAGTAGTATTTTTGAGTGAATTAAACTAATAAACGGAAAATTTCGGGCGTGAAATACAGTTGTACTTTACGCCCGAAATTACAAAATTACGTTGCTTGCGATTTTATAACTCGAAAGCTCGTTACCTTTCGATTTATAAATCGCAAAGTTACTTCACTTGCGATTTATAAATGACATAGCTCACTATCTGTGATATATAAATTGCAAAGCAACTTAAATTGTGATTTACTAAATAGCACAAAAACAACAGTACAAAAACAACTAAATATTGTTTTACACTTGGCGCTCCATAACCAATCACTAATCAAATGTTTGATGTTTTCATGTACCGTTCTCGAACGTAAGGTGGTAGTTGGCCGTAATGTGTGACCCACGGAGTTCCCCCTCAGTCCTCCTTGGAGATTTTTTCGTTTGATGTGCTACTCTTCGAAACAAGATTGAGTTTCACACCCGAAAATTACTTAACAATTAGACCACGAGCCCGAGTTTTCTACGAGTTGATAGTCAACGAGGCGCTACGCCGAGTTTATTTGTATTAATTTGCTCAATAATATATTGATACATGTTTCCGGCGTAAAGTCAAATTGAGTTTCACGGCCGAAATTTTCCGTTTATTAGTAACTGACACGTATTTCGGGCGTAAAATCAAATTGGACTTCTAATCATAAGTGAGTTCCCAGAATTCAGAGTTCTATAAGCCAAATTTTGTTGTGATATTAGACTGTCAAACAGTCCCTTTCATGTCGCGAAAATAAGTAGAGAAACGGGCTGCTACGATTCGAACGCGGTAAGGAGAATCACGATAACAGCGAGAGGTCATGTAGCTATAGAAACTTGTGGCCATCTCGCTCGTACCCTGGGTACCAGAGTCTCCAAGCTCCACTCGTTTACTTTCTCTTCTCAGCCAAACCGCCGCGAAGCGGTGGTTTTCGTTGTCGTTTATTATAGCCGCATTTATGCGACATTCATTTTGGGACCGACAAATTTAGTTAGAGTTTCACGCCCGAAATTTTTCCGTTTATTACTGATGCATATTTCGGGCGTAAAGTCAAATTGAGTTTCACGCCCGAAATTTTCCGTTTATTAGTATAATTTACTCAATAATATCATAGTTAATAGAGTATGATAATATACTGTCTGATAAATGTTTCGTTTCGGGCGTGAAATCAAATTGAGTTTCACGCCCGGAAAGTTTCACGCCTCGTGCAAGCACAAACGCAAAAACAATCTGCTTTACCACCTAAAGATTGGTGATGTTTCTTTATTTATATAAATGATAATGTTGTGATATAACAACTGCACCTGACAACCGCAAGTGAAACAAGTCTGAGCACTTCAAGTGTTTGTTTTGACTCTATTTCATGATTTTCATTTGATTTTGGTGTGTGATGTGCCGGTGTCACATCAGATCAAATCCGGATCAAATCCGGATCAAATCCGCTAGCGGATTCTATCCCCTTCTCGCAGATTTCTTCCCTCCCTCCCCCTGATTTTGCTCCGATCCTCGCGGATTTGATGCCCGTGACGAGACGTAAAAACAAGTCCGTGTTGTTTTTAGTCTACCTTATTACACGTAATTTTCGCGATTTCAGGACTAGACGTATTTCGCGACACTTAATTTTCGCGATTTTGTAGATTTCGTAGAAACTAGGTCACTTTCGTCTACGACATGACAATTTATTATCACTACAGTTTTGTACTACGGTATATTACAGAATGATATGATCGTTCCAAGAACTTGCCGTAGAAGAGAGCCGGCTGATGAAGAAGATGATGCTAATGAATAGTGTAAACTTTACTCTCATAAGGGAAATATATGTAGTCACTTAATTTTCGCGCATAGAAATGTTCGCGACATCTAATTTTCGCGATTTTGAACGGGAAATTAAAGTGTTGCGAAAATTACGTGTAATAAGATCGTAAGACTAGGTTATTTATACTAAGTATAATTAATGACTGCAAATCAATGAACCGCTCAACACTGAACCAGACAGATTTTGGACAATTTTTTCCTTGGCTGACTTTTCCCATTTCCAACGAAGTACAAATTGCCATGTATATCGCTTTTTTTGCATTTTTGCGAAACCCTCTGTATAGTCCACAGTTAAGCTTATGGGTATAAAATGGGCACTTTATCGAGTTGATCAAGTGCTTATTTTATACCTATCATTTGTTTCTTAGTTGACATCAGTGGATAGTGGACTTCATTGTCAAGTGAAGCGGAAAACTGCTTTTAATTAAGCGCTCGAGTCGGTCATTCTCGGTGCTAAAAATCACTTCTACTGTTCATTTCGTGTCAATACAACCTTGCTCTCTGTCTTTTTTAGGGTTTAAGCTTTCAAACAATCTTTCTTGGAAGTCTCTACGTGCAGTACATCCAAAACATTATGACTTCGTGCTATTTAAGTGGGGGGGATCGGACCAAATCCGCGAAGGGAGATCAGATCTGCTAGCAGATGATCGAATACGCTATAGCGGATTTGATACGGGGGGAGGGATGAAATCCGCGGGGGATAAAATCCGCTAGGACACCGGTTTGTTCTGGCGTTTGTCATACACTAGCTTGACCCCCTCTGCATCAGTTTTAAAAGTTGACAACTTCAGTGTTTTGGGTACGAGTCAGTCTGTATCCGGTGTCTGTATACATGTGCCTTTTATAATTTTTGAGAGTTCTCTCTTTTCATTATGTGGCAAAACAGTAATATTTTTTTCACCGTCTTTACTGTTATTCTACACTGATGGTAGATGATTATTTTGTAACGGGCACATGTCTTATTGTTACTCTTTTGGCTGTCGTTAGCGAGGGTGTAAACGGCTGCCTCAGTTCTCATTTTATTCCCCGCTCGTTTCGATCATGCCAATTATTTTTACGAGACTGGACACGCCAATTAAGTTCCCGCTAATCCTATTTTAAGGTCGGATTACGGTTCAGTAGACTGAGCTGATTAATATAACACTGAGTATACTTCTCAAAAAAAATTCTGATAGCAAGTGTACACGTGTGTGAGTATCAAGGCCTATCCCTACAGTGGCGCTTTCTGGTGTTTGTTACAACGGGGTGCCGGACAGCTCTAATAAAATCTGTTTTCAAAATTCAGTTCCCCCAAATTTGTTTTATATACAATCCCAAATAAATGCTGCATTGCCCTTTGAAGTTTCAGATACAATACAATACTTTTTTTATTGGAACCTTGATACAGACAACGTGTACTTCGGTACTGATAAACCCAATAAAATTAAAATAATGTATAGAATGAGATAAGTGTTACAAATTAGGGGACGAAATAATAGCAAGATTGATAACGGAAGTTATGTCAATTTAGAATTTGCTAACCTTAAAAATATTTTCATCTTTCATAGAAATTAAATAATAAAATAAATTACAAGGATCAAAGTTAGAAAAAGAAGGATTAATCAAGAATAACTTGTTCATAAATAAAACACGAGTTTGCACCATGTGAGAATTACCACACTGGACAACTGACTGGAAAGGGTATTGGAGTTCTTTACCGTCCCACGGTTAGTTCAGTGGTTAAGCTCCGTCTGTTGAGCGGGAGGTCGCGGGTTCAAACCCCGACCGGACCAACACCCAGGGTCTTAAAATAACTGAGGAGAGGGTGCTGCCTTTGTGAAACAACTGCAAATGTTAAGACCTTCACGTCTTCTCGGATAAGGACGTAAAATCGTAGGACTCCCGTCGGCCTCAAGTTTATCAGTCTCACCAGACTGTCACGGGTTACCGACGTTAAATAAAGTTGCTTTACTTTACTTTTACCGACTTCACCAGATGTACAAATGGTACAAATTCTATTACTCCTAGGGATACCTTTGTAACGACCTTGTTCGATCGGGAAACAGTGGGCAGAGATTCGTAACTTAGTTACGGCTCTACGTGTTTAAAAATCGTGGATTTTGGTGAAATAGGTTTCAAAAATATTATTGTTCTTTATTCTATAAAATAACTCTAACCTTGATTCTTTATTTCCCTCTACAATCTCTGCTCTCTCTTCATTCCATCCATCTATGTAAATTTGTTTTAATTTTGCCTTAGATGATTTAAAAATTGATTTCAAATCCAAATTAGATATAATGGTAAAATCATTAACGCTAATGTTAAGTATCTTAACGGTTCTTGAAACATTCATTATTGCACACGTTTGAGGGACGTACCTGTGAATGTTCCGCTGCCTTGTTTATCACTTGCAGCAGATTATCCTCTGCCCTGACTATGTCCTCATCGTCACATTCATCTTCTGACAAATGATCGTTACAGTGCAAGGCTGCTAAATTAAAAGACCGGCCCGCTTCCTGGTAATCTTGGTCAGTCATCTGACAACAAATCTATAGTGTTTTAGTAGGGGTTGGGGTTAACTCTGGTGAAGTTGGGGTTAAGCTAGGAGAGCAATTATAGCTTCACCAGTGTTGCTTCGAATTTTCGTATTTCAATTAATATTCAATCGATTTCAATTTTGTTTGCAGTAATAAACGTTACAATGGCAGAATATTCATATGAATATTGAACATCTGCTAAATATTAAGCTGAACAGGGATAAAACGTTATTCAAAGTTGAGCAATGGTTGCTACGTAACAGTGCACTTTGGTCACGTGATCATTTGGTATGTTTTAGCTCCGTCCAATGTCAAGTCCTCCGCCAACGTTTATTAGAAAGCAACAAATCTATAGTGTTTTAGTAGGGGTTGGGGTTAACTCGGGTTAAGTTGGGGTTAAGCTAGGAGAGCAATTATAGCTTCACCAGTGTTGCTTCGAATTTTTGTATTTCCTGATTACTATTCAATCGATTTCAATTTTGTTTGCAGTAACAAACGTTACGATGGCAGAATATTTACATGAATATTGAACATCTGCTAAATATTAAGCTGAACAGGGATAAAATGTTATTCAAAGTTGACCAATGGTTGCTAGGTAACAGTGCACTTTGGTCACGTGATCATTTGGTATGTTGTAGCCCGTCGATGATGTTGAAAAAAATAACAGTTTGAAATCAGAAAACGTTTTCTTAACCATGGCCAATTTTCAGCATTTTCGGCAATGTTTGCATGTCCTAACCTGGGACTTCTCTTCCTTGTGTAAAATATTGAAAATAGTACTGCACTAATGAGGGCGTCTAATATTCACTGAATTTTCAACACTGGAATCTGATTAGAAGGAAGCGAAAAATGAATCTTCGAAATCTCAAAAATGTTATGCGACATTTAAGTTGTTTAATAAGTAACAATTTTCTAAATTAACACCAACCTAACCGCGAGTTAACAACAACCCCCACTGAAAACACTATACATTTGTTACTTTCCAATGAACTTTATTGGAGGACTTGACATAGGACGGGGCTACAATATATCAAATGATCACGTGATCAAAGTGCACTGTTACCTAGCAACCATTGGTCAACTTTGAACAACATTTTATCCCTGTTCAGCTTAATATTTAGCAGATGTTCAATATTCATGTAAATATTCTGCCATCGTAACGTTTGTTACTGCAAACAAAATTGAAATCGATTGAATATTAATTGAAATACAAAAATTCGAAGCAACACTGGTGAAGCTATAATTGCTCTCCTAGCTTAACCCCAACTTAACCAGAGTTAACCCCAACCCCTACTAAAACACTATAGATTTGTTGCTTTCCAATAAACGTTGGTGGAGGACTTGACATTGGACGAAGCTACAACATACCAAATGATCACGTGACCAAAGTTCACTGTTACCTAGCAACCATTGGTCAACTTTGAACAACATTTTATCCCTGTTTAGCTTAATATTTAGCAGATGTTCAATATTCATTTGAATATTCTGCCATCGTAACGTTTGTTACTGTAAACAAAATTGAAATCGATTGAATATGAATTGAAATACAAAAATTCGAAGCAAAACCGGTGAAGCTATAATTGCTTTCCTAGCTTAACCCCAACTTAACCAGAGTTAACCCCAACCCCTACTAAAACACTATAGATTTGTTGCTTTCCAATAAACGTTGGTGGAGGACTTGACATTGGACGGAGCTACAACATACCAAATGATCACGTGACCAAAGTGCACTGTTACCTAGCAACCATTGGTCAACTTTGAATAACATTTTATCCCTGTTCAGCTTAATATTTAGCAGATGTTCAATATTCATGTGAATATTCTGCCATCGTAACGTTTGTTACTGCAAACAAAATTGAAATCGATTGAATATTAATTGAAATACAAAAATTCGAAGCACCACTGGTGAAGCTATAATTGCTCTCCTAGCTTAACCCCAATTGCAACTTTACCAGAGTTAACCCCAACCCCTACTAAAACACTATAGATTTGTTGTCAGATGACTGACCAAGATTACCAGGAAGTGGGCCGGTCTTTTAATTTAGCAGACTTGCACTGTAACGATCATTTGTCAGAAGATGAATGTGACGATGAGGACATAGTCAGGGCAGAGGATAATCTGCTGCAAGTGATAAACAAGGCAGCGGAACATTCACAGGTACGTCCCTCAAACGTGTGCAATAATGAATGTTTCAAGAACCGTTAAGATACTTAACATTAGCGTTAATGATTTTAACATTGTATCTAATTTGGATTTGAAATCAATTTTTAAATCATCTAAGACAAAATTAAAACAAATTTACATAGATGGATGGAATGAAGAGAGAGCAGAGATTGTAGAGGGAAATAAAGAATCGAGGTTAGAGTTATTTTATAGAATAAAGAACAATAATATTTTTGAAACCTATTTCACCAAAATCCACGATTTTTAAACACGTAGAGCCGTAACTAAGTTACGAATCTCTGCCCACTGTTTCCCGATCGAACAAGGTCGTTACAAAGGTATCCCTAGGAGTAATAGAATTTGTACCATTTGTACATCTGGTGAAGTCGGTAAAAGTAAAGTAAAGTAAAGCAACTTTATTTAACGTTGGTAACCCGTGACAGTCTGGTGAGACTGATAAACTTGAGGCCGACGGGAGTCCTACGATTTTACGTCCTTATCCGAGAAGACGTGAAGGTCTTAACATTTGCAGTTGTTTCACAAAGGCAGCACCCTCTCCTCAGTTATTTTAAGACCCTGGGTGTTGGTCCGGCCGGGGTTTGAACCTGCGACCTCCCGCTCAACAGACCGGAGCTTAACCACTGAACTAACCGTGGGACGGTAAAGAACTCCAATACCCTTTCCAGTCAGTTGTCCAGTGTGATAATTCTCACATGGTGCAAACTCGTGTTTTATTTATGAATAAGTTATTCTTGATTAATCCTTCTTTTTCTAACTTTGATCCTTGTAATTTATTTTATTATTTAATTTCTATGAAAGATGAAAATATTTTTAAGGTTAGCAAATTCTAAATTGACATAACTTCCGTTATCAATCTTGCTATTATTTCTTCCCCTAATTTGTAACACTTATCTCATTCTATATATTATTTTTATTTTATTGGGTTTATCAGTACCGAAGTACACGTTGTCTGTATCAAGGTTCCAATAAAAAAAGTATTGTATTGTATCTGAAACTTCAAAGGGTAATGCAGCATTTATTTGGGATAGTATATATAACAAATTTGGGGGAACTGAATTTTAAAAACAGATTTTATTAGAGCTGTCCGGCACCCCGTTGTAACAAACACCAGAAAGCGCCAATGTAGGGATAGGCCTTGATATCACACACGTGTACACTTGCTATCAGAATCAGTTTTTTTTTAGAAGTATACTCAGTGTTATAATCAGCTCAGTCTACTGAACCGTAATCCGACCTTAAAATAGGATTAGCGGGAACTTAATTGGCGAGTCCAATTGGCATGATCGAAACGAGCGGGGAATAAAATGAGAAAGGCAGCCGTTTATACCCTCGCTGACGACAGCCAAAAGAGTAACAATAAGACATGTGTCCGTTACAAAATAATCATCCACCATCAGTGTAGAATAACAGTAAAGACGGTGAAAAAAATATTACTGTTTTGCCACATAATGAAAAGAGAGAACTCTCAAAATTATAAAAGGCACATGTATACAGACCCCGGATACAGACTGACTCGTACCCAAAACACTGAAGTTGTCAACTTTTAAAACTGATGCAGAGGGGATCAAGCTAGTGTATGAGAAACGCCAGAACAAACCGGTGTCCTAGCGGATTTTATCCCCCGCTGATTTCATCCCCCTCCCCCCGTATCAAATCCGCTAGCGTATTCGATCATCTGCTAGCAGATCTGATCTCCCTTCGCGGATTTGGTCCGATCCCCCCACTTAAATAGCACGAAGTCATAATGTTTTGGATGTACTGCACGTAGAGACTTCCAAGAAAGATTGTTTGAAAGCTTAAACCCTAAAAAAGACAGAGAGCAAGGTTGTATTGACACGAAATGAACAGTAGAAGTGATTTTTAGCACCGAGAATGACCGACTCGAGCGCTTAATTAAAAGCAGTTTTCCGCTTCACTTGACAATGAAGTCCACTATCCACTGATGTCAACTAAGAAACAAATGATAGGTATAAAATAAGCACTTGATCAACTCGATAAAGTGCCCATTTTATACCCATAAGCTTAACTGTGGACTATACAGAGGGTTTCGCAAAAATGCAAAAAAAGCGATATACATGGCAATTTGTACTTCGTTGGAAATGGGAAAAGTCAGCCAAGGAAAAAATTGTCCAAAATCTGTCTGGTTCAGTGTTGAGCGGTTCATTGATTTGCAGTCATTAATTATACTTAGTATAAATAACCTAGTCTTACGATCTTAATACACGTAATTTTCGCAACACTTTAATTTCCCGTTCAAAATCGCGAAAATTAGATGTCGCGAACATTTCTATGCGCGAAAATTAAGTGACTACATATATTTCCCTTATGAGAAATAAAGCAGTTTAATCGGTAAGATGCAGTTTACACTATTCATTAGCATCATCTTCTTCATCAGCCGGCTCTCTTCTACGGCAAGTTCTTGGAACGATCATATCATTCTGTAATATACCGTAGTACAGAACTGTAGTGATAATAAATTGTCATGTCGTAGACGAAAGTGACCTAGTTTCTACGAAATCTACAAAATCGCGAAATACGTCTAGTCCTGAAATCGCGAAATTAACGTGTCGCGAAAATTACGTGTAATAAGGTAGACTAAAAACAACACGGACTTGTTTTTACGTCTCGTCACGGGCATCAAATCCGCGAGGATCGGAGCAAAATCAGGGGGAGGGAGGGAAGAAATCTGCGAGAAGGGGATAGAATCCGCTAGCGGATTTGATCCGGGGGGATGAAATCCGCGGAGGGATAACATCTGATGTGACACCGGCACATCACACACCAGAATCAAATGAAAATCATGAAATAGAGTCAAAACTAACACTTGAAGTGCTCAGACTTGTTTCACTTGCAGTTGTCAGGTGCAGTTGTTATATCACAACATTATCATTTATATAAATAAAGAAACATCACCAATCTTTAGGTGGTAAAGCAGATTGTTTTTGCGTTTGTGCTTGCACGAGGCGTGAAACTTTCCGGGCGTGAAACTCAATTTGATTTCACGCCCGAAACGAAACATTTATCAGACAGTATATTATCATACTCTATTAACTATGATATTATTGAGTAAATTAATACTAATAAACGGAAAATTTCGGGCGTGAAACTCAATTTGACTTTACGCCCGAAATATGCATCAGTAATAAACGGAAAAATTTCGGGCGTGAAACTGAATGTCGCATAAATGCGGATATAATAAACGACAACGAAAACCACCGCTTCGCGGCGGTTTGGCTGAGAAGAGAAAGTAAACGAGTGGAGCTTGGAGACTCTGGTACCCAGGGTACGAGCGAGATGGCCACAAGTTTCTCTAGCTTCATGACCTCTCGCTGTTATCGTGATTCTCCTTACCGCGTTCGAATCGTAGCAGCCCGTTTCTCTACTTATTTTCGCGACATGAAAGGGACTGTTTGACAGTCTAATATCACAACAAAATTTGGCTTATAGAACTTTGAATTCTGGGAACTCACTTATGATTAGAAGTCCAATTTGATTTTACGCCCGAAATACGTGTCAGTTACTAATAAACGGAAAATTTCGGCCGTGAAACTCAATTTGACTTTACGCCGGAAACATGTATCAATATATTATTGAGTAAATTAATACAAATAAACTCGGCGTAGCGCCTCGTTGACTATCAACTCGTAGAAAACTCGGGCTCGTGGTCTAATTGTTAAGTAATTTTCGGGTGTGAAACTCAATCTTGTTTCGAAGAGTAGCACATCAAACGAAAAAATCTCCAAGGGGGACTGAGGGGGAGCTCCGTGGGTCACACATTACGGCCAACTACCACCTTACGTTCGAGAACGGTACATGAAAACATCAAACATTTGATTAGTGATTGGTTATGGAGCGCCAAGTGTAAAACAATATTTAGTTGTTTTTGTACTGTTGTTTTTGTGCTATTTAGTAAATCACAATTTAAGTTGCTTTGCAATTTATATATCACAGATAGTGAGCTATGTCATTTATAAATCGCAAGTGAAGTAACTTTGCGATTTATAAATCGAAAGGTAACGAGCTTTCGAGTTATAAAATCGCAAGCAACGTAATTTTGTAATTTCGGGCGTAAAGTACAACTGTCTTTCACGCCCGAAATTTTCCGTTTATTAGTTTAATTCACTCAAAAATACTACTGATAAATGTTTCGGGCGAAAAGTCGAATTGAGTTTCACGCCCGAAAATTTCCGTTTATTAGTAATAATTTACTCAATAATATACTGATAAATGTTTCGTTTCGGGTGTAAAGTCAAACTACCTTTCACGCCCGATATTTTACGTCTATTAGTATTAATTCAGTTTTATTAGTAATATCCTTAAAGTTCTTATTAGTTCGCGTATATGTGGATTCCGTTTTATCATTCACACAAGTCGGATATCGCTTGGTAATCTAAGCTAACTATTGTGTGAAACCCAATCTCGGTAAACGCGGCGTTTTAGCGGGAAAACTTGGCGCCATGAGTGACGAGTGTGGACAGCAGTCCTAGTGGAACGTACATGGATATTGGCCGGTACAGCTTACTCAGTGTTCCAAAATCTTGTTCGATGTCTGTTCGATGTTGCGATATTATGTTTACGGTTAACGTTTAAAACCGAAGACTCTGTGAGGAACAAAAATTGGTAAGTACTTACTGCTAATGTACTTCGTAACTTAGTCGAGACTGCAATTATTTGTTTATTATTAATTAAGACTGGTAACTGCTTTCACCGAATTGCTGTTAGTATAGCAGCCGGCGTACATGTGCGGTTTGTGGAAAGTAAGCTGCTTTTATTTGAGCGAAAACTCTGATAACTAAACATAAATCTCGACAACTATTTTGAAATCCGATAAGAGCGTAAGTGTATGCAACCACGAGGTGTGTTCAGGGATATGCAGCAGGCTGTTTGTTCGAGAAGATAAGTCGTAGTTGGCATGATGCCTCGCACATTCAAGTATTCTCAATAAATCATGACGTTGATCCAACATTTACTAATGTTTTGTAACTTTTAGTTTGACTGCGTAGTTCAAAGGGGGAAATGGAATCCTTATCAAACTCAGAGAAATAGGTGGCCACTGCAAAAGCCGAGGGAAGTTCATGACCTAGGCGAAGTTTTTTTTAAATAACTTCACAGTGGAAAGAGTCGGAGACAATATCACGCTAACAGTACGTGATTTTAGCGCTTGAACAAAACCATTCTATATTCTATAGTGAATGTATACGCTTCATTGGACTTCAATTAAGACAAATGTGAGAGAAGCCTGTGAAAATGAGAACTCAAATCTTGAAGCATTTCATTATTTTCCATCAGTAGTACGTCAACTGCATCGTACGAAGGGGACAAACAAAAAAATTTCATCTTCAGAAAACTCAATAACCATTTACTGATAAGCGAAATATTGGCGCTCTGCAGCTATTAAAATATTTGCCTTGAAAATCTGTGAGTAACTGAATATCATTTTCTGTCACACTAAACATCTAACGTCATGACCTTTGTAAGGATATACGTGAAATTAGAGATTGGAGGCACTGTTTAATGTTACTTCATGTTCGTGATAGGAGCTAATCGAGGTTTGTGAGCGACTTTGACCAAGGCCGGTTTCTCCTATTCTCTTCATAACTTAAAACGTTGACTCAAACGGACACTCATCATTTCTGACACGACACGGGATCGCAACAGCACTGCAAACAACCATCCGTCCGAGTTTTAGGTGTGTTTTTAGCGAAATTTATAATTTGATCGACGTTTCCTGAAAGCGCTCTGTCAGTTTAAAAATGCCAAGCTAGGAGTTTAATATGATGAACGGCCTGGATAATTTAAACACCGAATGCATTTTTCTTTTTCGAAATGCTTTGATAAGTGAAATGATAAGGTTGAACCGGGCGCGAAACGGCGCGAAGTAAAACAAGACACGTGGTCATATTTTGTGCCCTCAAGTCTTTCTAAATGACAGATACCGATAACATCCAATGTGCTGCTCCGTGTTTTTGAGCGAGAAGAATATGTTACGTAAAATATACAAAATTCTACTGGATTTCAGGAGGCAACTGCCTCTGTGTTTTACGTAAATTATTGTTCGCGCTTAGTCTCTTTAGCTTTAGTAGCGCTTTCGTTTCACTTCAATTTTCCAACTATTTCGGAGAGTGAAAGTAAGTGAGATGGGTATTGCATTCCTATTTTGATAAGCTACAAATTTGCTCTTTATAGTGGGTTGAATGAAACGTTAAAGACGAGCCTTAAAAACATTTCGCTTCGAGTGTTTCGCTTCAGATTTCATTCTCCGCTGCGGACGCTGTGTAGTTTTGTATTTTAACCATAAGATAATGACAGTTTGGACTGACTCTAGTTATGTCACGAGTACTTGTTTCTTCGAATTCGACCCTAACGCGATCTCTGAGACTCGGGATCAAAATATTGTCACTTTTCAAAAGTTTCTCCAAAGTACGGCCATGAGAATATTTTAAAGCATTCATCTGTTACAGGAGGTGATAACCATATACAGAACATACTTTACGTATACAGTCAAAATTCACAGAGGCTTTGTGTGAAAGGTTCTCCATCTCAGATCGGTTTTCGAGGAGTTAATATCCTTGATCTATGCTGGCATGGTATTTTTTAAGTGCATTGGTTCTATGATATCTTATTGGGCTAGACCAGATCGGAGATCCACTACTAAAAATAGCTTTTCTAAAGACTGGATCAAATCGGATATGATATCCAGTCTTGAAGCAACTGCCTCTGTTTGACATACATAAATTATCGTTCGCGCTTAGTCTCTTTAGCCTCGCTTTCGTTTTACTTCCATTTCCCAACTAGTTAGGAGCCGTTAACGAAGAAAGTAGCCTGTGAAAGTTAGATGTTGTACACATTTGCTCTAGTCCTCAGTCTATCCGAACTTTGTTCATTTTCAATCGACTCTGGCACGATAATTGATGAGATACATTTGTAGCGTGTTGTTGTCGAACACAATCATGTTTTTCTTTGCTAATATGTCAATCACTAAGACGAGCCTTAAAACAATTCGCTTTCAGATTTCATTCTTCGCTGCGGGCGCTGTGTAGTTGTGTATTTTAACCATAATATAATATGACAGTTTAGATTGACTCTAGGTATGTCACGAGTACTTGTCTCTTCGAATGCGACGCAATATTTTGTACGGACAACTTGTGATCCAATGACACGATAATTCAGTGGCGAGGTGAGGTCACATAACAGTGTATCGGATGAACCACGCGCTGAACACCAGAGAGCTTTATGCTGTAGTGAGTTTACTGATCTAGGTAGAATATAGTGTGTGTAAAGATCGATCGAAACCTCGATAAATGTCATTGAAAAGAAAAGATTGACGCTTCCTGAACGCGCGCTCCAATGCAGAGCTGGGATGTGAAAAAATATAAAGAAAGACCTTCGGAAATCCAAACTCCTATTGAATTTTCCTCATCAAACCACTCCGATAAGTGAAAATAGCCGATACTACAACTCTTCTATTCTGACCCGCTTCACCAAGTTAAGGCGCACAAATTGTCTGCCCTCTCGTTTCAGGAGAGGACTCCAGTAAAGCCGAAAACTAGTTTTCAAAGTAGTGGACTTGGGGGAAGTCTAGGTAAAATGCAGCGAAAACTCGTGGCGCCACGATCAACAAAGAGAAGGAATATCGGATAAATTTCGAGTATTTGTACGTGGAACTGGAAGTTCTTAACAAACTGCTCTGGTTTGATTTTTAGAATTCAGCAAACTCAAGCTCAGTTAGTTGACGACAAATAAGCGGCAGTAACTGGTTATAACGAGTTTCTCAGGTAATCAAAAAAAAATCTGCCATGATAGGACTGTCAGTAATTTGATTGCCATTTGAGTTTGCACTATTTTAAGCGTATCACCAGTCATAGGTTTCTATTAGATATCTCGAGACTGAAAGTGTTTGTCTGTACTAAGGTGGCAGTCATAGCATGTGCTAGTCATGTGATGACAAATAACATCCAGATATGCTAGCCTGTACTTGGCTTTGGCGAGATATTATATCTGGGCAGCAGAACACAGGTCACATCTCTCTGGCTTAGCTGATATCTTATTGGGCAAGGTCAGATCCAGGATCCACTACTAAAATAGCCTTTGTTTGTCAGTGCAGTTACGTTACGGAGATTAATACTGATTGACGCTTCCTTTAACACCCGACCTAGGAGATTTCATTTCATCTGTGGTTCTAAAGAAGAAACTTCGGCGCCATTCTGTTGATTGTTATCCGACTAAGAAGAAACATTGGTACTGCTTATGTGATGACAAAGCACATCTATGTGTGGTTGTCTTTAATTGGCTAAACTTTCGTTTCATTCATTCCCCCGCTCGCTAGTGAACTAGAAAGCTACTTTCTCCCCATCAATTTGTCAGCATTTCTGACACGATAATTGATTAGACGTATTTGTAACCCGAGTATCTGTGAGGCACACTGGACTCAGGTTAACATATTTGTAGGTTAACTTAGGCGCCAAAGAGAAGGAGTAACGGATGAATTTAGAGTTTGTGCGCGGAACTGAAATTTCTTAACAATACTCAACACAGTTTGCCCTACTTTGATTTTTATAATTCAGCAAAATCAAGCTCAGTTATATTTATGAGATAAGCGGCAGTAACTAGTTATAATAGTTTTCCTCGGGTAAATAAAAATATATCTGCCATTATAGGACAGTAATTTGATTGCAATTTGAGACTGTTTGTCTGTACTGCATGTACTATTAAAGGTGGCGGTCATAGCATGTGCTAGTCTATATGATGACAAATAACATCCAGATGTGATAGCCTGTGCTTGGCTTTGGCGAGATATTATATCTGGGCAGTAGAACACGGGTCACGTCTCTCTGGCTTAACTGATATCTTATTGGGCAAGGTCAGATCCAGGATCCACTACTAAAAATAGCCGTTCTAATGATTGGTTCTAGGTGATTATGATATCTAGTCTTAGAATGTGGTAAAAGCAAATTGTTTTTCATTGGTTTAGCTCGGACACAGTATCCAGACTGTAGTGGTCAATTCAAATTTTCCAGTTTAGCTTGGCATTTTCCATTTTAAAATGGCACTTCGTTCTTGTTAATTTGATTTTAAAACTAGCCCTCAAACGTCATCCTCAGGCTTATTATTAGATTTAAGAACATCAAATTACCATGGGCAACTATCAGCCGATAGTTCCTCGACAGACACACAATATTAATTTGTTTCATAAATAGTGCCTGCTGAGAGCGGAAGACAATTTTGTGATGAACAATAATGACAAATAGTGTGTTTGTCTCGGAACTATCGGCTGATAGTTGCCCATGGAAATTTGATGTTCTTAAAACAAATAATATAAGCCCTCGAAGTGAAAACGAATATATGCTAGTTACAAAAACATCAAATTTACAAGGGAAACTATAATCAGCCGATAGTTCCTCGATGGACACAGTCTATTTGTATATTTTTTTGTGTGCTCTCATTGGTCCACCACTTGGCACTATCAGGAAATAGTTGCCCGTGAGCACTATCAAATATAATTAAGCCAGAGAATCGAAGGTAGTTTGAGGGCTTATTAATTATGCTAGTTTTAAGAACATCAAATTTCCAGGGCAAACTATCAGCCAATAGTTCATTACTAACACACTCTATTTGTCATTATTGTTCATAATAAAATTGTTTTCCGCTCTCAGCAGGCACTATTATAAAAATAGTCTCCCACTCTCAGCGGGCACTATTATACAAATAGACTGTGTCCGTCGAGGAACTATCGGCCGATAGTTGCCCGCGGAAATTTGATGTTCTTAAAACAAATATAAGCCCGAGAACGAAGTTCTAGGGCTTATATGCTGGTTTTAAGAACATCAAATTTCCAAGGGAAACTATCAGCCGATAGTTCCGAGACAAACAGTCTATTTGTCGTTATTGTTCATCACAAAATCGTCTTCCGCTCTCAGCGGGCACTATCACCTGATAGTTTTCATCCGCGGACGACAACTATCACGTCACGTGATCGCTTTTAGGCAATGAGCGCGTGCCAAAATTTTGTGGTGAACTATAATGCTTGATAGTTTGTATCTGCGGTGGACAACTATCATGTCACATGATTGCTTTAAGCCAATGAGCATGCGGCAAAATTTTGTGGTGAACTGTAACACCTGTTAGTATAAACCAACTAGTGGACTATTACAAATCCTGCATTCTGATTGGCTACCCTAGCTACTATAGGTCTATGTGATAGCCCATGGAAGAGAAAAACAGGCTGCACACATTTTCACGAAATAAAAAAAAATCAACTTCAATTTGTTTCCTTCTATTAGTTCATACTAAAACAATAAATATTAGACCTCTCGCTCTCATGGGCTACAAGTTAAATAGCCCATTTGGCTGCGGGTCTAATTGTTAAATAGTCCCTCAACAGACACTATTATTATAATAGAAACCTTGAGCTCACAGTCTAATTATTATTGTTAATTATTCAACTACACATACATGTACATTGTACATTGTACTTCGAATATTATCTAGAGCCTGAGTGAACTTTTGCCTTGAAAAAGGCTGCCTCATCTTTCATTAAAAGTCTGTTGCCCTTTTATTTTCCAGACAAACAACAATTGTCAAGCTCTCAGGTAATGAAACCAGTCTTAAAGTGCCACTACGACGAAAATTTACCATTTCGATTTGCCACTTTTTCAGTGTCTATAGGTCAATCAGTATTAGAAATATCCGAAATAGTAAAAAATATTCCCAAATGGGCATCTTAAACCACAAATTTTAGGAGAGTTTACTGGTAAAATCCTGTCCGCCATTGCTGGAAGCCGTGCCCTTTGTTCAGCTTTAAACAAAGGTTTATTCACCGGAAGTGATGTCATACACTTAACACGACAACCTCGTGGCGCGAAATAGCGTGCATAAAAAAGTAGCCAACCTCGCAAAGATAAATATAACTTTCTTCTTATGTACGTGAAGACGTTTTTCGTAGAAATATGCCTCCAGGCGTTGTGTTCTGCAGGCGAGCGTTAAGTGTATGACATCATTTCCGGTGAATAAACCTTTGTTTAAAGCTGAACAAAGGGCACGGCTTCCAGTAATGGCGGACGTGTAGATTCAATATTCGGAGCTAAAAAAATAAGACTTCCTGTCGTTGTATCGAAAAACAATTTGAACTGGTAATAATATATGAACTCTACTTTAGGAATATGCAAAAACATTGATATGTCAAAATTTGATCGTAGGGGCACTTTAAGCGCATCAGATTACATATAAAATTTTTAGATGGCATGAAATAAAATTATAAAGAAAAATTAATTATGGTGGATTGAATATGCTTTCCTGTATTTATTTTTTACAAGTGATATACAATGGACTGTGATCAGGTTTTTGTTGTGAAATTTAGAAGACTTCATTACTTTCAATTCTGTAAAAGATAAGAAGTCAACAAGCATTTCTCTTGGCATATGTGTTATGACTGGTAATTTTTATAATGGTATAATCAGAGCGAGGCCAGTTAGAGTCGGATCATACATTTCGTAAATGTCTTTGTTTCTGTTATACCTGCTGTGTTCTTATGTATCAAGAAAATTAAGGTTATTTTCCATCAATAATTATTGTAGATGGTGATGTTTTTGTGTCAGCAAGAATTTGCCGCTATTTAAACTGAATACATGTAAGTCACCATTGGGTTTCTACCATTTCTCTTTTGTAGGTTAAAATAGATTCATTGAAAAGGGATAATGAAAGACTTAAGGTGGAAGCCGCCAAGCTGAAGAAAGAACTGGAATACTGGGAGATCAGAAATGGATGTAAGCTGGGTACAAGTTTTATAAAATTATGTTAATGATCTTATACCGCTAGTTCTTCTACTGTAACAGCACTCAGCTCTTGGGGCATGTTTCAACTTTTGATTGTGATTCCATGCAGTGCCACAAATTGCACTACCTTCTAGCGGTGCTGCAACCCCCATGCCTGTACCTCCTACTGCCACGCCCACCCCAGCTGTAGTTGTACAGCCTCAACCACAGGAAGAAGAGAAGAAGAAAGACAAGAAAGCTGAGAAAAAAGGGAAGGAGAAGGCAGAAAAGCCAAAGAAACCTGCAGAAGGTATAAACATGTGGGGTTTTGTGGCATGAAGATTTTATTTGGAATTTAAGAAATTGCAAAAAGTGGGCTACCTTCAGTTGTTAAATGCAAGTTGTTTTGTCAAAGAGTCTGCTGAAAATTAATATTAAATTGTTTATCAAACCATGACCCTTGAAGTTATCAGCAATTGACCCTTCTTATATGGTGCCTAGAAACAATAGGCTTTGCAAGGTCAGCCTCAAACCGAGCAGTTTCAGAACAAGTTTAGACTTAGCAAAAACTAAGGTTTATACCTCCCTGCCAGACTCGATATGGCCACTTGTATGCGAGAAGAGTCCATACATTTTAGTGAATTTAACTCTTTGAAATACAAATTATCATTCATCCCTATCTGGCCACATAACTACCAACAATTCAGTCATTGTTATTTCATTCCAGAGATAAGCGTGTCTCGCTTGGACTTCCGCATTGGAAAAATTAAGACCATCAAGAAGCATCCAGATGCAGACTCATTGTTTGTGGAAGAAAGTGAGTTAACTTTGTAATGTGTATGACTTGAACAAACCATGTTCAGTGATTTTACCATCATTTGTATCTATTAGGCAAGCATGATCATGAACACGCGAGGCGAAAACATGTTCTAACAGGGTATCTAACGTAACATGATTTGTCATCAAACTTTCGAAGTTTGAAGGCATGTTAGACAACATTTCACGCCCAAAATACCTAATTATTATCTTCCTGAGAGTATTGACCAACCACCTCCATTTCTGAAGTCCCAAAATAAAGAACACCTGGTTTCAAGTTACATCTGTATTTGTTTTTTATATCATAAATACAAAACTCTCTTGGGAGGTACATTGTAGCAAAATGCTTATCTGTGGACCAAGTTTGAGTGGCAAGACTTCACTTCAATCTGTTCTCTCTTGCTTTAAAGCTTTGCTTAAGACAATAAATTATTGTATCCTTACAACAGTCTGAGCATAACTTGTATTTTGGGCATGAAAGTTCTTCTAGCACACCTTCAAACTCTGAAAGTTTGATGACGAATCAAGTTACGTTTGATATCCTTACATGTAGATGCAAACATGAATAGTATTACCTATGTTCATCATTTACTTACACAGAAAAAAATGAAGCTGGACATTTAATTTTAATTTTATAGAATTGTTCAAGTGAGGATTGTTAATTATGTCATCATGTCATGTGTCATGACATCTCTTACTATAGTCTAGAATAGGTTAGGTCATCATAGGTTCAGTCATAATCTTGTGTCAAGCTGAACAGACTAGTATTTTAGTATATATATACATGTATATACCAGCTAGCATAAAAAATAAATGGCACATTAATTTTTCAAGGAATTTCTTCTGCATCTACCTGCATCATTGGGAAAGAAACTGCTGTTGGAACAAACTCCCATTAAATTATTGGCGATGTGGTCTAAATTAATTGAAAATGTTGAAAAAATGGGGAGGGGGAAATGGATATCAGACGAGTATGAACCATTTTTGGTGGTGCACTGTCTTGGATCTGATGACATTTCACAGCGGTCTCTGTGGTCAGAAAACAAAAACATCATTAAATCTGTGATTGATAGCACCTACATGTATGAAATTCAAAGCCCAAAGTAGCTTAATAAAATACTTGTGTCCATTTTTTCCCAAAAACTACAATATATTTTCCAATTTTTCAACACATTTTTAACGTAGACTAGAATGCCAACAATTTAATGGCAATTTCTTCCAACAGCCACGGTTTCCTTAAAAAAAAAACATTGAATTTCTAACGGGACCTGAAACAACCATAGGGGCTGATCAAAGCCAGGACCCGGCTAATCCACAGATCAAATTGGAATTTAGCGATACAAGGCCTGACAAACTGACTGACAATGTGGTGATTATATCAACAATAATATTTTTAGTTAATACATGTAGGTTACTAAAATTCTGACAAACTTTGATTTAATTCTTGTTGAGTGACTCATTGTTTTTGGTTTCAGGCCTCATACTTGGTTTGAGAGCCTGCTGTGCAGACGTATTTTTCACTCTCATAAATTCAAAGAAAAAGTAATGTCTGCTTACCCGAGCGCTTAATTAGTTTCCAATATGCAAGCACAATGTCAGCACATTTGTTTTACTTTTCTGCCCAATCAAAGCCATTGTTAGAATTTTAGTGAATTGGCACGTCAGTGAACACTCTCCTATGATTGGTCAATGGCAAATGTATTGTCTGAATTCCTTTTAAATGTAACATTATGTCACTTTCCAGGATATGGAAGGTAAAATCTGATTGGTCCATAACACAATGAGGTGTGCATATTGGAAACTAATTAAGTGTTTGGGTAAGCAGACATTACTGAAAAAATACGTCTGCATAGCAGGCTAGGTTTGAGACTCATTAATAAATAAATATATTATTGTTGTTTATGAAACAACTCACTGCATGTTTAAAAAAATAACCATATATTTTGCAATGTAATCCTGCAGAAAAAAAATAAGGATATTCAATGTTTGCTGTTTTCAGTTGATGTCGGTGAGGAAAATCCCAGGACTATATGCAGTGGGCTTGTAGGACATATAGACATGGCCACATTGCAGGTAAATACAGTGTATTATTATCGTATAAATATCATAGGCCAATCAAAGCTCAGCTTTACTATGAAATACAGGGCAGTAATTCATGGGTTTTCTATGAAATGCAGAGTGGTATTTCATGGCTAGGTCAGGCTAATTGAAATGCAGGAACTTTCGTGTCATTTTCTTTATCAGCCAATAAGAATTCAATAATTTTGAATACATAATTAGTCTGCAGATGCATCCGCCACTCATACTTTTGTTTTCTGAGGAATTTTGCAGTCCATTGTCAGGTAAGTTACTTTGTTTTCGTGATAACAGGGCTTCAAGTGTCCCTATATTTCCTATATTTTTTAGATTTCCCTATATTTCCCTATATTTTCTAAAATGTCCTATATTTCCTATATTTCTATAATTTCTTTTCTACTAACTAAAAAACGAATACAATTATTGGATATTTCATGTACTTCTAACTGTTTTTGTTAATAAGAAATGAAAAATGCCGGCTATTTTGCCCTATTAATATTAGGAGGTGAGGGAAAGAGGTTCGAAAAAAACAGCGGAAACGACCCTAGAAGAGCTCAGAGGTATGAATAACCACAACTGAAACATTGTAGGATGAAGTCGTGTATTTATTTGTCTAACATACATGTTTTGGAAGGATTTATAATATGAACTATTCAAGCGATATTTGTAAGCGTATAAATACACAAATCTTGAGATTGGGCTGCCTGTGTTTTGCCATGGGCGCTTAATAGAACGTTCACGGCACTGCAAGAAAATCGACATCGAGAAATAAAGAGCCATTGCATTATTTTTTATATGTTCATGTGTTTGTTGTTGTTTAAAATCCAGCTAATGGATGGAAAACATCGCCAACTTCGTCTATATTATCTCCCTATATTTCCCTATATTTCTTCATTTTGCCCTATATTAGCCCTATATTTTCCTGAAAAATGTCCTATATTTATCCCTATATTTTTTACCCTGGCCACTTGAAGCCCTGTGATAAATCTTCCCGTAAATTTGTTATTTATAGGATGATAATTTATGGTATAGTAATGATATAGTGGCAAAAATTTCACTTAAAATGTATATTATTTTGGTATACAGCTTGCCTAAAGGCTCATTGTAAACCAATTAATACAAGTTTCTCTTGAAATATTCACATGTATTCCATAGAAAACCATGAAATAACCAGTAATTACATTTGTTGCCAAGAAGGGTATGCAATTACCTGCCCGCAGTGTCCTTTTCCTCCCTTTGTAATTGCTTTGCAAACTGACAGTGGAAAAGTAACATCTACCCTCAGTCACAACAATGTTTGTTGCACGTGCATTTGCATTGCTACATGTATAAAGTGACATGAAAACACTTTTGCATGCTTGGACGGGTTGACCAATGAGAAGAAGTGATCCAACAGTAATTAGATAAGTATGCAAACTAATGATTGACGTTGGCAGGTGCATGGCATATATCATTGTGGCTCAAATTTAAATCAGCAAATCTTTTAAACAAGCACACTGGTACGTACTGTATAATTTTATAATTCATTCGTCCATGGTCATGGTGGCAATTAGATCAAACGATTTTGTGACTAGGGGCAGAGGTTTCTTTTCTCCTGGCAGTTTGCAAAGCAATTACAGTGTACAAAAGAAAGGGAGGAAAAGGAACCTCTGCTAGCAGGGAAGGTATGCAAGGAACCAGGGTTTTCTACATTTGCACCATTTTTCTACTGTCTGTTAACAAAGTAGCCTGAGGAAACAGCCACCTCTTGTTGTAGGCTGACTTCCATCCTCTCTCTCTTCTGAAGTGAGCTGGCCGTAAACTAAGGTCAATCAACCTTGTTTAACATTGCTAACTCATGACAGTCTGATGTGACTGATGAACTTGAGGCCGATATGGGACCTGTGATTTTACATACTTATCCATTAAGATGGGAAGGTCTAACCATTTGCAGTTTGAGAGCAAGATTGTTTCATGAAGGCATGCAGCACCAAGTTCTACTCAGTTATTGTGTTGGTCTGGGAGGGTTTTGGACTCTTCACCTCCCACACATCAGACCGGCATGAATACAGGTGTGTATGTATCCACTGACCAGAAGGTGGCTGTTTTCTTAGGCTTGTGCTATTCATAAACAGATGATTTAATTTATCTTTGCCTTTTCAGGAGGCAATGGTTGTGATCATGTGTAACCTTAAACCTGTCAAGTAAGTACATTTTTTAAGTCAAATAAACCTTTTTAAGGTTACTGTATACCTTTGCGGATGTGTCTCGCAAATAAAACCGTACGAACATCGTTTCTAAGGAAACTGTAGAAACCTATATATCACTGGAAAGATTATAGAATGTAGAATGTGCTGAAATGGTTTCTTCGCACAAATATTACATTTTCAGGAAATGCTAAGGCAACAAACGCAAAAAGGACGAGTCTCAAAGAAGTGAATTTATGTGCCTCCGCGTTTGCGCCTACGAACGATTCGGCTGCATAATGTCAATCAGCACATGATAGCCTGTCAAAGTGTGTGAGCATTTTTTTATATTTTACTTTGTTCAAATGCAATTCATCTTCAAAGTTTCAATCGAAATAATTTCTGTGTTTCATTGCGGCAAGTACTCTTATAAGAAAAATAATTAAAATATCGCTAAACGCTCACACTTTGGTTCGTACGTAGCTCCTCTAACTTCAGGCCAAGTTTCATCAAGATCTCACAAGTCTTCATACCCTATAAATTCATCCAAAGACAGCGAATACTCATAAAAATATATCTGAGTTTTTGGCTCTTAAGAGTCAGTAAACACATCACACCTCATCAAAGCAAACCCAACTAGCCAATTATATGTAAGGATCCCCGGAGCTTATGAATAGTCCAGAAATTCGCGGGAAATTAGTAAGTAGCTCAAATTGCATAAGAAACCTGCATTCCGCTCTCGCGTACTAGTGTAGTTTCACAAATATTCGACAGAGCGTTGTATTATGGCCAAAACTAGAGATAATGCGCAAAAAAATAAAAAGAACGGTAGATCAACGGGTTGTACCAATAAGGGAGAGGGCCGGATAGCGAAAACAAAACCGCGTCGAAAGGCAATTGAAAAGCGAGTGGTAAGTAACCTCGTGCTCCGAAATTAACGTTGACCCTAGCTAAACCTGCTATGTTAGCGGCGATGAGATCTCTTGGGTATGTATAGCTTTTAGTTTCTACTCAGACAAGCACATAATTATCTTCCCGTGTTGATGTTCTTATAAACGGCTAACGGAATAATTGTTACAGATTTGATGGAGAGTTATTCGCAGATCAGCAAATGCCTGTGGTACGTAATGGGATTAGAGGGATTTATGACGCCTAAGCGATTTATTTACTTTCCTTCAAAATACGTTTTTTTCTAATATCTCTCAAACTAGTGCATGTTTTAATTATTTTTTTTCCGAAAATTGAAGATCAATCCATTGACTTCAAATTTTTTTTTTTTAAAGAAAACGTGCCACGAAGGTATACGGTAACCTTAATGAATATTGGATCTTATAGTAAAGATGTCATAAGATGCCATGTAGTACTAGAGGCCAAATTATTTCCACTTTTACTTAAAAGGGGACTGCCGAAAAATGTTGTTTGACCAATGGAACTAAATTGTTCTTGCTGCTGTTGTTGTTTTTGGTTGGGAGAGGGGGTAAGGAAGAACTGATAGTCTGTCCCAGGTGTGTAAACATCAAATGTCCTTAACACACAGTCCTTCTGCAATAATTCATTATATCACATTTAAGGTTACCCTATACCTTTGCGGGTGTCTCTCGCAAATAATATTGTACGTGCATCATTTCAAAAGAAACTATAACCCTATATTAATCACTGCAAATATTATAGTGAATCAGAGTGTTTTGGAATGCAAATAAGCTTAATCACGTTTAAATATTCACGAAATTCTAATATATTAGGTCTAGGTAGGTCTTAGAAGAGTTTTTTCTTTAATTCTTTCAAATTCATCTTCAAAGTTCCAATCGAAATACTTTCTGTTTCGTCACGGCAAGTATATACTCTGATCAGAAAAAAATAATTAAAATATCGCTAAATGCCCACATACTTTGGTTCGTAAGTAGCTCCTCTAACTTCAGGCCAAGTTTAATCAAGATCTGAGTCTTCATACCCTATAAATTCATCCAAAGACAGCAAATACACATAAAAAATCTATTGTTTTTGGTTTCTGGAGTTTAGTAAACACATCACACCTCATCAAAGCAAATGTCAACACTAAAACCAACTAGTCCAGAAATTCATGGGAAATTAGCAATTGCCAGTCTTTTTTAGTATGTACATTTTTCATTGCTTGGTAACATGAGGTTGAATTATTTAAAATTACAGATGTTACAGAGCAAGAATAATATTATTGGACTGTTCATTGAATTAATAATAATAATAATAATTTTATAGGTTCTTAATGCACATTCAAAAATCTCAATGTGCTTATTTTTACAAACGTCTGGTACTGCAGTTATTTACAACAATGGATAAACATATGAATATAAATTATTATTTACAATCTAATGCCATAATGATTATAATAGCCATGTCTCAAACTTTTGAATGACTATAATAATAATAATCTTTGTTGCCTTCTCGTCAGTTCATAGAAGGTGCTTTAAATAGGCCCTTTGCTGGATCTGGTCAGGTGACCTTTTTAGCCTGTCAATCAAAAACAATGGCACTAGAACAACATGGATGCCAGAAATGGAAAGAGCAAGCCAAAATTAGTAAATGGCCCAAGTTTTAGGTTCAGATCTTTAAAACTGAAGGAATGGCAAATTTATGAAGCCGATTCCTGCTGACTGGCACAGTTTTAAAGTTATGAACCTAAAACTTGGGCTTTTTACTCATTTTGTCTTGCTCTTTCCATTTCTGGCATCCATGTTGTTCTAGCACCTTTTTTTTTTTTATTGACAGGCTAAAGAGGTCATGTGACCAGGTCCTGCAAAGGGCCTATTAGAATTAATCAAAGAAATTGACCAAGAAAATGAAATCTCACAGAAATGACTGACTGTGTTTAAGGTAATTCCCCTGTTTTGCAATGAACATATCTACTGCACATGAAGGCAAAATCAAAAATCATAGGTACAAATTAATATGTGTTTGGGTGTATTACTGAATCTACATATTTTAACACTTATTTAATATTGGGAATGAAAACTTAGTTCATTTGGACAATTTAAGATGACTTTTACAAAACATGACCCAGTACAAATTTGCAATATTTTGCAAAATATATCTGAAACAAAAATGGTGAACCCCCTTTTTTTCTTCCAGATATTTAATCAGAGCAAGGTTGGTCAACAGATACCAAAGTTTAAATAATTTTTAATTTCTGGATGCTTACATATTCTTATGCAAATACTGTAAGTAGCTATTTTTATGCTTGTGTGGGGTTACTAACAAAGCAGATTTGCTGTATTCTGCCACTTACAGTATTTCTTAGGTTTTTACATGTACATTAAGTTCGGTATCCATACTGCATAATAAATTCATTTGTTCACAATGAACAGTTATACCTAAGCAATTGATGGGCACTGTTTACTTGTTCTGACATTTCACAATTAAGTGACGGAACCATATGGAATTCAAACCCTTAGAAGAGAGGTACTACAATATTATTGGCTCCTCCCCAAAATCCATGACCCATATGTTGTATGTACTGAATAATATTTAGCCACTATTTGAGAAAGCATTTTTTTTCATTCACAAGCAAATAAACCTTCTTTCAATTGCGTAACTCCAGGATGCGTGGGATTGTATCACAGGGCATGGTGATGTGTGCTGCTAATAAGGACAGTGTGTGGTCAGTTGTGGTGCCTCCGCCAGGGGTTGTCCCAGGCGATAGGGTTGTATTCGAGGGCTACCCTGGAGATCCAGACCAACAACTTAATCCCAAGAAAAAGGTAATGCTTCACTTCAATTAATCTCTTTTTAATCTTATATTTAAAATACCTTATGCTATAAATTATACATGAAATTGTGATGAGTGTCAAATGAGGAAACCTTGTTGTGGAAACAGTTATGTATTTCAGTTTATCAATCTGATACGCACGCTCCGATTGGTCAAGAGCAGTGTGTTATTAGAGGACAAACACTTCGATGGCATCGTGAGCGCACAACCAATTTCTCAACTCGTTTTGACTGGATATTTTCATAGTTTTTAGTTTGCGATTATTATATAAAACAAATACAGTCTACAATCTCTGTCAAATCTGTTGAAAATTTAAGACCTCCCCTCCCCCCATTTCAATGATGTTAAATCATGGTCCATTTCAGTTTGCCTTCGCTCTCATCACTGAAATGGGGGGAGGGGGGGATATTTTTTCCTACTCAATTTGTCAGAGATTGTAGATTCCATTCGTCGGTTACCCCACTCGACTACATCTCATGGCACACTTCTTTGTTCTCTTCATGTTGTGGCATCATCTGAATCTATAAGAGAGAGGACAGATGCATGGTAGAATGGAATCTATTTGTTAAGTTTCCCAAAATGTTGCCTTGTTTCCCCATGTTCAAAACATGTTGTTTTCTAAACATGAGGTGCACAAAAATATGCTGAACATAAGAGTATTATTTTTCACTCATATTGTCATCTGTGTTATACTGTGTGACTACTATAACCAGGGCTACTTGAACAATAAGAACTAAAAACATTGCAAAACGAAAAGAAAGCATTCAAACTTACAAATCCTAGCATACTGATATCCACGCAATTTTCTTCATTCGAAAAACTTCAGAACTAATCTACCAAATTTGTCTTTAACAACTGGCTCGTCTCCAACAAATTACATTTAAACGTTGCCAAAAATCAGTTCACGCCAAAGGCTTTCTAAAATGGTAAATCAGCAACTAGTTGTGGTTGTTGATCAGCCAATAAAAATAGTCAAGCACAGCAAATCTGTGGCCGTAATAGTAGATGAGCATCTAACTTAGGGAAAACATATTGAATGCGTAATGAAAAGGTAGCATCTGGTCTTACTGCGATGAAAAGAGTACATGTAACTGAGGCCATTTGTTTCCCTGGACACACTCATTACAGTATATAACAGTTTAGTTCAACCACATTTTGAAGACTGTAGTGAGGTCTGGGGCAACATTGGCAAAGTACTTTCGGAAAAGTTGCAAAAATCCCAAAATAGAGCAGTAAGAGTAATTATGTGTGCCGAAAATAGAGAAAGTGCTGCATTACTACGATTTAGTTTAGGTTGGGAGAAACTTGATGAACAAAGAATAAAACGCAAAGCACTACTGAGTAATGTACAAAATCCTCAACGGATTGGCGCCTGAATGTCTTGCTGAGCTCTTTACCACAGTGAACAAAACAACGCACCACGATCTAAGAGGCTCCCAATACTGAAAATCTAAAAAGAGTAATTCATATGACAGGGCGACTTCGTGGAATAACTACCAATAGATCTACGTAATGCAAAATCTCTTGCCTCGAGCCCTAGCCAATTATCAATGCCGATAATTGGTGGAAAACAAAATGACCGACATTAACGTACGCTATTTTCGTTAATTCGTATTTTTTTAAACATGAATACGCGTTATTTTTAGTAGAGGATTTTTATTACGACAGTATTTGTAAAAAAAAGAAATGTTTATATTAAATATTTGACATGTGGTCATACTTGGTGCGACAGTATTTATAACACGGCTTCTATGAAAACCAATATTGTATGTTGATCAGAACTCTGTGGATAAATAAAGTTTCAGTTCAGTTCAGTTTTACTGAATTAAAGCTCAAGCAAGTTGAAGTATCTTGTACTCGACACTGATTGGCTCAAATAACTTTAAGTTGGAATGCTTAACACCACTGACACTAATATAAAGAAGCTGCAAGGCATTCAAAATTTTGCAGCTCGTATAGTTTATAACACTAGAAAATATGATCGCGTAATACCTGCTCTGAAGAGCCTTAAATGGACCCCTGTAAAATCCAACCTATATTTAAGAGACGCCGTTATGGCGTTTAAGTGCATGACTGGTCTTGCACCTAATTATTTATGTAATCAATTTATTTCTAGAGGTAGTATCAGTGGTCGAGTGACCCGTAATTCACAACAGCTGAATATACCACTTTGTAAAACAGCCACTGGCCAGAGGTCTTTTTATTATCGTATTGTCAGCTTATGGAACGCTATTTGCCCTAAAATTAAATTAAGTCCTTCTGTACTGAGTTTTAAACGTACTCTTAAATCATATCTTTTAAAACAATTTTTGTCTTGAGTTTATTTAGGCTAATTATATATATTTAAGTTTTTATTCTAGTTTTTGTATTTTAAATAGTATATTTTTAATAGTTTGTACATATATAATTATATAATTAATTTATTATTTATTGGATCAATTGTCACTGAAAAACCCCTATGGGGAGTTGTCAATAAAGTATTGTATTGTATTGTATGCTTTGTTTTCGTTCTGCAATGTGATTGGCTCTTGTTGTCTAAGTGCAATGTGATTGGCTCTTGTTGTCTAGGTGGCCCCAGTTTCAGTAGTCGCACTGTAAAACTTTGGGGGGGAAAACATTCGAGCAGTAAAATTTGTAGAGGTGTCATGCATCCAAAGCTTATTAACATTTATTCTTTTCTTTAGGTTTGGGAGACTCTGGCACCAGACTTAAAGACTGATTCTGAGGGTGTTCCCAACTACAAGGGCGTGCCTTTTAGTATTCGTAACAAAGGCATTTGCACGGCAAATGGGATCAAAGATGGGGTTGTTAGATAACCCACTTGGCTATATAGAATAAATATTCTATTGGATACGAGTAATAAAAGTGTTTCTAACCAAATGTTGTGCTGATAATTGTTTTCTACAAATTTGGTCAACACCATTGAAGTCAGCCTTTAAAAATGTTTAAATATAAACGTATCTAGCCTCCTCCACAGGCATCTCTAATTTTTGAAGAAATCAGATTATGGGCTCCCTGTGGCAGGTGAAGAAAAGAGAAGAGGAGGACTGGGGAGGGGAGGAGAGACAGAAAAGAAAACCTTTCCGGTGTACCAGCGATTTCGCCCCCCCGTGAATTCGCCCCCCCTTCCTCGCCCCCCTCTAGCGATTTCGCCCCCCCTCCCCTTCAACCTTTTAAAAGGTTATGAATATATGTTTTCCTTATTATTACTACTGTAATGTATTGGACGTGGAGAATAGTACGGCAAAAAGCTATCAGTAATGTGTATAAAGGCATGTAATTCAATTTTATTTTAAAATTCACGCTTCACTTTTCTTCGACAAAATTCGTTACGGTAAACGTAAAGCTACGGTAAACGCCGCAATTTTCATTCGCGCGAGCAGTGCAACAAGAAACTCGACAAGGGATTCTGCAATCTTCGTCAATCTTCGAATGATTAGTTGTTAGTATTTCTTGCCTGAAGCCAACATGTAGATGATGTAATTATTGTGGACACTTAAAGGAGTGTTACCGAGTCGCGTGAAAACGTCCTGAATAAACAAGCAGCAATGAACTAATCAGGATCTAAAACGGCGGGAAGTTTTTAAACTTACTTTAGCTTGTAGCGAGTGGAACTCATATTTGGAAACAACTGCCAAATAGTCTGATGATTTTTTCATGCATGAAAACCATAATGAAGTTGTCGTAATTATCGTGCTATGTCGGTAAGATTTTGATAACCCGTTAATGCTCGCGTCGATCCATCTATTTCGAAAGAACTTTGAAGGAGCGTTACCGACTCGCGTGCTTTGTTCTATTTCAATTGAGCTAACGGCGCTTGTTAATTCGGTAATTAGATCAGTTCTAACTAGGAAAACCTTTCTGGATAAACAGCTTATTAACTAATGAGAAGATAAAACGGCGGTAAGTTTTGCAGTACAGTTCTAGCAGTACAATTAATTCAAATCCGGGAAGAATTTGAAACGACTTTCCGAAGAAAAGGAGTGTTACCGACTCGCGTATTTTTGTAGTCAGTAGTAGTATGGGTCTTACACTTCATTTTATTTAAAAAATACTTTAGATTTATAAAAAAAATTTTTTTTTATTCAGTGCGTTGACATCTACTGCCTCTATTTTCTGAGGCGGGGCAATTTCAATAAGAATTACGAGTACAATTCACTAGCGATTTCGCCCCCCCTAGGGGGGGCGAATTCACTGTAGGGGGGCGAATTCACTAGCGATCTCGCCCCGGGGAGGGCGAATTCACTAGCGGTCTCGCCCCGGGGGGACGAATTCACTAGCGATTTCGCCCCGGGGGGGCGAATTCACTGGGGGGGCGAAATCGCTGTGACACCGGTTGATTTAGTCGAAAACCTTTGCGAGAACCTTACCAACCAAAAACCATGTAAATTGTAATTTGACCGAAGAAATCGTGTCCATTATTACAACTAACAGTTGTTTATTTTATTACTTCGTGCTCAGTAGACTATACATTGCAATCGGCCCAGAAGAGTCAAAGGCAGCAAATGATACACCAGTTTTACGGCAGCTTGAAAACTTGAGCTCCAAATTTTAATATTCCTCAGGGCTTGCGAGCTTGATCCGGCGATGATAGCCTAAAATCGGCTAGCTCCAAGCTCAGATGGAGGCTGTATTTCAGGCTACGGCGATGAGCGATTTGATTTCATTCATAAATATTATGACCCACCCCTCCCCAAATACATATTGTTATGCGCACAAAAACCTGCGCGAAGTGGCGATAACATGTCGATTTTTGGCAGGCTCAAATCTCCCTCTTTTCTTCACCTGCCACAGGGAGCTCATAATCTGATTTCTTCAAAAAATTAGAGATGCCTGCGGAGGAGGCTAAAACGTATCAATGTTTAAATAAAAAGGTATATATGTGTAACTATGCATATGTATCAAAGACGAGGTAAAATTTAGAGCTAGGCAATAAATACTAAAAAAACCTTTTCTCAAAAAGCGGTAAAGCTTCACAAGAAATACACTCTAGTGGAGGTGTTAAGCTTGTTAATTCGACGAGATTTTCATTTCATTTTATCTTACAATATATTTAGTCGTGCCAAGACAAGTAAAATATGTAAAGACTATTCAAACATGTATAACATTTTTCAGTAGCAAACTAAATACTTGTGTTAAGTAAAGTAAATAAGTCACATTTCCTTGTTTCTGTCTTATCTTGCGCGAGCTGTTCTACCGGCCTTTGAAAAGCTTTTTATTTTGCTAAAACTTTTAGCAGCTCTTTGTGCACAAAATATATTAGGCTACTGGTTTCGTTTCTTTTTACAATTAGTGTTGTAGTTTGTATTTTTTTAACTATAGAAAATAGTTTAAGAAATGTTAGATTTATTCACAGGCCGCCCAAGTTCTGACTGTGTAACAAGGTTTGTATGGGAGTTCTTCCGATAACTCAGAATAATAACATAAATCTCCTGTAATACAAGGTAAATAAAGGAAGAAGACTTACTTGAAGTTGTTTTGTCGTCCTGTGTGTGTTTCAGGTCGCTAGAACGGTGTTTCATGGAATTCTTGAGTCATACGCTTCACCCCCTCTACCAGAGGGGAACAACATTCATGTTTTTCAAGATGGCGGCGGGTGGGAGTTTTGACTTAACAAAACCTTTAATATCAGCTGTTTTTTTGTGTAAACCAAAGGTTCCTTCAAGTGCAATACCAAGATTTTTCTCTTTTCTAAAGCTGAGAGGTGTTTCACGGGCTTTGGACGGGAATTTATCACATATTATGCGACATGCTTTAAGATACACTCGTGACAAAACACAGCTGTGACTATAAAGACAACAGATTGTAAATGTAAGTAGCCGCTAATCTGAACATGATAACCTTTATACCAATTGACTGTCTGCACTAGCACAGTGGCAGCTCACTAATACTAGAAAATGATGTCTGTAGTTTACGACCTCAATCGATGTGCAGTTATTGTATTTTGTAATTAAGGGTATTGTTTTATGCCGTCGTCCTAGACGTTGCCGTCCTGGTTGCGTAAACCGGCACTTCCGGCGCCCAACTTCAGTGAAGTGAACACGTGTCACTGGTCACTCGACGGTTCATGCCTATTGCAAGTGGTGCTAGATTATTATTGACAACGAGATCATGCCGGCAGTTCAAGATTTATGGCATATCTATTAACTATGTTTAGGGTAAGTCGTATTTTTAACTGTCTGTCTACTGAGCTAAACAATAAATCCTAGTGCTATAGTGTTTCAGGTTAACAATTTCCTTTAGAGTAGAGAGTGGCCTACGTATGCTTGAATGGTCCTGATCCTGTAACACCTTCGATTCTTTCGCTACGCCACTAAACGTTTCGTCATATACATTAAAAGTTTAATTGAGCTCAAGGTTTAAACATCAATTAGTTATCTAAGGTATAGTTATTACATCAATTATTCGTGTCGTTTCTTTAGTCTAGATAGGCCTTCTTTCGACATATTATATTACGAACACTTTCGGGAGCACTTCCATTCCTGGAACAAACTTTTAATAGACAAGTGGTACGGTTGACAGCTGTCAATGACGCCATTTAAACTGTATGTGCAGTTCAGTCGATTTTCTATCAATGTCTGCAAATTGGGCAAACTATCCTGTATTCTAGTTGACGCAAAGGAGTTGCAGTTTTCACGCTCACTCTACAAGCTTCTCGTTTTGCGTTTCCGTTTTGAATAAATTTAATTACCAGACACGTAAATTACCAGACACGTAAATTACCGTCCGTGAAACTCAAACTGAGACAACTTATATTACATTAACGGCTTTGTAAATAACCTTTTGTATATAATCTTTGCTATCCTCTATACGGCACTTTTTAAAAGGGTAGTTATTAAGCCTACACTATATATACCGGCTATGTTTTGTAACCTCAGCCATAACGGATAAGCTTCGTGTTCACACATGAAACACCTTTACGGCGATTTTTGTACCGTAGAGATATTTCGCCGCTCCGGTTTTGGAAGTGATATACTTTGTGTCAGATTCATAACAGAAATTCATAATATATACATATAAGAGAGAGAGAGAGAGAGAAAATTCTTGGACAATTCACGGCAATGTTCCACGGTCACTATCAAATTCAGCTGCATTTTCTCTTTCACGTTTATATATACACCTACATGTATATTCAGTAGTAAATCAAGTAGTTGATTGTAAACCGACTTTGGTTCTTGCAATAAAGACAACAAAGTGCGAACAAACTTGTCGGTACATACCAAATGTACGGGAATGAATTTATTTTCATGCCCAACAGAAAATTTGCTTTTTTCCTTGCTCCCTACCAGGAAAAGTTATTGAGTGAAACCGAATATATATTTTTAGTGTAACGTACACTGGAAACGAAGACTTCCCGTATTTGTTAAATCTTGTTGCCTTAAATGAAATAACGATTGCATACAATGCAGTTGGTAGAGTTCTGATGGACCGACAAGATGGTGCAGCGTTCGCCACTGCACTAAAGCACATGTTTGATCATGTTTCCTCACAATATCCTAGATTTGCGAACGGATAATGGTTGATTTCAGTGATCCTGAGTACAATGGATTGAGATCGGTGCTTGGAACAGAGTTAACAGAAAAGGTAGTTCGTGGCTGTTCGGTTCACTGGATCCGTTACGTTCGTTAAATAGAGTGTCAAAACTTGTGACTCGAAACAAGGAAGAAGAGGAAGTCTTCAAGGCCTTGGGAAGGAAGATTGAACAGGCAGATAAAAAAGAGGACGTTTTAAAGATGTTCAATGTTCTATGCGGTCAATCAAAAATAAGTGAGGCTGCCTGTTTTTTATCGGAACAACAGGTAGGCAGCTCTGAGTAGGGAAATGTCTACAGATCATTGGAGAAAGCTGAAACACTGCATGGGCTAAATGGTGGACAAGAGAAAGGCACCTTATAATGTTTACTAAGGCTTTTACTGAAAGAGATGTCGATGACTGGGACGAATCATCTGCCACTAACAATCCAGTAGAATCTATCAACAGGCAGTCTTTGAAGGAAGGGAGTAGCAATCTCAATGTTCTTTTAGAAAATATATACCTTGAAGATCGCCTCCACGCAGCAAAAACGATTGCAGTGAAAAAGAACATAAGTATAAGTTATTCACAGGGAAGTCCGTCGGATAAAAACTCAAGAAGGAAGAGGCGAAGGTCCAGTTTAGCTAGAAGCGATGAAGGAGATCATGGTCCGCCAGATAAAAAGAGAAACATCCATCCAAGGACACAACGAAAGAGAGGAGCAGCGCTTATTGGCACATAGGTTGAAGTTGAGTACCAAGAGGAAAGTAAAGATGACCAGATGGATTACCTTGGATGGTTCACAGGTACAATCAAATCTTACCACAGAAGGGACGGGTATCTGGTTCGGTTTGACAAACGTGGCGAGATAGAAGAGTGGGATGACTGGATTCCAACAGTGAATAGTCCTGATGTCCATGTACTTGTTTGAGCGAACTAGAAACCGACAATGAGCCGATGTGAGGAACCATCATTAATAGCTTTTTGACCATAGAGTGGATTTCGAATGTGTGACACCAAGTTACGGCACCAACTCACAGCATGTTTAGGCCTGGGTTTAGAAGGGTATGGGTACCGTACGGCATGTGGCACTGAAATGGCTGCCCGAATATTTTAGTCTTTCTATTCAGTCCCATCACATTATATAGTTATGGTAACGTAATGATACGGACTTGCCGGATTCAGTCCCACTCATACGAAATCCACACTATTTCTAATCTTTCGATCATTCAGATGTATCAAGTGTCAAATCATCATTCTGAGGTGCACGACTGGCATTTTATCTTCAGTTATTGCATATATCTGTATGCCATGCCATGTACGCAGTAGCACAATAAATGTGTGCAATAAATTGTGATGATTATTCTCTTGTGGTTTGTGTGTGTGTCCCGCTCGATTGCACTAGTTCTTGATTTACTGCACTGGCCGGCTATGTATTGATTCATACACTATGTTACAGACTGTCGAGGGTCTTTATCGGTGGCCTTATCATAGCGAGTGTCGAGGGGCCGTTAATTAACGGCCCTTTATGGATGGCACTATTATACCGACTGTCGAGGGGCCGTTAATTAACGGCCCTTTATCGTTTCGTATATCATACCGACTGTTGAGGGGCCGTTAATTAACGGCCCTTTATCGTTTCGTATATTATACCGACTGTCGAGGGGCCGTTAATTAACGACCCTTTATCGTTTCGTATATCATACCGACTGTCGAGGGGCCGTTAATTAACGGCCCTTTATCGTTTCGTATATCATACCGACTGTCGAGGGGCCGTTAATTAACGGCCCATTATCGTTTCGTATATCATACCGACTGTCGAGGGGCCGTTAATTAACGGCCCATTATCGTTTCGTATATCATACCGACTGTCGAGGGGCCGTTAATTAACGGCCCTTTATCGTTTCGTATATCATACCGACTGTCGAGGGGCCGTTAATTAACGGCCCTTTATCGTTTCGTATATCATACCGACTGTCGAGGGGCCGTTAATTAACGGCCCTTTATCGTTTCGTATATCATACCGACTGTCGAGGGGCCGTTAATTAACGGCCCTTTATCGTTTCGTATATTATGGATTTGTATTATCTGACTATTGAAAGGACAACTTTTTTATTGTATCTGTATATAGGATTATTCACGAAAAAGGCCGTTATGAAATGTTCCGTATATTTGTCGGTTGTTTCCAGCCATTTCCTATTATTAGGAGGTGAGGGAAAGAGGTTCGAAAAAAAACAGCGGAAACGACCCTAGAAGAGCTCAGAGGTATGAATAACCACAACTGAAACATTGTAGGATGAAGTCGTGTATTTATTTGTCTAACATACATGTTTTGGAAGGATTTATAATATGAACTATTCAAGCGATATTTGTAAGCGTATAAATACACAAATCTTGAGATTGGGCTGCCTGTGACTACACAAATCCGTATTTGTGAGGACAGCACGTAAATTCACGGCAACACGTGTGCCAAACTCACGGCAGTACATGCCAACGTGTAAAAATAAAGGACTAAAACGAAGAATAGAAAATTGACAAGAACTTTTATACCGCAATGCACAAATCCGTATTTGTGAGGCCAGCACGTAAACTTATGCCAACACAAGCCGTGCTAACTGCAAAACATGCCAAACGTGCAAAATAAAGACTAAAAACGAAGAATAGAAAATTAACTAGAACATTTATACCGCACCGCACAAATCCGTATTTGTGAGGCCAGCACATAATGCCAACACAAGTGCCAACTACAAAACGGGCAAAATAAAGGACTAAAAACGAAGAATAGAAAATTAACTAGAACATTTATACCGCACCGCACAAATCCGTATTTGTGAGGCCAGCACATAATGCCAACACAAGTGCCAACTACAAAACGGGCAAAATAAAGGACTAAAAACGAAGAATAGAAAATGAACTAGAACATTTATACCTCACTGCACAAATCCGCGTCCAGATACATATGGTAGTAACGAAGGAATAAAGCAATATAGACCAAAGCTGAATTACAACTACAAAGCAAAATACACCGGCGAAACTATCAAAGGAGACTAAAACGGTGATGCAACGCAAACCATGATAGACCAAAACAAAATATATACAAAAGCGTAAGTGCATGAGCACGAGGATCAGGACAAAAGGCAAACATGCACCAACCTGAACCACATAGTGGGAAAAAGGATGAAATTGCCTCTAGCTCTGGCGGCTGAGCGACGGCTTCATGTCGGAGGAACAGCTGGTGGAAGATCTTGACCACCTGGGACATTCTGTTGAGCTGCCGGAACTCTCGCAGCTTGAGGTACTTGTCCTTCCATTTTCTTAGTACGATAAGCAGCGAGGAACGAGGTGTATATGTTCTGACGCGAACTGTGCGACGAACCTTGGTGGAGTTCTTATTTATACTCGCTCTGGAAGGGACTGGTGCGAATAGTTCCGACATTTTCAAAGGGGTGCAAACAAGTCATATGCAAAATACATTGTTTGTATGGGAATTCGAGTTTTCCATACATTTGGTCTGTAAATGTTCCCGCGGACTTGGACTCGTTTTTACTCTAGTGGAGGTGAAGAGGACCATGAGAAAGGAAGTACACACGCTAATTTGTCAACATTGAGTCACAATCCTAACTGGTGTCATTAAGCTTGTTAATTCTACGAGAAGAGAGTAATACAACTTGAGAAAGAGAACAACACTTTTCCTCTACTGTTGCGCTAAAATCAATGCGAAGTTGAGTCCAAATCATTGCACATGAAATAATTGATGCCACTGTGTTTCTAATTGCTCAAAGTTGAACCAGTTATAAACTACGGTTTACTAAATATCATCTGCAATGCCTAGTACAGCGGAACCCTAATCCCGCACGCGCTTATTTTTCATTATAAAATATAAAATATTTTTGTCACTTTATTTAAAAACCTGATTTAAAAAAAATTGTGTCGCTGCACCTAATTGATAAATAGCCTTTGAAAGAAGTTGTATCTTTCTTATTAATTGATCGCCAAGATTCAAGACCCGGCTACATCCTCCTATATAACACCGCATGTAGAAGAAATGGTCCGGCGATGTATATTCTAGAAGACCGAAGGAAGTGCTTTGTAATTATTAAAAATAAAGAAACCATCACTTGTTGTTGTTGTTTCGCGCTTTGAAAACGATGCACAGCTGAGAATAAAGTAAGTGATAACAGCAAATATGCTTTCCTCTTTCAAAGTTTGTGGTTGGTATTTGATTGTTTTCGAGTGGATTAAAGATGGTAAAACTCAGTTGATGAAGATTTGACAAAAAATCAGAGAAGTAATTAGTGTGACGTTAATAAAGTTGTTGGTGTTTTGTCAATTCAATTCAAGTTTTTAATTTCTATCATTTATTTTAATATAAGTTAACTTAAGCTTACTTACTCTTTTTACGTTGTCTTTGGCCAGAGAAGCGCATATCTTGTCAAAAATCTGTTGGAAAAACAAAGACCCTGCATCAGATTTTGTAGAAATTAAATGAACAAAAAAAACGTGAACAAAAAAAACGAGAACGATGATAATTCTTTTAGTTTCCCAAAAATGTGTTTGTTCGATCAACGTTCTCTCTGCTTGAAAGTGAAAGTATCATGATACATCACCAAATCAGTTAAGACCGTTATGTACTGTGCTTTCACCAATTAAAAAAGGCTGAGAATCGTACCCTACAAAGCTTTGGATATGAACTGCGTTTTTGGCCAGAAAACAACGTGCACATGTCGTGCATGTTGTTCCTTCGTAGAGGACTCAATTTAATTTGTGAAGAAATTTGGAAAGTGAGTTCACCTTTTCCCGCCAGTTTTTTAACACGTGCATGCGAATTTCCAAATTTGGTATAAAAAGCCAAATTAGGGTTAAACTTGCATATTTCCGATTAGAAACCATTTAAATTTCACGTGTTTGTCAAAATCGGGTCACTATTTGATTGGCCAAAATCCAGAAAAACATTATTTTAAGCGCGCGTAGGCGGCGTTTGAAATTTCACATTTACGCGTGAAATTTCAAGTTGAAATTAGGGATTAATTTGTCCTCTATGGTATTATATCGAAAATAACCTGAAATTTTAATCAGTAAGTTCTTTTCAGCTGAATCGTATCGAATTACAACTTCCCTAGCGTTAGGCTCCTGAAAAAGAAAGCAAATGACCGATATACAAGTTTTCACATAGAGGATATTACATGGCTGTGCGGAGCTGAGATAGGGATTTTATCTTCGAGTGTTTATGACATATTTACGAGTGACCGCAGCGAACGAGTAAGATATTTCATCAACACGAGAAGATAAAATCCCTATCTCCGCGCAGCCGGCCCATGTAATTCCTCTATTTAATATATAATTATCGATGAAATACCAGTGTATATTTCTTTTTAAAAAGTGATTCGAAGTGATGTTCATTCTTTCTTGGAACAACCACTTAGATAAGATAAGTAAAAAAAGCCAATCGCTCTCTCGGTTGCATCAAGCGCATTTGTGGTTTCCGAACTAATACCTCGGCCGCAAATCCAGACCCATCTACTGTAACTTACATCCACTTTCTCTCCGCCGTGAAATTATTGACCTCATATTTTTATTCAATTGTAATAGGTCTCCTTTGTACTGACTTATCTAGGTTCATGCATCCGTATGCTCCCGTTAGAACTACTAGGAAATCTGCCAGAGGCCCACTGCACACCGGCCAAAAGGGTTAATACGGTAACTTTTTCAAATTCTTATTCAACCGTACTATTCCTCTCTGTAACGCACTGTCCTCCCAAGCCAGGACATCAATAAACTTATCTAACTTTAGACGCTATACCTAGCATCACATTTATCGTAATTTTGATAGTTCAAATTATTGTACTTAGGTCACTAGTTGCCGCTGTCCCTCCGTGTAGAGAGACCAATATATATTTTCTATAATTAAAAACAAAATTGCAATCGTTTCTTTACCTAATTCTTAGCGTTTTAATGTTATGTTTTGTTTCTTGCTTGCATTTAGTCTTAGGACTTATATTACAGGTGTTTATAACCTGTTTAGCCCCTCCTTGACAGTAGTTCTTGTTTGTTATATTTCCTTATATATATCCACTGTCAGAAGCTTAATAAATAAATAAATAAATAAAAAATAAAATAAAACTAGTCGTTCTTTCAGTATATCTGTCTTAATTGTCGAAATGTTAAAGTGCCACTACGACAAAAATTTACCATTTCGATTTGCCACTTTTTCAGTGTCTATAGGTCAATCAGTATTAGAAATATCCGAAATAGTAAAAAATATTCCCAAATGGGCATCTTAAACCACAAATTTTAGGAGAGTTTACCGGTAAAATCCTGTCCGCCATTGCTGGAAGCCGTGCCCTTTGTTCAGCTTTAAACAAAGGTTTATTCACCGGAAGTGATGTCATACACTTAACACGACAACCTCGTGGCGCGAAATAGCGTGCATAAAAAAGTAGCCAACCTCGCAAAGATAAATATAACTTTCTTCTTATGTACGTGAAGACGTTTTTAGTAGAAATATGCCTCCAGGCGTTGTGTTCTGCAGGCGAGCGTTAAGTGTATGACATCATTTCCGGTGAAGGGGCACTTTAAAGTCAGTTATTAATATCAAAACCATTAAAAATAATTTACAATAAATATTAAGCCAAGGGATATTGGTCTGGAGCGAGGGGTATGAATCACGTACTCCCGAGCGGAAGGCCAATTTAATGCTTATTTTTACAATGGCGAGGTTTTCTCGTGCTACGCAATAACAATATCTAGCTCTTTTCCGGCATAAATCATTAGGATCATTATTTGCCTTGAAATTCCTATACAAAAGAAAGTTCTACACATTGAATTGTTTATTAGCCAAAAAAGCTTAAAAGAGCGAGTGTTACATAATGGGGGAAGGATAGGGGTGCGAAAAATCGTAACTAACGTGAATTCTAATTTGTGCCAACACTTACTTCCCATGATCCTCTTACCTCCTGACACGCTAATTGCGTCACAATCATAACAGGTGTAATTAAGCTCGTTAATTCGACGAGACTTTCATTTCATTTCATTATATTCTACAATTAGACGTGCAACTGATAAGTTACAAAATGTAGGTTTTTTTTAAGATAAAGCGATGTATAGCCTCTTCGGCTATGTTAGAAATAGCTGGTTATACACTAAAGATGTTGCTCAGCAACTGTACACCTCTGGTAAGTCACATTTGATTGGTATTTCAAAATTACATTTTCTATCGCGAGCTTGTTCTACCGGCCTTCGAAAAGATTTTTGGCTAAAGGGCTGCAGTTGCTCTTTTTGCACAAAAGATATAAGGCTACTGGTTTCGTTTCTTTTTGCAGTTATTTTTGCCTTGTGGAATTGTGAGTTATGTTTCTTTTAATTTTTATCCAATATATTTTAGCTTGCGCGCAAAGGCAGAAACTTTTTAAAAGAACTTCAGAACTAAATTTATGTGCAGAATTTAGTTAAATAGTTACTTAGTTCACCTTATTTTGTTCCAGTTAGACTATTAGTAACACTATTCATTTTGAAATGGGAGTAAATAGTGTACGAATTGTTATATTTTTTCTTTGCGCTGGGGACTCAATAGTTCTTAATGAATTAATGAAGCCGGGTTTGCGTCACAATACAATTTTAATTAAACGTCACTTCCGAAAATTGAGTTCTAATTGGGCTTAATGGCTTCCAAAAGGATACTTTGTTGCGTTAGAAAATACAGCTAGAGAAAGAGAACAAAGCGTTTCCCTCTAGGCTCTACTGTTACCCTATAATCAATGTGAAGTATGAGTCAAAATCATCATTTGAAGGAAGTTGAAGCAAGCCAAGGTCGAACCAAATTTTTTTACGTTCAAGCTTTAATAAGCCTATCTTTTTAGTTCCAATTTAACAGTCTACACTCAATACTCCAAATGAATAATTAAACTATTATCACAAACTACGTACGGTGTTCAATACGTACTCATTTTACATTTTCTTGTTCAACTTTCATCGGTGAAACAAAGTAACATTTCCTTACCGTGTCCTCATCTCCAGGTGGCTCCTTTAATAATAAAATAAAGGTTTTCGTTGTCCAGTAAAGTCTGAACCAGACTCAGAGTTTGAACTGTCCGTTGGATGTCAAGTGAGTTTTTGGCCAAAAAAACAAGTCCACATTCCGATCGAAGAGCACTAGATCGATCTCCAAGTCATCCAGTTTGATAATTTTAGAAGAAATTTGGAAAGTGACTCTTCAACTTTTCCCGCCAGTTTTTAACGCGTGCGAGTTTTCCAAATTAGGTAGAAAAAGCCAAATAAGGGTTGACTTGCTTGAATCTAATTGACTTTTCCGAAACCATTTTTTTTACAAGAGGCTCTTGATGGAATGATGGCTATGCCTTGTACTCGATTGTGCAATTATTTACTTATTTTAACCGCCTCCCGGTTAGCTCAGTGGTTAAGCGCCAGTCTGTTATGCGGGAGGTCGATGGTTCAAACCTCGACCGGACCAACAGCCAGGGTCTTAAAATAACTGAGGAGAAAGTGCTGCCTTTGTGAAACAATTTCGTTCACGAGCTGCAAATGGTTGGACCTTCACGTCTTCTCGGCGAATCTCGGATAAGGACGTTAAAACGTAGGCCCATCAGTGGACGAAGAGTCACCTCGTGGATATGCCACTGATTAATAGAGGTAACCGGCTAACGCTGTTGCCACCCAATTCAGATCAGGTGATGTAAACAGATGCTACTCTGGGCAATTATTCCTTTTTCATTCTAATCATAATGCAGTCATGCCTATCTGAATAAAATTAATTTTCAAAGAGTCAAATCTCCAGAGTAATGTGTGTTTACATCACATGATCTGAATTGGGTGGCAACAGAGTTAGCCGATTACCTCTATTCATTATTATTATTGTTGTTATTATTATTATTGTTGTTATTAATATTAGTATTGTTATTATTATTGTTATTATTATTGTTGTTGTTATTATTATTATTAATTTAAGCAGTAAGTTCTTTTCAACACATTGAATCACGACAGGTTCTCCTGAAAAAGAAACTCATGGACCTTTGGTATAGGTTTAATGAGTCAATATGATTGTTTGAATAATATAATTGACGGCAAGTAATATATAACTTGCATATCATCACGAATCGACTATTCTTGGGATTTCACACCATGCATGGATAAGGTGGCGACTTTCCTTACTGATAAAAGAAAATATGTCCTTTAAAATCCGGGTCTAGGGTCCGGTCCGAACACATCTTTTTTTGGGGCCCCAGTTCAGCCGGATTTGTGAGCAACTTTACCATGAGGCCTTGCGCGCCCAATCCAAGCTGGCGGACAAAGATGGCGGACTTGGGAAAGGAAATTGTTCTCGGGGTGGTGCTAGTCAAATTTTGACAACTGTGATGACGTAATTCAAGAAACCACGTGTATTGCCATAATAAAGGAAGGAGTGGGGAGGCAACTTACGGTTCAGGTTTCACTTTACGGAAGATTATTACGAATTCGGGACCGGCTTTTGCACGGATCGTGGGATTTTTAGTATTCTTACTAACCTGGATTTTTCTAAATGGAGCCGAATAAGGGTTCGAAAAATCTCGGAAACTTGTTTCCTGAACAGTGCAATTAAGTACTCGATCGTCGTTTATCTGGTTTATACCTTTGATACATTTTTGGCGTGGTTTCCGGACATTAATCGAAAAGCTGCAAATTTTAAGTTTCCTAATTAAAAATTATAAGACCTTGATTCTTTTCCCGATACAAAAACATTAGGATATGTTTTTGTTGGTAATGTGCGAAGCGATTTATATATCCCGGTATCTTTTCAAATATGAAAGGTAATAAATACCCGTAAGTCACTAATGTAAAATAAAGTGAATGTTAAATAAAAAACGAATTTCCTTCCGCAAAGCACAAAGATCAACGCAAGTTAATTTGCTTTCAGTTTCGTGTTCGCCTTTCACGTGTTAATTCACGCACTTTGCGCGCTAAAATTACTTTCGGGGTGAACAGAGAGCGAGTGCCCAGTTTTAATTGATAAAGGGAAGACGCACTGTAGAGCCCCAAAAATTTAATTTGTAAAATATTTTATAATTAAATGTAATTTTTATAGCACTCCCAGACCTCCCCTACCATTTTAAGTGTACTCACTGGTCTTTATTTGACAAACATTTAAAAACAATTAACATATCCCCCCAAGACCTTTCATTAATGAATTTTAAGATCCCCCTTTCTTCTGTTAAAAAACTTTGGGATCCCCCTTAAAAATCAGCTGCCCCCCTCCCCCTGTGGTATACATATATAATGATGCAGCCTAAAGGAATAAAAAGAACCCTGTAATTCTTGGGTTGCAATTTTGTCACAATTGTTTTGTCAGAAAACATAACAGTATTTTTCAAGTGTTTAGAAGCAGTAATATGACCACAAATTGTATGTTGCCAGTTATTTAAAATTATATATATACTAGCACACTTGTTATATAAAAGCATGCATGTACATTTTTATTTGCTGATAAAACACTTTCACATTTACATATGGCTGCACGTGTTTAAAGGTTTTGATTACCAATAAATTGATCATTATTATTTAACACAACTTTTAAATTTAAAATGCATGTTAAGTGTGTTCTAGTATTTATAACTGATTATATATAAATGGGCAACATACGTGTGGCCTTCTAACACTTGAAAAATACTGTGTTTTATAATAAGTTATGTTTTCTGACAATTACAAAAATTACCAGTATTACAGCTAGGGTGTTTTATTCCTTAAAATCCAACTAATTTACCTTTTACTTCCAACATCACAACTAGAAAAGTTCAAAAGCTCCATGGGGTAGCTTATTTATGAAGGAAATCATGAGGTCATGTCACTATATACATCCTCTTGTTGGCTGGCACAAAAAATGAGTTCAAGCATGTGTTGGTTAATAATTAAAGAAGTACATTTTATTGTATTTATTGTTACTGTAAAGAAATACGAGACTTCAACTAAGTCAAAGGGTTGAACTGAAACAAATCAGGATACATGTGGGGTAGGGTTTATGATTTAATAAGTGCAATTGTTAAAGTCACCCAAAATTACAATTAGTACCATACTGCTCTTTCTCTACCTGGTACAAATATCACAAATACATACATATATATGAATATGTTTTTTTATAACTGCATAAAGTATTAGAAAAGTAAAAAAAGGCTTCATAAGTATGGATGGGTAGAACTAGGGGGGGGGGGGGATTAGGTCCTCAGGGAGTGCTATACTTTTTAAAATTATATTTAAATATATACAAATTAAAAATAATATAATATTTTCTTATGAATTTATACGACAAAATGTTTATAAAATATACTTTGTTCCTTTGTTGTAAGGAAATTAGTTTTTTAACATTCACTTTGTTTTACCGTAATAGCACTTAGGGTATTTATTAAGCTTGATCGCCTTGCATGTTCTCTCAGCAAGAGAATAATTGCTTTGCACAATCGGGAAAAGAATCAAGATTGCAAGGTCTAATAATTTTTAATAAGGAAACTTAAAATTCTCACCTTTCAACTTGCAGCTTTTCGGTTGATGTCCGGAAAAACGCACAAAATGTGTCAAACTAGGTATCGCAACCCGAACAAAATTGCACTGTTCAGGAAACAAGAGTTTCTACGGAGCCCTGTAAGGGCCATCCACAAACACAAATTTTATGAAAGAATATCGCGCGATACTGACTTATTATCGCGCGATACAGTGCTCCTATCGCGCGATAATTTATCGCGCGATACAGACCTATTATCGCGCGATAAAGTGCTACTATCGCGCGATAATTTATCGCGCGATACTGACTTATTATCGCGCGATAATGTAACTCATAAACTCATAAATGTGTAGCGAAGATTATAAGTAGTTTTTTAGTTCTTAAGGTGAATTCAACACCATTAAACAAAATAAAAATAGCTTTTGACGAGCAGTTGAAGTTAAAGGACATATATTTTACAGTTGAACTGACTCAATCATGCATTTATGTACTGTTTAAAACACGAACAGCAGTGTTTTATCAAGTTTAAAAATTCGAGGGCGAAGCCCGAGAATTTTTAGACTTGATAAAACACGTGCTGTGAGTGTTTTAAACGGCTTCAAAAACGCTTCAAGAATGCAATGAAAGAAAGTCGCACATCTCAAGGGAATGGTTACTTAATGAACCATTGAACCTTTGTATTCACAACGCCATGCAAAATATTCGAATAATCACCGCCGGCAATTACGAATATCTCAAGGGAAGGACATGAAGAAATTACCATACTATGTTGTTTGAAGCGACGTTTCGCAATGCAAGAATAACCTGCACTTGAAGGATTTGGTGTCGTAGTTTACCTCGATAAAGTTCAAGACTTGGAAAGCGATGTGACTGACAGACGGCAGACTCTAATTTTTTTGCTCCGGCACAAAATATGTAAGTTTAATGCATGTTTTTATTATTTTACGGCTTTGAGTTTGGTTTTAATAATTAAACTAAACAGTGGCTCGGTAAACAAGTAATGGCAGTTGGATAACTTCATTTTAAAAATATGATCTGTGTATCTCGATAGTCTGCTGATATTAGTAAATTTAGTGCAAAATTTATTATCTAGGTACCTTATGTTCCGTGCACTTTTTGCTATCTTTGGGTCTTTATCAGTGAATTCTTAATTAGGATGAAACTTTATATAAAATTTCATGTTCATTGGTATTCTTGATATAAAGTCTTCATCCTAATTTGCATTCTTTTGTAATATCTTTGTACCCCATATTCCCCTGGTACCGAAATCAAAGCCCTCCCCGGGCTTTTTAGAATGATGAGATTTTATCAGGTATAAAGGAGCATGCACGTGACTGATTTGCTTCATCTGATTGGACAAAATGCTCATTAATTATTCATGAGTTTTTGAATCATAGTTCGAAACTTGACTAACTCAGTAACTGTATAAACTTATGGTGTCAGTACGGCTTTCATTCGTGATTTACTTTGCACCCAAAAAATTCCCTAGTTCAAAAAACTACCTTGTAATATTACTTACTTCTATCATCAACACTGAAGATAAGTTGAAGAAACTAAATGCCTTTTATATTTTACAAACGCTGCCGACATCTGTGTGGGGCAGTTTACGTAAAGCAGTTAAGTTTTAATAAATGTAGGCTTTCCTGAGCTGCATGGATTATTAAATTTAAAAAAACTAAAAAAAAATTCTTCCAGAAGATGTATTTAGAGTTATTAAGAATGTAATCGATTACAAACTTTCAAAATAACTTTATTTGTAGCAAGACTTCTCTGTTTATGTTCTTATTTATTTATTTATTTATTTATTGTTATTGCAGAGTTGAATGAATTGCTTCTGACAGCTAGTAGTTGTGTAAACAAAGCACATATCAATGAGGATAAATTTTCTACCATTTGCATTTTAATGTAAGTGTGTGAGCATGCGGGGGGATTTGATTCTGAAGCTATTGCTTTTAGAAATGGCCAATGATAATTTTAGAGGTTATAACAGGGTATCCCAGGTTAAAATGTTAACCTCTCATGGTTAAATTGATGGGGGGGAGAGGATTACCGGTTTTGTTTTGTTCGATATTTTTTAGGACCCCTATTGCTGTAAGAATTTTTTTCTGGCATCAAGCCTTTTTTCTGGGTGATTTTGCCATTTTCATCTGGACTACTGTAGTCCTTTCTCCTTCATAAATTCTTGCTTCTCAGAACACGTTTAAGCTGGCGAAGGGGTGACTCATACATCTTGATGGCGTGATAAGTTATTTCCATATAATTCCAGCCTAGATTAAAGGCTAATGCATCCCTGTTATTTTCAATAATTTCGAATCGCCGGTAAGTATTCAGGTAAAGCCAAATTCGTTGTCGGAAATAAGTAAACATATTATAAACTAATTGAGATTTTGGACGCGATACCGAATTAGAATACGAAGAATATATTTTCTTCCAACGCCGGCAATATAATTCGGTATCGCGTCTCAAAATCTCAATTAGTTTTGTATCGCGATTCAACAGTTAAGTCGGGAATTGTTAAAAGAAAGAAGAGAATGAAGCACCAAACTTATTCTGATCGTAATTTCAATTCTCAAAAGGCGCCTAGTATATCTATGGCAACGGTTTCACGGCTTGAGTGGCGAAAACTTTCGCGACGTGTTTTGAAATTTCTTCAAAAATTATGAAAATTGTACTTTTAGCGAATAAGAGTGTTAGATTTCTGACGGAAACTACAATGCCAACCTTACCTTTAGGATTGAATGATGCTTATCTTGTAATTTACAGTGTTTTGAAGGTGAAATTGTAGAAATCTTGCTGTTGAACAAACGACTTTTGACCTTGACCTGGAACCCATGTAACTGCAAGGGCCGCGCAAGAGCCAATCAGAGGCTGGTATTCTGAGACGCAATACCATGTTATATTGGCGTCTCAAAAGTAAACAAAGTGATCAGTGAATCGTGATACAAAAGAGAAGAGCATTATCACGTAGCGTGTTCGCCGCCATGTTATCTAGCTAAGTAATGTACGTATTTTAAAATAACACTTTATCGCGCGATAGGAGCACTGTATCGCGCGATAATAAGTCAGTATCGCGCGATATTGTTTCATAAAATTTGTGTTTGTGTTTGTGGAGCCCTTACAGCGCCCGGCTCCGTAAAAAATCCCACCGATCCGTGCAAAAGCCGGTGCCGAATTGGTAATCATGTTCCCGCCAGCCATCCACTGCGTATTTTTTCTTACTGCACTGACCCACTCCAACCTTTATTATGGCAATATTATGGCAATATTATGGCAATATTAGTAGCACCACCCCGAGAACAATTTCCTTTCCCCAAGTCCGCCATCTTTGTCCGCCATCTTGGATTGGGCGCGCAAGGCCTCATGGTAAAGTTACTCACTGATCTGAACTGGGGCCCAAAAAAAAACATTTGCCCGGTCCGGTAAGTGTTTCAAATTATTTTTTTACCCGTACTTTTCCTCCTGGAACGCATTATCCTCCCAAGCCAGGACAAAAGGCAACAAACTTATCTAACTCATCTAACTTTAGACGCTACCTAGCATCAAATGTATCGTAATTTTGATAGTTCAAATTCTTGTACTTGGGTCACTAGTTGCCGCTGTCCACTCGTGTAGAGAGACCAATATATATTTTCTATAATAATAACAAAAATTGCAATCGTTTCTTTACCTAATTCTTAGCGTTTTAATGTTATGTTTTAATTGTTTCTTGCGTGTTTCTGCGGAACCCTCGTTGAATGAATTACGTACTCCCGAGCGGAAGGCCAATTTAAATTAATGCTTATTTTCACAATGGCGAGGTTTTCTCGTGCTACGCAATAACAATAACTAGCTCTTTTCGTAAATCATTAGGATCATTATTTGTCTTGAAATTTTGTAATATTCCATCCTATACAAAAGAACGGTTCCACCCATTGAATTGTTTATTAGCCAAAAAAGCTTAAAAAAGCGAGTGTTAGGTAATGGAGGAAGGATAGGGGTGCGAAAAATCGTAACGTGAATTCTAATTTGTGCCAACACTTACTTCCCATGATCCTCTTACCTCCTGACACGCTAATTGCGTCACAATCATAACAGGTGTAATTAAGCTCGTTAATTCGACGAGACTTTCATTTCATTTCATTATATTCTACAATTAGACGTGCGACTGATGTGTTACAAAATGTAGTTTTTGTTTAAGATAAAGCGATGTATAGCCTCTTCGGCTATGTTAGAAATAACTGGTTATACGCAAAAGATGTTGCTCAGCAACTGTATACCTCTGGTAAGTCACATTTGATTGGTATTTCAAAATTACATTTTCTATCGCGAGCTTGTTCTACCGGCCTTCGAAAAGATTTTTAGCTAAAACGTTTCAGTTGCTCTTTTTGCACAAAATATATAATTATAAGGCTATTGGTTTCGTTTCTTTTTGCAGTTATTTTTGCCTTGTGGAATTGTGAGTTATATTTCTTTTAATTTTTATCCAATATATTTTAGCTTGCGCGCAAAGGCAGAAACTTTTTAAAAGAACTTCAGAACTAAATTTATGTGCAGAATTTAGTTAAATAGTTACTTAGTTCACCTTATTTTGTTCCAGTTAGTCTATTAGTAACACTATTCATTTTGAAATGGGAGTAAATAGTGTACGAATTGTTATATTTTTTCTTTGCGCTGGGGACTCAATAGTTCTTAATGAATTAATGAAGTTTGCGTCACAATACAATTTTAATTAAACGTCACTTCCGAAAATTGAGTTCTAATTGGGCTTAATGGCTTCCAAAAGGATACTTTGTTGCGTTAGAAAATACAGCTAGAGAAAGAGAACAAAGCGTTTCCCTCTAGGCTCTACTGTTACACTATAATCAATGTGAAGTATGAGTCAAAATCATCATTTGAAGGAAGTTGAAGCAAGCCAAGGTCGAACCAAATTTTTTTACGTTCAAGCTTTAATAAGCCTATCTTTTTAGTTCCAATTTAACAGTCTACACTCAATACTTCAAATGAATAATTAAACTATTATCATAAACTACGTACGGTGTTCAATACGCACTCATTTTACATTTTCTTGTTCAACTTTCATCGGTGAAACAAAGTAACATTTCCTTACCGTACTCTAGTCTAGAGCTTGTTTTCGGTCGAATTTCACCATCTCAAGGTGGCTCCTTTAATAATAAAATAAAGGTTTTCGTTGTACAGTAAAGTCTGAACCAGACTCAGAGTCCGAACTGTCCGTTGGATGTCAAGTGAGTTTTTGGCCAAACAAACAAGTCCACATTCCGATCGAAGAGGAATCCAAATCATCCAGTTTGATAATTTTAGAAGAAATTTGGAAAGTGACTTCAACTTTTCCCGCCAGTTTTTAACGCGTGCGAGTTTTCCAAATTTGGTAGAAAAAGCCAAATAAGGGTTGACTTGACTTTTCCGAAACCAATTTTTTTTTTTTTTTTTACAAGAGACTCGTGATGGCTGTATGCCTTGTACTCGATTGTACAATTATTTACTGATTTTAACCGCCTCCCGGTTAGCTCAGTGGTTAATGGTTGGATCTTCACGTCTTCTCGGGGAATCTCGGATAAGGACGTTAAACCGTAGGCCCATCAGTGGATGAAGAACCACCTCGTGGATATGCCACTGATTAATTCATTATTGTTGTTGTTATTATTTTTATTGTTATTATTATTATTAATTTAAGCAGTAAGGTCTTTTCAACACATTGAATCATGACAGGTCTTCCTGAAAAAGAAAGTCTTGGATCTTCTTTAATAAGTAAAAATTATATACATATGCATCGGTTTAAACTTTGGTATAGGTTTAATGGTGTCAATATGATTGTTTGAATAATATAATTAACGGCAAGTAATATATAATTTGCATATCAGCTAGGTACTGGTAAAATAAAATATGTCTAGGGTTAGGGTTTATAAATATTTTCATTATTTGATTTATCATTTTGTGTTTCCGTATAAGATAAAGATAAGATAAAGATAAGATATTGAAATTTGAGATTTGTAGCTTTCCTTATTTTCGTTCCTTGGTTACAATGTTCTAGTCCAAAGAATTTAGGAGTGCTGATATCGTGTTACCAGATTTCATTTTCTCAAATAAATGTTCTTTATCTTCTCCTCCTCTTACACACTATGACTTCAAGCACGTCCATTGTAGCGTTCAATTTTATCGACTTAAAGCGACTGTAGATCCGAAGCCAAGATAGAAATACTTCCAGCCCGATTTTTGTCCACTTCTGGTCACGTTCCAAAAATATATTTCCGGTTGGTTTTTCAACGAAGCGTGTTTCGAACTTCCGGTATCCTATTCGGCCAGCGGATTCACTCGTAATAGAATGCGTCAAGTGACGTGGCAAACGTACCTCTGAACGTGAAAGTTTCATGAGAAATTCTTTGAAGTGAGCCCGTAAGTCAATCTATATTCAGTCACTTTATTTTCTTTTTTTTGTTGGTGCACTAATACGGCATGTATTCCTCTGCCATTTGGTGAAAATTCGACCCGTTGCGATAAACGGTTGCGCGAATACTTCACCAAAGTGGAGACGGACAAAATGCCTAGTGCAGTCCTCTGAAAGGGGTCAGTTTTGCAGCCGTGAATTTATACGATTTGCTCGTTCAACTAGTATCCAAAGGCGTAGATGTAGTTCGAACTGTGGCTTTCTCCATGGCTCAGGATCCAGGAGCTTTTAACTCTAATGCGCAGTTTGGTAAGTTCTCCAGGAAAATCCTCACGTTGTGTCTTTGTTGCTAGAGAACAGAACGGGATAATTTTATTGTGAACATGGAGATTTTATAAGAAACTCGTGGTTTAATGCATCGCAAGCTTTCAATTCTCTACCCGTAAATGAATATTCATGTTCATGCAATGTAGCGTCAGCGCAAGCGAGGTTTCGGCTTGTTTCAGTGAGAACGTAAATCAACGAATCGTGAACTTCCTGCTCTTTTTAAGTCGCAAATAACTTCATTTTAATTTTCGATGGCTTCTCCTATTGATCTATAGCAATTATTTCGTTAAATAAATCTTAGCGATACCGGCCATAGTATTTGCTTGTTTAATGTTGTCGATAGTGTTGTGCGTACGTCTTGATTGAAACGAAAATTTTATCACAAATTTTGTAAGACGATCTTATTGCATAACCAGAGTAATTAAGCTTTCGAACAATACGTAAAAAATATTTCAGGGAACATTGTGTTGTTTTGCTATTAAATCAGTAGAGTTGAGTTTGATGTTTTTAATTAACGTTTTTAATTTTTGTAAGACTGATTTCATGGGCATACTTTTATATAGAATTAAAAAAAAATTGTCGTCTTCAGATATAGATAGAAACTGGTGTTTTATTTTTTTCATTATCATACTTTGCTTGTGTATATTTGCTTGTATAGACATATAGGGCCATCCCTAATATTTTCTATTTCTCATTGTCTGACTGAACCAAGATTTTGGCTTTTGAAAAATAAACAAGAGGCACTGAGTGGCCTTAACTCGGGCCACCTAGGAATAGGTGAATACGTGGAGTTCTGGAGTTCTAGCATATTTTTGTGTTGTACATATGCATGATCAGTGGGTACCTGTACCTGCTGACCAACTAGCTGGGTTCCCTGTGGCCTTGGGGATTTAGCTCAGACGGCAAAGCCCAGTCACGTCTGATTTAATTATTGGTTAGTTTTTGTGTTACATGTATTTATAAGTTTGTAAATCTTGTTTAACTATGATGTCATTATTATTATTATTACACCTTGGGACTTTCAATATACTTTAGAGTAGATGTAAGTGTATCTTGTGTAATCTCAGTAGCCTAATAACAAATAATGTTTCTATCAATATCAATTCCAAACCTCCCTCCCCAACTCAGTCTGTCCTGGGAATGGGGCATTTGCCAGCAAGGAAAAGTTTCAGGTGGGAAGTGGTCAAGGAGAGACTACAGCAAATTTTACATTAATGTTTATAACATATTTTCACTCGTTCCATGGTGGGGCTTTTGGCATTTGTTGCAATGCTCTGATTCTTACTGACCATATTTTTTCAGCTTCATCAAGAATTCCGCATTTATAAACAAACGTCGGCAGTGAACAACTCGAAAGCTTTTGCTCCTTTGATCACTGCACACAGACACTTAATCAACATACTCTTTCTTTGTTACTCTTTTTTATCTTTTTGAAAATCTAATGTAATTGTGTTCTCTAAATAGTGCAGAAAATAAATAAACTTGAAACTTAAAACATATGTCATGTAGTGGTTTCAATAGGCACCAGCGACCTGCAGTTTCATCCATCTACTTTCAATAATTTGTTAACTACTTTGGTAATTTGAACCCACCAAGAGCATCTGGTGCTTTTAGCACCGTTGTTCAATCAGCCACCTACTTCATCTTGTGTGCCTCCTACAGTATACATTAAAAGTCACTTGATCCACTGATTAAGCTATTGGATACAGTAACATAGAAATTTCAGTGCCAGGCTTTACTGACTTGATCTGCCACAGGCCTTTTTCAGGAAACAGTCACATGCTGATATATCACTTCAATAGCAAATGAATAGATAATCCAAGGTCATCATTTTATTACCATATCTACTTACATTAGCCCTTGGTTTAATTTGGTATATTTTGCTCCTCATCCACTGGGAAAGGCTTTACTGGATGGCAAACAAAGATCAACAATCTATTGTAGGTGGAAAATATCATGTACATGTATAAACAGGTTTTGCTATTATAACACTCCCAATCTCGTCCCTTTAAATATAAAATTATGAGTTAATATTTTTGTATGCCAACCAGTACAACCATGTGATTGCATTCCTACAAATGGCTCATAGGAATGTATTGACTGTATCTACAAGTTCTCCATTGCTAGGCAATGTTTGTTGTTGTAGCGTGACTTTTCAGTATAATTCACTTTTAGAATATCAAGATCCTATTCAGAGGGAAGGCCGTTCCTGGCTTGATCAAAGCAATGACCCCAGGTGAGTTGAAGTATATATTTTCCAATCCAAATTAACAGTAATAACAGATGCATTTGAAAAATGGTATTATCAAACTTGGATTGTTAGAAGATCCTTGGCATTAAAATATGCACTGTCATTTTAAAAGAGCAAGCAGAAATGGCTATGTTTGTAGAGTCTCGAGGGCATCAAAATTAGATAGTTAATTAGTATGAGATTAATAGCAGAGCCCATTTCCCAGAGCATTCATATAATGTATGTACTATACATGTATCTGTTAATTAGTTAGCATAATTACACCTTAGGTTATTTTTAGACTTTTCCTACAGCTTCTGCCTAAGAACAATAATAATAATAAACAATGGCAGAGAGAGAGAGAGAGAGAGAGTAGCCAGTACCGTTTATTCATGAGTTTATTGTTTCACTCTAGCACAAGAAACATACATGTAACAATAAGTACATTACCTATAAAACAATCAAACCCAGGCCTCCCAGTGTGCAAAGGGCTCAAACTATCAGCAAGTTTACTTAGTTGCTGGACAAGATCATTGACCAGATGGCTGGTCAAAAAATATAATAAAAGTTTAATAATTAAAATGAGCAGCAGCGTTTTAAAAACATGAAGGCTTATCCAGAGCATTTTTAGGATCTGTTAAAATATCCAGCTAAGGATGATATAATCCTAGATGTGTTGGAATTGAATTGGAGGTTGAGTGTGTGGGCTGTAAGTAGGATCAGTGCTTGAAAGCTTGGTTGCTAGGCAACATTGTTTGATCTAACTGCCGTTGAACGTGGATGAATAAATCGTAAAAATATACAGTATGCATACATTTTGTACTTGTGTAAAAGATTTGTTGATTTATATTTGAGCCCACTATGATACTGCACGCCCACCAACATCAATCACTTTCTTCTCATTGGTTAACATCAATCACTTTCTTCTCATTGATTTTTTTCCTGCATTCTATTATAGTTTATTATTATTATGATTATCATTATTATTAGAGATACTTTATATAAATTTTTAATAGTTTATCACGAGAAATTGTAAATTAGGATTTTTAATGTTAATGATATTTTTGTACTTATATTGTAAATATTTTGTAAAGCGCTATTGGGCATTTTGGAAATGGCGCTCTATAAATATAGACTATTATTATTATTATTATTATCTCATCCAAGCATTGCAATTTAAGTGTTTTTGTGTCGCTCAGTAGCGCAGTGCATGCACAACAAACAGTGTTGCAACTGGGGGCAGAGGTTTTTTCCCTGCCAGTTTGCGAAGTGATTACAAGGTTTACAAAAGAACCTCTTCTAGCAGGGAATGTTTTTTTCATGCTAAAAGCCCCAAAAGGAGCCTAGTCTGCAAGGTTTGAAGTTGGTCACATCTTTTAAAGTGATCACAGGTAGCCCAATCATACAAGCTGTATAAATTAATAGCATTTGTATGAGATTTTTTAGTTTTCCATTTTCAACAGTAAATGTTGAGTAAAAATCGATAAAACTTACAGGGTGTCTTCTTTTGTTCCTTTTGCTGTGTCTGTCAAGTTTCAGTGTTCAAATTTAAACCACAAGTTGTAAGTTTTATGGATTTTTATACATGATTAATTATCCAGAAACTATTGGGGGCCCTGTGGTGCTTGCAGGGGCCTGGGTTGGTTTTCATCCGGGACGTTTAGTGATTGTATTGGTTGTGGTTTGGAGTTTGCTGCGAGTTGCACATCACTGTGATCACTTGCCTTATGTGCAGTACTGGACACTGAACCTCCAACTTGGATTCCTCAACTTGGATCCCTCAACATTTGGTCAGAGGTCTGCTCATTAATTAGCTGGTTTATTTAATCAAGATTTTAGTTGTGAATGGAAAACTAACAAACCCCATGCAAATGCTATTAAATTATACAGATCCTAAGCTTGGGCTACCTGTGTTGGGATTGGAGACCTTTTGATAACCTGATTTTCTTTCTCTTTTACAGGAAACTATATGGGGGGTTGGCTTACCAGGAAACTCCTATGGCACCTCCAATAGAGAACTTTTACCAACCTACTCATCATCTCCCCAAAACACAGCTACATCAACAGACTCCCCCATTGGCAAAATTCCCTCAAGCTGCTCCCAACGTGCGTACAATTTTGAAAAGTACTTGAATTCAGAAAAGTCCTTGAAAATATTTATTAGCATTTTTATTATTATTATTATGAATCATTATTATTATTTACACCTGCACAGCTCAATACAATGGTATACTATAAAAATAATACTATACCAAAATTACTAATACTAAAAATTACAATGCAATATGAAAAAAAAACTTGGTTTACATGTATAACTTCAATAGGTAACAGTTCACGATTGACAGGAACTTTTATTATACTGCGCAGTAAGAATCTTGACTTTTTGACGCCTCTGGCACGCAGGGTATTTACCAAAACCATCTTACCGTATGTATGTAAAACTGTTTGTTATGAATTCGAATTTGTCACGCGTTAATCCTAGTGAAAGAAAGGTTAAGATACGAAATTGTGCAATCAACAGACACGTTTCGGATCACCATACTTCGATAACTCGGTCCGAATTTTCGTTTGACAATATAAAGGGAAATATCGTCGAAATGTCGCTGAACAAAGATCGAAATTCGTCGAAATACGTTTGCATGACTTTTGCACAATACTGTAACGAAGCCAACTGCTTCTTTTTAAGCATTTCTTAAACCACGGCACGCTAATAATCTTCTGTTAATTTTCGTAAGTTGTTTTTCTTAATCGAGACTGCCGTTCGCGTTCTTATTAATTAACGAAGCCAACTGCTTCAAAATAAGCACTTTTTAACACACGGCGCGCTAAACAATCTTATGTTAACTTTCGTAAGTTGTCTTTCTTACTCGAGACCGCCGTTCACGCTCACGTTCTAACGAAGCCAACTGCTTCAAAGTAAAATGTATGAGATGTACATGTAGATGTTATATGAGTTCGCGGGACCACCGCGGCTATCTCAAAAGTGACCGTGGTAACCTCAAAAGTTACTGCGGTCACCTAAAAAATGACCGGTTTTTCGCGGTAAAACCGTGGGCATTGCATGCGACACAGCCGCAGTAAATGTCCCTATAATTCTTGCCGGTACTGTACATATACACCTCTAATAATACATTTGTATTTCTTATATAGTCATGGAATGATGATTGGCCTGAATGGCCTGAACCTGAGCCAACGGTTCCCAAGGTACCTCTAATAATAATACATTTGTATTTCCTATACAGTGGAACAAACCTCTCTAATATGGATACTGAAGGGCCAGATAAAAGTGTTCATATTATAGAGGCCAGGCTTATGATGTCATTTTAAAGTCTCTAGTGACATTAATACAGTATTTAGTGTTTTTTATGATCGAGAAGGTGTAAATTTCTTTTGCTCTGGTGCATTAAAAAAGTTATCAAAATTCTAAAAAGGGATTTTATTTTTAGGGATTCATAAAAAAAGGGTTTAGTTTTTTTTGAGAGGTGAGCAAATAAAAGAAAAATTGCCCACCTCTCCCCTGCAAAATATTTTTGACCACTTTATTTAATATAAGGTGCAACTACACACTGCTAGTGTACTCTGCCAGATACGAAAAACCACAAATAATTTCAAAGTTATGTGGTAAAAAAGTGGAAACCTATCCCCCAGCCCAATGCAGGAGTACTGACTTCTTGAGGTGAAAGTCTGAAAACTACCACAATTCTGTAACATGGTCAGCAAGAACTGACATAAATAAAGTTAATGGTGGAAAGAAATGTCTATAACTGTTGCAGGACCATGAAATACATAACTACAACCGACATGTCCAAGTTCCTGCCAAAACTAGTACACTGTTCATAATTATATGGAGTGTATCCACAGGGATACCAACACAGTCTTTCAGATAAGGACCTCATTTCTATTTTCCTTTCATCCAGAGAGAAATATAATGAATGAACTATACACCTACTACATGATTATTTCTCTGCACAAGACTTTTATTTTTCATTTATAATAAGTACAATAAAGTCAAAAGTAACAAAAATATTGGGACAACTGAAGAATACCCTACCCAAGCACTGTACATGAATATGCTTCTTCAAATCAATGGTGTTGTGAACTAATCCAAACACTACCCCAACATTTAAAAACACCCTAACCATAAACAATGGGTGCTCACTAATTTAGGATGCTGAATAAGAATTTACAAAATCTCCTGGTATATATATTTTTTACAACTGTTCTGTTTTTAAAGATAGGAGGTTAGTACTGTCAGTTAAGAGTCAAGAACTACATGTAAAACTGAAGCAAGTTTGTTCACAGTACATTCCCAGAGTTCATTCTAGGGTGCAATATTTTCACGCTTTGACTGCCAACCTTCGCAAAAACTTTGTTTATGTGGGACACTTGCTCGCATCTGTACTCTATGTCCTGCATGTTTATTCATTATGTTTGTAAACTCAGTCCTCTTCTACCATGTCATTAACTATCATCACAGGTCCATCGTGGGAAGCCGCACAAAGAATTCTTTGGAGATCTCCAACCAAGCGGGAAGAAGCCTCATAAACATGACGTACCATCGCACTTCTGGTCATCAGAGCAAAATGCTGCTGCAGTGATGACACCAGCTCTTCCAACTGAGACCTTGACTTCAGGTCCGAAGGAGGTTAGTACTGAGTTAAGAGTCAAGAACTACATGTAAAACTGAAGCAAGTTTGTTTACAGTAGGTTCCCAGTGTTCATTCTAGGTGCAATACTTTCACGCTTTGACTGCCAACCTTCGCAAAGACTTTGTTTATGTGGGACACTTGTTCGCATCTGTACTCTAAGTCCTGCATGTTTATTCATTATGTTTGTGAACTCCATTATCTGCCATAACTTTTCAATTGTTGTGGAACAAATTATATATTAGATATTTTGTGCTCTGTTTCAATCAAGTTTGAGAAAAATTGTCTCGTATGACAACAAAATAATGTTCCCAAATTTCCCAGTTTGTTTAATTTCTAGAATGAACACTGGGTTCCCATCCAGTGAGCTGTTGTAGGAAACTCATTAATTTTGGGTTGGATACCGTATTATTTTTATCACGTACATGCTGCACCTCACATAGAAGATGCACCCCTAACTTCAGCCTGGTAAACAGAAGCTTGTTTTTTCCCCAAAAGGTTTAAGGAAAAACCTTGTGTATAAGCCGCACCACAAAATTCAGTAAGAGTAGTCTTGTGTTAGAGTTCATAAATGCCCGTAATTGAAGCAAAACTTTTTCATAGGAGATCGTCATATCACAACAACGAATTGGTTACAACTTTCCTTGTCCTTTCTTGTGTATATTTTAACTTGCTGTCTTTGAATCACTTCAAAATTCTTCTGCTGTTGTTCCCCCATTAACCAACAACATATTTAAGGAACTTCATTCCTTTAAGCGCACAAGAAAGTAAGATTTTCTGGCGAAACTATATGAGCACATGTCTGAGTCCGTGGTCTGCCATCTTGGATTTTCAAGGAGGCCTGGGGTGAGAGTTTTCTCAAACGTCCGATGGAGCGTGATCGAGATATACATTAAAAATATACATTAAAATATATATTAAAAATATACATTAGGAATATATCTTAAAACTAAAAATAGCTGGACTAAATGGGATAGGTCTGACAGAATAGATAGGTCTTAAGATTACTTTTAAATAACATTAGATCGGTCTCAAGTGTCCAGGTAATCCATTCCATAGTTTTGGAGCGCAAACAGAGAAAGCTCTGTCACCATAAGTTTTGGAACTCGACCAGGGAACTCTCAGAAAGCAATGAGAGGACGATCTTAATGATCGTGCAGGAACATATCTCACGAGTAAGTCAGTAATATACTTAGGTGCTAGCCCGTTGAGTAACAGGTAGCCAGTGAAGTTCTTTTAGTAACGGAGTTACATGGTCATATCTCCTTTTGCAAAATATAAGTCGGGCAGCACTCATAGACTTCAACTTATACAGAACTGTGTTATTACTATTATAGTAGTAGTTTACAAGTAATAAAAGCATGAACTAAAGTCTTAGTACTGTCAACAGATAGGTATTTAAGAATGTGAGATATATTACGAACATGAAAAAAAGAAGACTTGCATATACATGTTGCAGTTACTTGAGATTCAAAGTTCATACAGTTGTCAAAAATTACGCCTATAATATTCCTAGCTGAGTCTGAAGCCCTGATCTGGTCACTACCAACATCGATTGGAGGAAGCTGCAACCTGGGACGATGTTGAGACCCGATGATAAGTAGCTCAGTCTTGTCAGAATTGAGTTTTAGTTTATTGGAAGACATCCAGTCACTAACATCCCTTATACAAGCTTCGATTCTAGAAACAGTTGATGCCTCAGGTTTATTAGAGTCAAACGAAAAATAAAGTTGCAAGTCATCTGAATAATAAGGTAGGAGTTGAACCAAGCAAGGGCTTTGCCTTTGAAACCAAAGCAAGTTCGGAGTCGGTGTAGTAAAATATTATGATCCACTGTATCAAAGGCTGCGGAAAGGTCAAGTAACAGAAGTGCAACAGTTCGATGCTGATCGATAGCCCTTAGGACGTCGTCTTGAACTTTCAAAAGAGCAGTTTCCGTACTATGCAATTTTTTGTAAACGGACTGGAAGGTTTCACCCAGATCATTGGTGTCAATGTACTCGATCAGCTGAAAGGCAACAGACTTCTCAATAACTTTAGAAATAAAAGCAAGATTAGACACTGGTCTAAAGTTCTTAAACTCTTCATAATCTAGGTTAAGTTTCTTTAACAGGGGATGAATTTGGGCGATCTTCAGAGTATCCATCATAGAAGCAGAGTCAAGGGAGAGGTTAACAATTTCGGTGATAATGGGCAACAGCAATGGTAAACACTGCTTCAACACATAGACAGGAACGGGGTCGAGATCACAGCATTTGACTTTGGAGGAAATGATCAGTTCTGACACTTGACTCAAAGAAACTGGTTGAAAGCACAACAATTCACACTGGAGATCAGCCGTTCCCAAGAGAGGACTAAGTGTAGAATCAGATCCATTGTTCACACTGTCACAAATAATTCTAATCTTCTCAGTGAAAAATGTATTAAAACGATTAGCCAGGTGTTCATCTGAAGTGCATGATGGGTAACATGCCTCTGGTTTACGATTTAAAAGATTGTCAATTGTCCTGAACAGAATGCGCTGGTCACCTCTGTTACGATCAATTACGGATGCATAGTAGATCTCTTTAGCATACTTAATCATATTGTTGACAGCACGACACTGATTTTTGTAAAGCTGATGGTGTAATTCAGTTTTTTGATGTGCACCACCTTCGTTCAAGCATTCTCCTTTTCCTCTTAGCCTGCTCTATGTCCGCAGTAAACCAGTATCAGATACTCTCTTCTTTCATCGCTTTTTAAAGAGATTGTTCCACTCTTCCGTATAAGTTTGCGATACTTTAGGTGAAATCCTATTTATTTGGCTTTCTGTTAGTTTGGTTTTAACTCTATAAAAGTCAGTGTAGTTCACAGTTTCCTGCTGCTGTGTTCATGCAGCTCCCTGTTTAGATCATTCTTATTACAAATAATTTTATCTCCCCAGTCATCTCCAATGTTATTGTCATCAACTAACTTTTTTGGAGATCTCCAACCAAGTGGGGAGAAGAAGCCTGTGAAGGATGGCATACCATCACACTTCTGGTCATCAGTACAAAATCCTGCTGCAGTGTTGACACCAGCTCTTCCAGCTGAGACTGTAACAGTTTCACAGGAGGTTAGTACTAGGTTAAGAGTCAAGAACTGTATTTTCGCACTTTGACTGCCAGCCTTCACAAAACTTTGTTTAGGTGGGACACTTGTTCGCATCTAACACACTAATTAAAAACACACTAACCATCAGTGAACATAAGTGTCTACTATCTTTAAAAACAAAACAGTTGTAAAAAATATATACCAGGAGATTCCCAAAGAAGCAATATAATTTATGTGCATCATTCATTGATTGAGCCCAAATTTATTGAATCGAACTGAATGAGCCCAAATATATTATTTCTGTTGAACGCTTGAGCTCAATTGTCAACTTTATAGTGATATCCTATGACACCTTCCAAATATATATATTTAATTCTATAAACTATAGTGTTTTACAAGGAATTCCAACACTGAGAAATATTGTATCTGAACACAAATAAAAATATGATAATTTTACACGTGTGGATATTGCCTCTCAGCCAATCAGCGATTTCCATGCCACACACTTAATTGTACCCTTGCTTCAAACAACTGGGCCCAGGTCCAAGTATTGTTTATAAAATGTGACCATACACGGGAAAACGTACACTAACGATTATCCGTGAAACGATCTAAAGCATTTGCTATCCGTTTAAAGGATCTTGAAAACCGTTTAAACGGTTTGGCAGATCATTATATTTTTTTGCTTGCCCGTTTAAACGATCTGGTAAAGTGTTTGCTCTTCAACCCAAACCGTTTACGGTTATCGTATACCTTCAGGGTACTGTTCCGGATAAAATTAAGTAGCCTCTCGAATATTCGTCGTATTTAGATAAATTATTAATACCTCATTTTAAAGCTTATAAAATTGGCTACAATGATATACAGTACCGCCGGGAATTATAGGGACATCCGACCGCGGAAAAACCTAGGTCATTGGACGCGGCGCCGCGGTTTTCTGCCGAGGTCATTCAGAAATGGCCGCGGCGTTTCAGAAATGACCGCGGCGTTTTTGAAAACGCCGCGGTTTGCATATTGAGGTCATCAACCGAGGCGCTTGCCGCGGCTCAGAGCCGAAATGAAAATTCTTTTGGAAAGTGAAATTTCACTTTTGGTGAAGTGATATTTCACAAGTGATATTTCCCTTCTTGAGAAGTAGAACGACAAAAAAGTAGCACCACTGTTGATTACTCTAAAAGAAGTATCTTGAAACTGTTTAAAAACTTCTCAATATTTATACACATCATTAATACACATCAACATTTTATTCTTCGTCTGGTTCACGATTTCAACGGCGCCGTTGTTTGTCACTCTAAAACAAACTTCTTCAAACTCGGCACGCTAAACCGCCATTTTAAAAAAGCTTTAACTTCTCGGACTCCGCTCGCTAATACATTTTATTCTCAACGGCGCCATCTGGTTCACGAGTGAAAACATAAGTGAATGACTTATTAAACTATTACTTATTAAAGAAATATAAATGAGTGGTTTGCAATCTACTTTACTTTTAAACTAACAGTACGCAATAAAAAGTTGAAGTTATCGAAGCACGCTAAACCGCCATTAAAAAAAGCTTTAACTTCTCGGCCTCCGCTCGCTAATTAAGACACATCAACATTTTATTCTTCGTCTGGTTCACGACTTCAACGGCGCCGTTGTTTGTCACTCTAAAACAAACTTCTTCAAACTCGGCACGCTAAACCTCCATTAAAAAAAGCTTTAACTTCTCGGACTCCGCTCGCTAATTAAGACACATCAACATTTCACGGCACTTCACGGCACTGCCTAGTTCGTCAGAGTTTATTCCAGTAAAGCTCACAGTTCGATGTGCTGTCGTTTTTTGTTTGTGTGTTTAACTTTGAAATAAAGCACTTCACGGCACTGACTAGTTCGTCAGAGTTTATTCCAGTAAAGCTCACAGTTCGATGTGCTGTCGTTTTGTGTTTAACTTTCAAATAAAGCACTCCACGGCGCTGACTAATTCGCCAGAGTTATTCCCATAAAGCTCACAGTTCGATGTACTGTCGTTTTTTGTTTGTGTGTTTAACTTTCAAATAAAGCACTCCACGGCGCTGACTAATTCGCCAGAGTTATTCCCATAAAGCTCACAGTTCGATGTGCTGTCGTTTTTTGTTTGTGTTTGTGTGTTTAACTTTCAAATAAAGCACTCCACGGCACTGACTAGTTCGCGAGAGTTTATCCCCGTATAGCTCACAGTTCGATGTACTGTCGTTTTGTGTTTGTGTGTTTAACTTTCAAATAAAGCACTTCACGGCACTGACTAGTTCGCCAGAGTTTATTCCCGTATAGCTCACAGTTCGATGTGTTGTCGTTTGTGTGTTTAACTTTCAAATAAAGCACTCCACGGCGCTGACTAACTCGCCAGAGTTATTCCCATAAAGCTCACAGTTCGATGTGCTGTCGTTTTTTGTTTGTGTTTGTGTGTTTAACTTTCAAATAAAGCACTCCACGGCACTGACTAGTTCGCGAGAGTTTATCCCCGTATAGCTCACAGTTCGATGTTATGTCGTTTTTTGTTTGTGTGTTTAACTTTCAAATAAAGCACTTCACGGCACTGACTAGTTCGCCACAATCTCACTTGTTAAAGTTGACACATGTACACTGTATCCCGAACCTCGGTTACGACCTCGGTTAGCGCCGCATCCAAGAATGACTGCGGCGTTTTCAAAACGACCGCGGCGTTTTCAAAACGACCGCGGCGGCCGCAAAAATGACCGAGGTTTACCGAGGAAAAACCGCGGTCATTGCACGAGGTACGGACGCGGTAAATGTCCCTATAATTTCCGGCGGGGCTGTACCTAAGGTTTGTAATTTTGATAAAAGTGTGATTTTTAAATAAACTTCTTTTCCGAACAAGCGAGTTGTTTTCAAAGAGCTCCAACTCCACGGCAATTTAATCAATTTAACATCTGTTTGTTTTTCTGGACTCCCACAGACCTTGGTTATGAAACTGTGTCGGCGATTGTGGAAATTCGAAGCCGTTTTGAAGATATTTTGGTCTTCATGAAACTGCTAACGCGAAATCCAAGTATAGATGCGGGAATCGCTCTCAGCGCTTTTCTTTTAAAATTTTTAAAAAATCGCCAACACAGTTTTTTAGCTGATATAATTGTGAACAATCTGTGAAAAATTGAAGTAATTTGCACAAATTCGCGTCGAGTTGGAGCTTTTTTCAAACGAAAATAGAAAGTCAAGAAAATGCTCTGAAAAGTTTTAGCCGGCTGGCGAGACAGATTCTGGTGCCCCGCCTCTTTCACAGCAATCAAACACCTTCTATAAAAAGCAGCCAATGATGTTCAACCAGTGGCTGGGAAATGTCACAGTCAATTCTCAGTGGCATGAAAGCAACACAATCAAAGGTCTTCGCGCTCAGTTGAGTTAGTTTCGCGTTTTCAATCACTCTTCATTATGGGCAAAACCAAGAATAAACTGGTCAAACGCCAGAATAAGCCAATTGCAATGGCAAAGGATAAACCAGCTAGAGACAAGAAGAAGGCACAATCAAAACGGACGCGGAAGATGAAAGAAAAGCACGAGGACAGATAAATTACCCGAAGAATCAGCCCGTGAATATATGCTCCAGAAAATGTCAGAGATTGGGCATGTTATTGTAGAAATACTTACAGTGTAAGAGGAATCAAGAGGCCTAATGTACAACAAAATAGTTTAGCCAGTGGTAATAATAATATATAATTTCGAACATTTTTTTGATTTTTTCCTCTTTCTTGAACTCCAAGGACCAGATACTTGTTTTGAAGAAGACATCAACGGATAATTTTAGCGAATACGCTTTGAATTTACGATGACATATTTATGTGAGAAAAGATTCGATATAACTCTGACAACAAGCCACAGAGCGAACTCCGAACTGAATGGTAAACAATGACTCCCACACTTAGCTACGGTTGAATGCTCATGACGATTGATGTGGTGTATGAGCTGTCAATCAAAATATGTAACGCAATCTTCCGGTAAAATGTTTCTTTTTTATATTTCTCCATCTAGATAAAAAGAATTTAACCATTTTTTTTTTCTGTTGGATAATTAACACTCTAAACTTTGTTTTTATGTAAAAATAAATAAATTTGGCTCTGAAACTATACGATAACCTTAAATGGTTTGGCAGATCATTAGAAATTTTTGCTTGTACATTTAAATGATCTGGCAAAGTTTTTGCTCTTCAACCCAAACCGTTTAAACGGTTTTGCAGAACGTTAGAAATTTTTGCTTGGCCGTTTGAACGATTTGGCAAAGCGTTTAAACGATCTGCAAAAGGGTTTGCTAACCGTTTAAATTTGTCCGTTTAACGGATATTCATTAGTGTACGTTTTCCCGTGTGTGGTCACAAATAAATAACAAATTCATGGATGTTTGGATCGAGATATGGAATTTATCTTTGAGTGTTCAATTCGATATCTTACTCATTCGCTGCACTCACTCATGAGATACTGATCAGTTGAACACTCAAAGATAAATTCCATATTTCATGTATTCTTTATCTATTTCTGATCACTGACAATTACAAGTGAAATTGTTTCTTGAAGCTTCATTATTTTATTTATTGGTCAAATGTTTGGCAGCAAAACTAGAAAGCAAAACATAATATGTTATGACAAAGTACTCAGGAAATCAGGTTTCAAGATGTTTGTTCCTGTGGACTTCAACTCTTTGTAGTCTGTGTTAACTTGTACAGAAGTTTGTTTTATTTAATTTCTCTTTAACGAAGTACACAAAGCCAATGAGCCTTTTATTTAGATATAGATCTTATCAATTTGAATTTTTGCAATAATCTACTAACCTTTAATATCTTAATTTTAATCTACTTGATAGTACTAAATGCTTGTCTAAAATTAGCTTAATTGCTATTTGGCCTGTGCCATATTGTTAGTTACTTATCAAGATTGTACTAATCTTTTTCAACTAGTGGTACAAAAAAATAGTTGTCATGATTGTGTTAAGTACTGTTTAAAACACGAACAGCAGTGTTTTATCAAGTTTAAAAATTTTAAAAATTTGAAGCCGATAAAACACGTGCTGTGAGTGTTTTAAATGGCTTCAAAAACGCTTTAAGAATGCAATGAAAGAAAGACGCACATCTCAAGGGAATGGTTACTTAATGAACCATTGAACCTTTGTATTCACAACGCCATGCAAAATATTCGAGTAATCACCGCCTGCAATTACCAACATCTCAAGGGAATGACATGAAGAAATTACCATACTATGTTGTTTGAAGCGGCGTTTCGCAATGCAACAAGAATCTGCACTTGAAGGATTTGGTGTCGTGGTTTACCTCGATAAAGTTCAAGACTTGGAAGGCGATGTGACTGATATGACGGCAGACTCTAAATTTTTGACTCCGGCACAAAATATGTAAGTTTAATGCACGTTTTTATTATTTTTAAGGCTTTGAGTTTGGTTTAATAATTGGAACTAAACTTTGGTTCGGTAAACAAGTAATGGTAGTTGGATAACTTCATTTTAAAAATATTATCTGTGTATCTCGGTAGTCTGCTGATATTAGTAAATTTAGTGCAAAATTTATTATCTAGGTACCTTATGTTCCATGTACTTTTTGCTATCTTTGGGTCTTTATCAGTGAATTCTTAATTAGGATGAAACTTTATATAAAATTTCATGTTCATTAGTATTCTTTATATAAAACGTTCATCCTAATTAGCAATTCAATGAGAAAGCTGAAACATCAATAGAAATTCCATTGTCTCAATCATTAACCCCGTTTCCCTCTGGGACATAATTCAAATCCCTCCGCGGGCCTTTTAGAACGATGAGATTTTATTAGGTATAAAGGAGCATGCACGTGACTGATTTGCTTCATCTGATTGGACAAAATGCTCATTAATTATTCATGAGTTTTTGAAGTACTGTTTAAAACATGAACAGCAGTGTTTTATCAAGTTTAAAAATTCGAGGGCAAAGCCCGATAATTTTTAGACTTGATAAAACATGTGCTGTGAGTGTTTTAAACGGCTTCAAAAACGCTTTAAGAATGCAATGAAAGAAGGAATGGTTACTTAAGGTATGGGTATACGTTAGATGGCTCAACATCATGGAATTCGTGTTTTTCGAAAAATCAGTATTATATGGTCATGAACTTTATTTTTACAAACTAAAATTACAGGATCACTGCTTTTTAATACCGCTAAACGCTCTTTTTGATTTCCCGCCATTAATAGCGCGCAAAAAGTGATTGACATCTCATGAATAATTACGTAGTCGGCGCGCCGCGTTGCCGCCAACTCGGCATAGTTACAAACCACAGCTATCAGCTTTCAGCTTCCGGTAGCTTCTGATTGGCTGAACGTAATTGGCTTTCAAGTAGGAGGCGGAGTTTGTCACCCAACCGTGAAGTGCACACATAATCTTTACAGCGGCTTTTTTAGGACTTTATTTTCAGGAATAATATCGAGCTTCCCGAAGCTCTAGCCCCGACTGGTTTTGTTCAAATAACCTCACATTTTCGGTGATCATAGAAAACTGTGTCATCTACTAAACCGTGTCAGCGAATTTTGATTTTCCTCCGCAAACTGATTTTATAATAAATTTTGTGTCCTAGTTTTGTAAGAAATGCGAGTTTCAACTTTGTCAATTGATATTTCTAAGAATATTCAATATATCAAAAATCGCTGACACATTTTACTAGATCATCTATTCATAACTGAAATACGATAAAGTCTGGACGTGTGCACAATCACGTAAAGGGACAGGAGCTGAAATAGTAAACACAGTAGTTTTCACTTTGAGGTCTAAAAGCCGTAACTCAAACTAAAATTTAATCAAAACGGACCATTCATCAGATAAATCAATCTTAGAGCTTTAAAATGATATATAACTGTGCCCCGTACGGTAAATCGTGGCGCGACGCGAATTTTTTTCCCAGGAGACCCCTCTAACGTATACCCATACCTTTATGAACCATTGAACCTTTGTATTCACATCGCCATGCAAAATATTTGAGTAATCACCGCCTGCAATTACGAACATCTCAAGGGAATGACATGAAGTAATTACCATACTATGTTGTTTGAAGCGGTGTTTTGCAATGCAAGAAGAATCTGCACTTGAAGGATTTGGTGTCGTGGTTTACCTCGATAAAGCGATGTGACTGACATGACGGCAGACTCAAAATTTTTGACTCCGGCACAAAATATGTAAGTTTAATGCACGCTTTTATTATTTTACGGCTTTGAGTTTGGTTTAATAATTGGAACTAAACAGTGGCTCGGTAAACAAGTAATGGTAGTTGGATAACTTCATTTTAAAAATATTATCTGTGTATCTCGGTAGTCTGCTGATATTAGTAAATTTAGTGCAAAATTTCTTATCTACAAAAATGTAGGTACCTTATGTTCTGTGTACTTTTTGCTATCTTTGGGTCTTTATCAGTGAATTCTTAATTAGGATGAAACTTTATTTTAAATTTCGTATTCATTAGTATTCTTTATATAAAACGTTCATCCTAATTAGCAATTCAATGAGATTTTATCAGGTATAAAGGTGCATGAACGTGACTGATTTGCTTCATCTGATTGGACAAAATGCTCATTAATTGTTCATGACTTTTTGAATCTCATTTTCATTGCTACATGATGGTGTAAGATCAAAGTTGCAATGTGAAATTGACAGTATACTTCTGTCAATCAAACAATGTGGTAAGGGTAATTAATTGTGGTGGCGGGATGTGAAAAAGTATTCTCTTGTCAAATACTCTTTGTTTATTTTATTATTTTACTATTTGCCCTACATGTATTATTGAGTTCCATTCAGGCTGAATGAAAAACAGGTGAGAGTGATGTACTTTCTTGTGTAAAACCTTGAGTTTTCACATTGTGTTGATTGTCAGACAATGGCCAAAATGTGTTGTGACTGCATGCATTAACTCTATTGTCTTTGTGTCATCGGCCTTGATGTTTGTGTCTAGTCCCTCCCACTTTGTGCGATTGACAGAAGCCCAATGCAAACTACATGGTGCAACTTTGGCCTTGCACCATCACATAGCAATGAAAAGAGTGGCAATGTTAGGAATTTTTTTATTTATTTTTTCTGTGTAGCTTTTGCAAGGATGGGATCCTGAACAAGGATTTGACAATGACTCTGGCTCTAGTTTTGAAGACACCAGTACTGACAGTCCGTCTCCTGCTTCAGAGGTTTGTGTTTCATTTTATTCCAGGGATGAATATGTTATTGGCAGGGGTTTCATTAGAAGAAGGCTCCTGCCAGAGATCCTTCAGCTACTTGTCCTCTTGCTGCTGTCTACTCAGCCGTCTGTCATATACATGTACTCCTGGTTAGACTATTGAAACAAAGCAATTACAGACACCTACTTTTCATTCATGGCTGCTTACTCCAAAAGTTGGTAAAAGCCCTGTATTGGCCTTGTCTCCTTCCACTTCTAATCAATATGAAGGGAATATAAAAGAACCTGTAAGTTGTACTTCTTTATGAAATAATAGGGGATCGTCTCCTGGCACAACAGCCTTGTATTCTGGAAGTATAAACAAACACTCATGATTGTAAATTACATGGAAGCTCTTTGCACCACAGTAGCAGTCTGTATCTCAAGTCCTTCCTTGTGAACCGCATTTGAAAATATGTATAATTAGTCTTATAGATATTATGACAGTTGTTATCGCTAGGTAATATCCCACACCTCGCATGATAATCATGGCAATTTTTATGACCCTACCCTATAACCCCTCTTTTTCAATGACCAAAAGAGGAGCATTTATTGTAAGTTATTATTTTTGGTTTCCTTCTCCACCCTCCTACTAATTTATAACCTGTCTCTAATATATATTATTGCACTCCATGTAATCAACGTTTTCTAATACATGTATCACTTTGATGTTTTTCTAACGTCTTAATGGATGGGCTGTCATTGTTCTCATACGAGCACAAACACTATAATATTATATGATTAATACATTATTTTTACAAGCTGAAATGAACCCAAAATGAAAAAGAAGAAATAGAAGAAAAAAAACACTAGCTAGTGGCCAAAGTTTTAATGCGGGCTGCCTTGTTTCAATAGTGCATGCATACAGTAGGTGCAACACTGTTTCAGTCATGTCGCTCATCAACCAGAAGTCAGCCAATTGTTGCTTTCGTCCTACATACATGTATCATTCCGTGGTGGTAAAAAAATTGATTTGCACAAACCATTAATAAGTATAAATATTTGTTCTAAAGTTTTGACAACAAAAACAAATCAATTCACCAGACTTTCAGCTACAACTACAATTCATTTCAGTCTGTGTTAATATCGCTTGTCGTTTTCCATTTTCTGGGACAACCTTCATTGCAATAGGTGTATACTAATATAAATTATTGCATGTAATCAGCAGGATATGGAACCAACACGTCCCATGACACCTGGTCAAGATTGTATTGATCCAAGACAATCAAGATTATCTTGACCAAGTGTCATGGGGGGTGGTAATTTGTTCAAATTAAGAAAACTTCAACCTGTTAAAGTCTTAGACTGATCTTTTAAGTAGTTTTTTTTTTTGACAAAACAGTTTACAAATAGATACTTTTAAAATCACCTGTATGTGCTTCAGTTTTCACGGGAAACTGGGGGCGGCCGTGTACCGACAAGAAATAGGAAATATTCATGTGCATGATGTTTTGCCGCGGTGTGAGGTGCAGTACTGTTTCAGGCATGTCGCTCATCAACCAGAAGTCAGCCAATTGTTGCCTTCGTCCTACATAAATTATCATTCTGTGGTGGTAAAAATATCGATTTGCGCAGTCTGACCATTAATAATTATAAATATTTTGTCCTAAAGTTTTGACAATGAAAACAAATGAATTCACCATGCAGACTTTAGCTATGCATGACCACAACCATTTGAGTCTGTGTTAATGTTGCTTGTTATTTTCCATTTTCTGGGACAACCTTCATTGCAATAGGTGTATACTAATATAAGTTATTGCATGTAATCAGCAGGATATGGAACCAACACCTCGCATTCGTGAAGATAATCATGATCCAAGGCGTAAGTTCTTCTTTTTTCAATTGAGGTTTTGTTAGTAAGTAAGTACCAGTAAGTAAATATTTTATTTCAACACGGTAGTTCTATCAGTCTAATACAACACTGTTTTCCAGAAAAGCAGTGTATAAAAATATTACAATATTTATATATGACTGTTACAGGTCAAAATTAACAACAGGTCATTTTTTTAACCTAGGTCATTTTCCTTCAACCTACAATCTGACGCAAAAGTAATGATAAAATCGCATTATCTCTTTGTAGGAGAAAACTGGTTAGAACTACCGATTATTTTCCAGGTATTAACATTGTAGTGTCCAGTAGTTTAAGAGAGCAGTAAGTGCTTGAACAACATAGACTGATTAATACACTTTTCTCATCAATTTAAATTCCACCATTTCAGAATTCCAGGCCCCTCCAGTTGAGAGTCAGAGCCTTCCTTCCATGGAAGCCAGGGTAACGTTTTCTAATACATGTAGCACATTGATGTTTTTCTAACGTCTTAATGGTTGGGCTGTCATTGTTCTGATACGAGCACAAACACTATAATATTATATGATTAATACATTATTTTTACAAGCTGAAATGAACCAAAAATGAAAAAGAAGAAATAGAAGAAAAAAAATACTAGCTAGTGGCCAAAGTTTTAATGCGGGCTGCCTTGTTTCAATAGTGCATGCATACAGTAGGTGCAACACTGTTTCAGTCATGTCGCTCATCAACCAGAAGTCAGCCAATTGTTGCTTTCGTCCTACATACATGTATCATTCTGTGGTGGTAAAAAAATTGATTTGCACAGACCATTAATAAGTATAAATATTTGTCCTAAAGTTTTGACAACAAAAACAAATCAATTCACCAGACTTTCAGCTACAACTACAATCCATTTCAGTCTGTGTTAATATCGCTTGTCGTTTTCCATTTTCTGGGACAACCTTCATTGCAATAGGTGTATACTAATATAAATTATTGCATGTAATCAGCAGGATATGGAACCAACACGTCCCATGACACCTGGTCAAGATTGTACTGATTCAAGACAATCATTATTATATTGACCAAGTGTCATGGGAGGTGGTAATTTGTTCAAATTAAGAAAACTTCAACCTGTTAAAGTCTTAGACTGATCTTTTAAGTTTTTTTTTTTTTTTTTTGACAAAACAGTTTACAAATGGATACTTTTAAAATCACCTGTATGTGCTTCAGTTTTCACGGGAAACTGGGGGCGGCCGTGTACCGACAAGAAATAGGAAATATTCATGTGCATGATGTTTTGCCGCGGTGTGAGGTGCAGTACTGTTTCAGGCATGTCGCTCATCAACCAGAAGTCAGCCAATTGTTGCTTTCGTCCTACATACATGTATCATTCTGTGGTGGTAAAAAAATTGATTTGCACAGACCATTAATAAGTATAAATATTTGTCCTAAAGTTTTGACAACAAAAACAAATCAATTCACCAGACTTTCAGCTACAACTACATTGTACAATCCATTTCAGTCTGTGTTAATATCGCTTGTCGTTTTCCATTTTCTGGGACAACCTTCATTGCAATAGGTGTATACTAATATAAGTTATTGCATGTAATCAGCAGGATATGGAACCAACACCTCCCATTCGTGAAGATAATCATGATCCAAGGCGTAAGTTCTTCTTTTTTCAATTGAGGTTTTGTTAGTAAGTAAGTACCAGTAAGTAAATATTTTATTTCAACACGGTAGTTCTATCAGTCTAATACAACACTGTTTTCCAGAAAAGCAGTGTATAAAAATATTACAATATTTATATATGACTGTTACAGGTCAAAATTAACAACAGGTCATTTTTTTAACCTAGGTCATTTTCCTTCAACCTACAATCTGACGCAAAAGTAATGATAAAATCGCATTATCTCTTTGTAGGAGAAAACTGGTTAGAACTACCGATTATTTTCCAGGTATTAACATTGTAGTGTCCAGTAGTTTAAGAGAGCAGTAAGTGCTTGAACAACATAGACTGATTAATACACTTTTCTCATCAATTTAAATTCCATCATTTCAGAATTCCAGGCCCCTCCAGTTGAGAGTCAGAGCCTTCCTTCCATGGAAGCCAGGGTAACGTTTTCTAATACATGTAGCACATTGATGTTTTTCTAACGTCTTAATGGTTGGGCTGTCATTGTTCTGATACGAGCACAAACACTATAATATTATATGATTAATACATTATTTTTACAAGCTGAAATGAACCAAAAAATGAAAAAGAAGAAATAGAAGAAAAAAAACACTAGCTAGTGGCCAAAGTTTTAATGCGGGCTGCCTTGTTTCAATAGTGCATGCATACAGTAGGTGCAACACTGTTTCAGTCATGTCGCTCATCAACCAGAAGTCAGCCAATTGTTGCTTTCGTCCTACATACATGTATCATTCTGTGGTGGTAAAAAAAATGATTTGCACAGACCATTAATAAGTATAAATATTTGTCCTAAAGTTTTGACAACAAAAACAAATCAATTCACCAGACTTTCAGCTACAACTACATTGTACAATCCATTTCAGTCTGTGTTAATATCGCTTGTCGTTTTCCATTTTCTGGGACAACCTTCATTGCAATAGGTGTATACTAATATAAATTATTGCATGTAATCAGCAGGATATGGAACCAACACGTCCCATGACACCTGGTCAAGATTGTACTGATTCAAGACAATCATTATTATATTGACCAAGTGTCATGGGAGGTGGTAATTTGTTTAAATTAAGAAAACTTCAACCTGTTAAAGTCTTAGACTGATCTTTTAAGTATTTTTTTTTTGACAAAACAGTTTACAAATGGATACTTTTAAAATCACCTGTATGTGCTTCAGTTTTCACGGGAAACTGGGGGCGGCCGTGTACCGACAAGAAATAGGAAATATTCATGTGCATGATGTTTTGCCGCGGTGTGAGGTGCAGTACTGTTTCAGGCATGTCGCTCATCAACCAGAAGTCAGCCAATTGTTGCCTTCGTCCTACATAAATTATCATTCTGTGGTGGTAAAAATATCGATTTGCGCAGTCTGACCATTAATAATTATAAATATTTTGTCCTAAAGTTTTGACAATGAAAACAAATGAATTCACCATGCAGACTTTAGCTATGCATGACCACAACCATTTGAGTCTGTGTTAATGTTGCTTGTTATTTTCTGGGACAACCTTCATTGCAATAGGTGTATACTAATATAAGTTATTGCATGTAATCAGCAGGATATGGAACCAACACCTCCCATTGGTGAATATAATAATCATCCAAGGCGTAAGTTCTTCTTTTTTCAATTGAGGTTTTGTTAGTAAGTAAGTAAGTACCAGTAAGTAAATATTTTATTTCAACACGGTAGTTCTGTCAGTCTAATACAACACTGTTTTCCAGAAAAGCAGTGTATAAAAATATTACAATATTTATATATGTTACAGGTCAAAATTAACAACAGGTCATTTTTTTAACCTAGGTCATTTTCCTTCAACCTACAATCTGACGCAAAAGTAATGATAAAATCGCATTATCTCTTTGTAGGAGAAAACTGGTTAGAACTACCGATTATTTTCCAGGTATTAACATTGTAGTGTCCAGTAGTTTAAGAGAGCAGTAAGTGCTTGAACAACATACTAGACTGATTAATACACTTTTCTCATCAATTTAAATTCCACCATTTCAGAATTCCAGGCCCCTCCAGTTGAGAGTCAGAGCCTTCCTTCCATGGAAGCCAGGGTAACGTTTTCTAATACATGTAGCACATTGATGTTTTTCTAACGTCTTAATGGTTGGGCTGTCATTGTTCTGATACGAGCACAAACACTATAATATTATATGATTAATACATTATTTTTACAAGCTGAAATGAACCAAAAATGAAAAAGAAGAAATAGAAGAAAAAAAAACACTTATAAGCTAGTGGCCAAAGTTTTAATGCGGGCTGCCTTGTTTCAATAGTGCATGCATACAGTAGGTGCAACACTGTTTCAGTCATGTCGCTCATCAACCAGAAGTCAGCCAATTGTTGCTTTCGTCCTACATACATGTACATGTATCATTCTGTGGTGGTAAAAAAATTGATTTGCACAGACCATTAATAAGTATAAATATTTGTCCTAAAGTTTTGACAACAAAAACAAATCAATTCACCAGACTTTCAGCTACAACTACAATCCATTTCAGTCTGTGTTAATATCGCTTGTTGTTTTCCATTTTCTGGGACAACCTTCATTGCAATAGGTGTATACTAATATAAATTATTGCATGTAATCAGCAGGATATGGAACCAACACGTCCCATGACACTGGTCAAATTCCAGGCCCCTCCAGTTGAGAGTCAGAGCCTTCCTTCCATGGAAGCCAGGGTAACGTTTTCTAATACATGTAGCACATTGATGTTTTTCTAACGTCTTAATGGTTGGGCTGTCATTGTTCTGATACGAGCACAAACACTATAATATTATATGATTAATACATTATTTTTACAAGCTGAAATGAACCAAAAATGAAAAAGAAGAAATAGAAGAAAAAAAACACTTATAAGCTAGTGGCCAAAGTTTTAATGCGGGCTGCCTTGTTTCAATAGTGCATGCATACAGTAGGTGCAACACTGTTTCAGTCATGTCGCTCATCAACCAGAAGTCAGCCAATTGTTGCTTTCGTCCTACATACATGTATCATTCTGTGGTGGTAAACAAATTGATTTGCACAGACCATTAATAAGTATAAATATTTGTCCTAAAGTTTTGACAACAAAAACAAATCAATTCACCAGACTTTCAGCTACAACTACAATCCATTTCAGTCTGTGTTAATATCGCTTGTCGTTTTCCATTTTCTGGGACAACCTTCATTGCAATAGGTGTATACTAATATAAATTATTGCATGTAATCAGCAGGATATGGAACCAACACGTCGCATGACACTGGTCAAGATTGTATTGATCCAAGACAATCATTATTATCTTGACCAATTGTCATGGGAGGTGGTAATTTGTTCAAATTAAGAAAACTTCAACCTGTTAAAGTCTTAGACTGATCTTTTAAGTATTATTTTTTTGACAAAACAGTTTACAAATGGATACTTTTAAAATCACCTGTATGTGCTTCAGTTTTCACGGGAAACTGGGGGCGGCCGTGTACCGACAAGAAATAGGAAATATTCATGTGCATGATGTTTTGCCGCGGTGTGAGGTGCAGTACTGTTTCAGGCATGTCGCTCATCAACCAGAAGTCAGCCAATTGTTGCCTTCGTCCTACATAAATTATCATTCTGTGGTGGTAAAAATATGGATTTGCGCAGTCTGACCATTAATAATTATAAATATTTTGTCCTAAAGTTTTGACAATGAAAACAAATGAATTCACCATGCAGACTTTAGCTATGCATGACCACAACCATTTGAGTCTGTGTTAATGTTGCTTGTTATTTTCTGGGACAACCTTCATTGCAATAGGTGTATACTAATATAAGTTATTGCATGTAATCAGCAGGATATGGAACCAACACCTCCCATTGGTGAATATAATAATCATCCAAGGCGTAAGTTCTTCTTTTTTCAATTGAGGTTTTGTTAGTAAGTAAGTAAGTACCAGTAAGTAAATATTTTATTTCAACACGGTAGTTCTGTCAGTCTAATACAACACTGTTTTCCAGAAAAGCAGTGTATAAAAATATTACAATATTTATATATGTTACAGGTCAAAATTAACAACAGGTCAATTTTTTAACCTAGGTCATTTTCCTTCAACCTACAATCTGACGCAAAAGTAATGATAAAATCGCATTATCTCTTTGTAGGAGAAAACTGGTTAGAACTACCGATTATTTTCCAGGTATTAACATTGTAGTGTCCAGTAGTTTAAGAGAGCAGTAAGTGCTTGAACAACATACTAGACTGATTAATACACTTTTCTCATCAATTTAAATTCCACCATTTCAGAATTCCAGGCCCCTCCAGTTGAGAGTCAGAGCCTTCCTTCCATGGAAGCCAGGGTAACGTTTTCTAATACATGTAGCACATTGATGTTTTTCTAACGTCTTAATGGTTGGGCTGTCATTGTTCTGATACGAGCACAAACACTATAATATTATATGATTAATACATTATTTTTACAAGCTGAAATGAACCAAAAATGAAAAAGAAGAAATAGAAGAAAAAAAACACTTATAAGCTAGTGGCCAAAGTTTTAATGCGGGCTGCCTTGTTTCAATAGTGCATGCATACAGTAGGTGCAACACTGTTTCAGTCATGTCGCTCATCAACCAGAAGTCAGCCAATTGTTGCTTTCGTCCTACATACATGTATCATTCTGTGGTGGTAAACAAATTGATTTGCACAGACCATTAATAAGTATAAATATTTGTCCTAAAGTTTTGACAACAAAAACAAATCAATTCACCAGACTTTCAGCTACAACTACAATCCATTTCAGTCTGTGTTAATATCGCTTGTCGTTTTCCATTTTCTGGGACAACCTTCATTGCAATAGGTGTATACTAATATAAATTATTGCATGTAATCAGCAGGATATGGAACCAACACGTCCCATGACACTGGTCAAGATTGTATTGATCCAAGACAATCATTATTATCTTGACCAATTGTCATGGGAGGTGGTAATTTGTTCAAATTAAGAAAACTTCAACCTGTTAAAGTCTTAGACTGATCTTTTAAGTATTTATTTTTTGACAAAACAGTTTACAAATGGATACTTTTAAAATCACCTGTATGTGCTTCAGTTTTCACGGGAGACTGGGGGCGGCCGTGTACCGACAAGAAATAGGAAATATTCATGTGCATGATGTTTTGCCGCGGTGTGAGGTGCAGTACTGTTTCAGGCATGTCGCTCATCAACCAGAAGTCAGCCAATTGTTGCCTTCGTCCTACATAAATTATCATTCTGTGGTGGTAAAAATATGGATTTGCGCAGTCTGACCATTAATAATTATAAATATTTTGTCCTAAAGTTTTGACAATGAAAACAAATGAATTCACCATGCAGACTTTAGCTATGCATGACCACAACCATTTGAGTCTGTGTTAATGTTGCTTGTTATTTTCTGGGACAACCTTCATTGCAATAGGTGTATACTAATATAAGTTATTGCATGTAATCAGCAGGATATGGAACCAACACCTCCCATTGGTGAATATAATAATCATCCAAGGCGTAAGTTCTTCTTTTTTCAATTGAGGTTTTGTTAGTAAGTAAGTAAGTACCAGTAAGTAAATATTTTATTTCAACACGGTAGTTCTGTCAGTCTAATACAACACTGTTTTCCAGAAAAGCAGTGTATAAAAATATTACAATATTTATATATGTTACAGGTCAAAATTAACAACAGGTCATTTTTTTAACCTAGGTCATTTTCCTTCAACCTACAATCTGACGCAAAAGTAATGATAAAATCGCATTATCTCTTTGTAGGAGAAAACTGGTTAGAACTACCGATTATTTTCCAGGTATTAACATTGTAGTGTCCAGTAGTTTAAGAGAGCAGTAAGTGCTTGAACAACATACTAGACTGATTAATACACTTTTCTCATCAATTTAAATTCCACCATTTCAGAATTCCAGGCCCCTCCAGTTGAGAGTCAGAGCCTTCCTTCCATGGAAGCCAGGGTAACGTTTTCTAATACATGTAGCACATTGATGTTTTTCTAACGTCTTAATGGTTGGGCTGTCATTGTTCTGATACGAGCACAAACACTATAATATTATATGATTAATACATTATTTTTACAAGCTGAAATGAACCAAAAATGAAAAAGAAGAAATAGAAGAAAAAACACACTTATAAGCTAGTGGCCAAAGTTTTAATGCGGGCTGCCTTGTTTCAATAGTGCATGCATACAGTAGGTGCAACACTGTTTCAGTCATGTCGCTCATCAACCAGAAGTCAGCCAATTGTTGCTTTCGTCCTACATACATGTATCATTCTGTGGTGGTAAAAAAATTGATTTGCACAGACCATTAATAAGTATAAATATTTGTCCTAAAGTTTTGACAACAAAAACAAATCAATTCACCAGACTTTCAGCTACAACTACAATCCATTTCAGTCTGTGTTAATATCGCTTGTCGTTTTCCATTTTCTGGGACAACCTTCATTGCAATAGGTGTATACTAATATAAATTATTGCATGTAATCAGCAGGATATGGAACCAACACGTCCCATGACACTGGTCAAGATTGTATTGATCCAAGACAATCATTATTATCTTGACCAATTGTCATGGGAGGTGGTAATTTGTTCAAATTAAGAAAACTTCAACCTGTTAAAGTCTTAGACTGATCTTTTAAGTATTTATTTTTTGACAAAACAGTTTACAAATGGATACTTTTAAAATCACCTGTATGTGCTTCAGTTTTCACGGGAAACTGGGGGCGGCCGTGTACCGACAAGAAATAGGAAATATTCATGTGCATGATGTTTTGCCGCGGTGTGAGGTGCAGTACTGTTTCAGGCATGTCGCTCATCAACCAGAAGTCAGCCAATTGTTGCCTTCGTCCTACATAAATTATCATTCTGTGGTGGTAAAAATATGGATTTGCGCAGTCTGACCATTAATAATTATAAATATTTTGTCCTAAAGTTTTGACAATGAAAACAAATGAATTCACCATGCAGACTTTAGCTATGCATGACCACAACCATTTGAGTCTGTGTTAATGTTGCTTGTTATTTTCTGGGACAACCTTCATTGCAATAGGTGTATACTAATATAAGTTATTGCATGTAATCAGCAGGATATGGAACCAACACCTCCCATTGGTGAATATAATAATCATCCAAGGCGTAAGTTCTTCTTTTTTCAATTGAGGTTTTGTTAGTAAGTAATTAAGTACCAGTAAGTAAATATTTTATTTCAACACGGTAGTTCTGTCAGTCTAATACAACACTGTTTTCCAGAAAAGCAGTGTATAAAAATATTACAATATTTATATATGTTACAGGTCAAAATTAACAACAGGTCATTTTTTTAACCTAGGTCATTTTCCTTCAACCTACAATCTGACGCAAAAGTAATGATAAAATCGCATTATCTCTTTGTAGGAGAAAACTGGTTAGAACTACCAATTATTTTCCAGGTATTAACATTGTAGTGTCCAGTAGTTTAAGAGAGCAGTAAGTGCTTGAACAACATAGACTGATTAATACACTTTTCTCATCAATTTAAATTCCACCATTTCAGAATTACAGGCCCCTCCAGTTGAGAGTCAGAGCCTTCCTTCCATGGAAGCCAGGGTAACGTTTTCTAATACATGTAGCACATTGATGTTTTTCTAACGTCTTAATGGTTGGGCTGTCATTGTTCTGATACGAGCACAAACACTATAATATTATATGATTAATACATTATTTTTACAAGCTGAAATGAACCAAAAATGAAAAAGAAGAAATAGAAGAAAAAAAACACTGTCTTATAAGCTAGTGGCCAAAGTTTTAATGCGGGCTGCCTTGTTTCAATAGTGCATGCATACAGTAGGTGCAACACTGTTTCAGTCATGTCGCTCATCAACCAGAAGTCAGCCAATTGTTGCTTTCGTCCTACATACATGTATCATTCTGTGGTGGTAAACAAATTGATTTGCACAGACCATTAATAAGTATAAATATTTGTCCTAAAGTTTTGACAACAAAAACAAATCAATTCACCAGACTTTCAGCTACAACTACAATCCATTTCAGTCTGTGTTAATATCGCTTGTCGTTTTCCATTTTCTGGGACAACCTTCATTGCAATAGGTGTATACTAATATAAATTATTGCATGTAATCAGCAGGATATGGAACCAACACGTCCCATGACACTGGTCAAGATTGTATTGATCCAAGACAATCATTATTATCTTGACCAATTGTCATGGGAGGTGGTAATTTGTTCAAATTAAGAAAACTTCAACCTGTTAAAGTCTTAGACTGATCTTTTAAGTATTTTTTTTTTGACAAAACAGTTTACAAATGGATACTTTTAAAATCACCTGTATGTGCTTCAGTTTTCACGGGAAACTGGGGGCGGCCGTGTACCGACAAGAAATAGGAAATATTCATGTGCATGATGTTTTGCCGCGGTGTGAGGTGCAGTACTGTTTCAGGCATGTCGCTCATCAACCAGAAGTCAGCCAATTGTTGCCTTCGTCCTACATAAATTATCATTCTGTGGTGGTAAAAATATGGATTTGCGCAGTCTGACCATTAATAATTATAAATATTTTGTCCTAAAGTTTTGACAATGAAAACAAATGAATTCACCATGCAGACTTTAGCTATGCATGACCACAACCATTTGAGTCTGTGTTAATGTTGCTTGTTATTTTCTGGGACAACCTTCATTGCAATAGGTGTATACTAATATAAGTTATTGCATGTAATCAGCAGGATATGGAACCAACACCTCCCATTGGTGAATATAATAATCATCCAAGGCGTAAGTTCTTCTTTTTTCAATTGAGGTTTTGTTAGTAAGTAAGTAAGTACCAGTAAGTAAATATTTTATTTCAACACGGTAGTTCTGTCAGTCTAATACAACACTGTTTTCCAGAAAAGCAGTGTATAAAAATATTACAATATTTATATATGTTACAGGTCAAAATTAACAACAGGTCATTTTTTTAACCTAGGTCATTTTCCTTCAACCTACAATCTGACGCAAAAGTAATGATAAAATCGCATTATCTCTTTGTAGGAGAAAACTGGTTAGAACTACCGATTATTTTCCAGGTATTAACATTGTAGTGTCCAGTAGTTTAAGAGAGCAGTAAGTGCTTGAACAACATAGACTGATTAATACACTTTTCTCATCAATTTAAATTCCACCATTTCAGAATTCCAGGCCCCTCCAGTTGAGAGTCAGAGCCTTCCTTCCATGGAAGCCAGGGTAACGTTTTCTAATACATGTAGCACATTGATGTAATTCTAACGTCTTAATGGTTGGGCTGTCATCGTTCTGATACGAGCACAAACACTATAATATTATATGATTAATACATTATTTTTACAAGCTGAAATGAACCAAAAATGAAAAAGAAGAAATAGAAGAAAAAAAACACTTATAAGCTAGTGGCCAAAGTTTTAATGCGGGCTGCCTTGTTTCAATAGTGCATGCATACAGTAGGTGCAACACTGTTTCAGTCATGTCGCTCATCAACCAGAAGTCAGCCAATTGTTGCTTTCGTCCTACATACATGTATCATTCTGTGGTGGTAAACAAATTGATTTGCACAGACCATTAATAAGTATAAATATTTGTCCTAAAGTTTTGACAACAAAAACAAATCAATTCACCAGACTTTCAGCTACAACTACAATCCATTTCAGTCTGTGTTAATATCGCTTGTCGTTTTCCATTTTCTGGGACAACCTTCATTGCAATAGGTGTATACTAATATAAATTATTGCATGTAATCAGCAGGATATGGAACCAACACGTCCCATGACACTGGTCAAGATTGTATTGATCCAAGACAATCATTATTATCTTGACCAATTGTCATGGGAGGTGGTAATTTGTTCAAATTAAGAAAACTTCAACCTGTTAAAGTCTTAGACTGATCTTTTAAGTATTTTTTTTTTGACAAAACAGTTTACAAATGGATACTTTTAAAATCACCTGTATGTGCTTCAGTTTTCACGGGAAACTGGGGGCGGCCGTGTACCGACAAGAAATAGGAAATATTCATGTGCATGATGTTTTGCCGCGGTGTGAGGTGCAGTACTGTTTCAGGCATGTCGCTCATCAACCAGAAGTCAGCCAATTGTTGCCTTCGTCCTACATAAATTATCATTCTGTGGTGGTAAAAATATGGATTTGCGCAGTCTGACCATTAATAATTATAAATATTTTGTCCTAAAGTTTTGACAATGAAAACAAATGAATTCACCATGCAGACTTTAGCTATGCATGACCACAACCATTTGAGTCTGTGTTAATGTTGCTTGTTATTTTCTGGGACAACCTTCATTGCAATAGGTGTATACTAATATAAGTTATTGCATGTAATCAGCAGGATATGGAACCAACACCTCCCATTGGTGAATATAATAATCATCCAAGGCGTAAGTTCTTCTTTTTTCAATTGAGGTTTTGTTAGTAAGTAAGTAAGTACCAGTAAGTAAATATTTTATTTCAACACGGTAGTTCTGTCAGTCTAATACAACACTGTTTTCCAGAAAAGCAGTGTATAAAAATATTACAATATTTATATATGTTACAGGTCAAAATTAACAACAGGTCATTTTTTTAACCTAGGTCATTTTCCTTCAACCTACAATCTGACGCAAAAGTAATGATAAAATCGCATTATCTCTTTGTAGGAGAAAACTGGTTAGAACTACCGATTATTTTCCAGGTATTAACATTGTAGTGTCCAGTAGTTTAAGAGAGCAGTAAGTGCTTGAACAACATAGACTGATTAATACACTTTTCTCATCAATTTAAATTCCACCATTTCAGAATTCCAGGCCCCTCCAGTTGAGAGTCAGAGCCTTCCTTCCATGGAAGCCAGGGTAACGTTTTCTAATACATGTAGCACATTGATGTTTTTCTAACGTCTTAATGGTTGGGCTGTCATCGTTCTGATACGAGCACAAACACTATAATATTATATGATTACTACATTATTTTTACAAGCTGAAATGAACCAAAAATGAAAAAGAAGAAATAGAAGAAAAAAAACACTTATAAGCTAGTGGCCAAAGTTTTAATGCGGGCTGCCTTGTTTCAATAGTGCATGCATACAGTAGGTGCAACACTGTTTCAGTCATGTCGCTCATCAACCAGAAGTCAGCCAATTGTTGCTTTCGTCCTACATACATGTATCATTCTGTGGTGGTAAACAAATTGATTTGCACAGACCATTAATAAGTATAAATATTTGTCCTAAAGTTTTGACAACAAAAACAAATCAATTCACCAGACTTTCAGCTACAACTACAATCCATTTCAGTCTGTGTTAATATCGCTTGTCGTTTTCCATTTTCTGGGACAACCTTCATTGCAATAGGTGTATACTAATATAAATTATTGCATGTAATCAGCAGGATATGGAACCAACACGTCCCATGACACTGGTCAAGATTGTATTGATCCAAGACAATCATTATTATCTTGACCAATTGTCATGGGAGGTGGTAATTTGTTCAAATTAAGAAAACTTCAACCTGTTAAAGTCTTAGACTGATCTTTTAAGTATTTTTTTTTTGACAAAACAGTTTACAAATGGATACTTTTAAAATCACCTGTATGTGCTTCAGTTTTCACGGGAAACTGGGGGCGGCCGTGTACCGACAAGAAATAGGAAATATTCATGTGCATGATGTTTTGCCGCGGTGTGAGGTGCAGTACTGTTTCAGGCATGTCGCTCATCAACCAGAAGTCAGCCAATTGTTGCCTTCGTCCTACATAAATTATCATTCTGTGGTGGTAAAAATATGGATTTGCGCAGTCTGACCATTAATAATTATAAATATTTTGTCCTAAAGTTTTGACAATGAAAACAAATGAATTCACCATGCAGACTTTAGCTATGCATGACCACAACCATTTGAGTCTGTGTTAATGTTGCTTGTTATTTTCTGGGACAACCTTCATTGCAATAGGTGTATACTAATATAAGTTATTGCATGTAATCAGCAGGATATGGAACCAACACCTCCCATTGGTGAATATAATAATCATCCAAGGCGTAAGTTCTTCTTTTTTCAATTGAGGTTTTGTTAGTAAGTAAGTAAGTACCAGTAAGTAAATATTTTATTTCAACACGGTAGTTCTGTCAGTCTAATACAACACTGTTTTCCAGAAAAGCAGTGTATAAAAATATTACAATATTTATATATGTTACAGGTCAAAATTAACAACAGGTCATTTTTTTAACCTAGGTCATTTTCCTTCAACCTACAATCTGACGCAAAAGTAATGATAAAATCGCATTATCTCTTTGTAGGAGAAAACTGGTTAGAACTACCGATTATTTTCCAGGTATTAACATTGTAGTGTCCAGTAGTTTAAGAGAGCAGTAAGTGCTTGAACAACATACTAGACTGATTAATACACTTTTCTCATCAATTTAAATTCCACCATTTCAGAATTCCAGGCCCCTCCAGTTGAGAGTCAGAGCCTTCCTTCCATGGAAGCCAGGGTAACGTTTTCTAATACATGTAGCACATTGATGTTTTTCTAACGTCTTAATGGTTGGGCTGTCATTGTTCTGATACGAGCACAAACACTATAATATTATATGATTAATACATTATTTTTACAAGCTGAAATGAACCAAAAATGAAAAAGAAGAAATAGAAGAAAAAAAACACTTATAAGCTAGTGGCCAAAGTTTTAATGCGGGCTGCCTTGTTTCAATAGTGCATGCATACAGTAGGTGCAACACTGTTTCAGTCATGTCGCTCATCAACCAGAAGTCAGCCAATTGTTGCTTTCGTCCTACATACATGTATCATTCTGTGGTGGTAAACAAATTGATTTGCACAGACCATTAATAAGTATAAATATTTGTCCTAAAGTTTTGACAACAAAAACAAATCAATTCACCAGACTTTCAGCTACAACTACAATCCATTTCAGTCTGTGTTAATATCGCTTGTCGTTTTCCATTTTCTGGGACAACCTTCATTGCAATACAATGTACAATGTAGGTTTATACTAATATAGATTATTGCACTCCATGTAATCAACAGGATATGGAACCAACACCTCCCATGACACCTAGGAGTAAGTTCTTCTTTTTTTCAATAGAGGTTTTGTTAGAACTACCGGTAACTTAATAATGATAATACTCCTCACACGACAACACTTGGTTCACATGTCAACATGTTAATTTTTACGATGGGAGGAGAAAGATATCTTACATACAGTGTATGGTTCTGCACCCGAGACTGCAGCAGAGTGCACCCCACTTGTATTGCACCAACTTAATGTACCTTGATGGGAAATAGTTTACTATAATTATGGGTACAGAACGCTGCTGCCAGACTTCTCACTTCTACATGTACTTCTCGAAATAAACATATTATTACACCTGTTCTCTATGAACTTCACTGGTTACCCGTAAGATTCCTTATATAGTTTAAGATTATTTTAATGATTTTTAAAGCATTAGTTGGCGAGTCTCCAGTAGATTAGAGACCTTATTACAATTAAGATGCAGCCATGCTGTCAACTATGCTCAAATAATGGTGTTTTACTGAAGATCCCTAGTTTTTGCATTCATTTGGCGATATATCTTTTAATGTGGCTCTGACTCTACATGTATGGAATGCTCTACCACAATATCTGCACAATATTCAGTCACTTAGTCTTGTTAAATCTTCACTTAAAATGTCTAGCTTTTTTAAATTAGCTTTTTATAATTTATAGTCTTTTCATAGTATTACTGTAATAGTAATTGAGATATTTAAATGTATTAATTTTCATTAATTTATTGTACTTTAATTTTTATTCTTATTCCTTTTGTAGGAATTGTAATGATTGTAATGTAATGCACTTTTGGTATAAATTATTATAATAATTATTATTATTAAATGTCTGACAGGATTATGAGGGACAAAATAATAAGTTAATAGATTATTTTTCAGGTATTTACATTTTCAATTTTGTAGTGTCCAGTATAGTTGAAGCTTGAAGAACATAGACTGATTAACACACTTTTCTCATGAATTTATATTTCCATCATGATTTCAGAATTCCAGTCCCCTCCAGTTGAGAGTCAGGGTCTATATTCCGAGCCTATTCTTTCAGGAGCATTAGCCAAGGTAACCAAGAATATCACATTAATGTTCGTCTAATTCTTAATTCATTAATTTTGTAAGGGTTCAAATGGTACAAAGTATTGTATGAGTTTAATTTGAATGAGAAAGAAGCTCTTGAGGCTGCTCGTTTTAGTTCAATACCAGGTAGGTACCGTAAAGAAGAATTATTAGCTGAATTTAGCAGTCTTTAGGAGTGGCCGGTAGCGCGGTGACTTTCATTATCTGCTCCCCTAGTATATATGTAATTTAATATTTGTGTTTTTATCGTATGTTGACCTTTTAATTTAAACACTACAACTTATTCGTTTCACACACTGCATTTGAGCAGGAATATATTCATTGTTTTGAACCCGAGAATTAACCGTACTACCGTACTTCTTTAGTAGTGGGTTGTCGGTCAGGTGATTGTAAACTCTCGTCATTTAGCACAGAAAATGTATTCTGATGAATAGGGATCGGGTTGTCATGTAAGAAAGATGGCTCTTGAACAAACTGATTCGTTGCTGAAGCTTCAGTAGGTTGGGTAGTCTCGGAACACTGGAGACCTTGGTCTTTCATTGTGTTCTTTTTTGTATTCTTGATTTTTTTTTTAAAGTTTGAAAGTTGGATCTCAGTTTTATTATATCCGCTTTCAACTCGCCATTTTCAACTATAATATATTTGTGATGACAGCATCTTGATTTCGGTCTACATGTACATTGTATTTCCCAAGTCATACTAGGTATGCTGCGTTAGTACGGCAGTCTTGTATATATTATCTTGCTGCACTAATTTGTCTTCCAAATGACTGAGTTTGGTTTCTTGATTCGTGTTTTGATGTGACGAGAGTAAGAATTCATTACGCATATCAGTTAGGTCAGCCTCCGTGTTACAAATCAAGGTCATTAAAGCAGCGAGAGAGTTCTTATTGCAGGCTAACAATCCTTGTGAAGAATCTAAAGAATGCCGTCTCTTCCGGTTTGAATTTGACTAATGTGTATGTGTGACCTTACACGGGAAAACGTACAATAACGACTTTCCGTTTAAACGGGTAAAATAAACGACTAACAAACGGGTTTTCAAGTCGTGTACACGACTTTCTAGGCCGTGTACACTACTTTCTAGGCCGTGTAAACGACTTGGGAAGCCGTGCAAACGACTTGGGAAGCCGTGCAAACGACTTGGGAAGCCGTGCAAACGACTTGGGAAGCCGTGCAAACGACTTGGGAAGCCGTGCAAACGACTTTCGAAGCCGTGTAAACAAGTTGGAAAGATAGCCCAAAAAAGCAAACTGCTATATAAAACGTTTACAATCATGGCTTGGCTTGCTTTAGTCAAACGGTATAGAACCATTTGAATACACACGGAGAAACCCTATTAGTGACACGATATTTATTAACTTGCAAAAACATCATGGCTTTCAGTTTCTAGCATGTAAGTAAACTATTCGGTCTATCGGGTCTCGCGCAATGGATGATCACTTTTAGAGCTTATCCTGTACGAAAATTGTTCACAAGACAGTACTGTCTTTTGTCAATTGCTGGGGTTATTTCGGTTTCAGGAGTTATATTCTAGAAGAAATCGTCAGTTTTCAGAGCATTGCTGGAGCCGTTTCTTCAGCCTCGTTTCCGTGCCGTGAAAGTTTGTCTTTATGTCGCGTTAGTTTCTCCTAAACTATTTGTCCTAATGCGACCAATTTTTTTCTTTTGCATGACCAGGATCCGTTTTCTGTTTTGTGCAAAAATGAGAACATTTGGTAAAGGATTTAATTTTTAAAAAATCAGAAAACTAACTGATACCGACTTGTGCAAGAGCAAAATGTTGAAGTTTCAAATGTTAGCGTATTTTCACGAAAGCCGTAGCTGTTTCGAGCGCTTTTGTAAACTGTTCGGTCTATCGGCTCTCGTGTAGTGAAAAATCATTTTCATCGCTTCAAACGTATTACAATTGTTCACAAGGGTATCATCTCTTAGTTGAATGGGATGTTTTGGTTTCAGGAGTTACATTCTAAGAGATTTCATTTGATTTTCAGAGCTTGGTGCATAGAATTTCTGTCGTAATGACGGCAATTGCGTTCAGTTTCTAGCGCGTAAGTAAACTGTTCGGTCTATCGGGTCTCGTGCAATGGATACTCACTTTTAGAGCTTATCCTGTATGACAATTGTTCACAAGACTGTCTTTTGTCAAATGCTGGGGTTATTTCGGTTTCAGGAGTTATATTCTAGAAGAATTCGTTCAGTTTTCAAAGCATGGTTGGAGCTGTGTTTGTTCTGCCTCGTTTCCATGCCGTGAATTAGACCTTGCGGTTTTGTGATTTTACGTCATCAGTATGGAACGATTTTGCGAAACTACGGGGAAACTAACGTTCTGAGGCTTTGTGATTTTAGGATGAGTTGTTGTACAACTATAAGAGCGCTTCCACTACAAAATCAGGGAATAAAAGAGTTCGATTTTGCTAAATAGCGAGGCCTTGAACTGTACCGAGCGAAGGCCGTGTTGACACTTCAATAAATACACGCGAATCATATTACATTAATTCAGCGACTTAATTACAAGCAGAGTAAATGTCTCCCCTACATTCTCACTGCTTCCAAGTTTCCTTGGCCGTTCATTGTCTCCCTCTCAAATAATTTTTCGTTTGACAATAAGGGAAATATTTTCGAAATGTCGTGATATTTCGCCTTGGCATTCGAAATGTCGCGTATCTGATCGATTCTTTCAAACGAAAATGTGCCTGAAATTTCGGCGACATTCGTAGGAACAAAGAGCGAAATTCGTCGAAATACGTTTGCATTATTTTTGCACATAAACCACGCAACTCAACGGCCTGCCGAGAAACGGCTTCACAACTCGTTTGCACGCAGTGCACGGGCAGAAAAAAAAAACGACTTTCGAAGGCGTGTACACGACTTTCGAAGCCGTGTAAACGAGTTGGGAAGCCGTGTAAACGAGTTGGGAAGCCGTGTAAACGACTTTCGAAGCCGTGTAAACGACTTTCGAAGCCGTGTAAACGACTTTCGAAGCCGTGTAAACGACTTTCGAAGCCGTGTACACGGATAACAAACGGCTTAGCACGCTAAACGGAAAGTCGTTATTGTACGTTTTCCCGTGTAAGGTCACATGTTGCTTTTGGAGTTTCAAGGATATGTTGTTCCAAAACTACAGGCTCTTGGGGTTTTTCGTTGACTTGTTTTGTTTTCTTAGTTTCTTCATTCATTAAGTTCTCTACTTTCCTCTGTAATCTGGGAAACTCAATCTTTGCCCATGCCTTGGCACATAACTATTCCGACCTGTTGTTAAGTAGACATGGATGATTATAAGTAAAATCCTTCGACAGCTTGTACCGTTTCCGCTAGGTGAATATCCTCGCTGGAACGAAATAACTTGATCTCAATACTCTCTGATCCAACTTACAGTAAATTTAAATCTCTGACAGTTTTTAAGAGATTGACTCATAATATTGGTCTTGAAGTGTCTTCACCCAAAATAAGATGTTCTCCTCGGATGTTTTAAATGCAGCACAGCGAGCCGATGGCTTATAGATTCCAATATCTATTTCTTAGAATTTTAGCTTTCCGGATCCTGGCCCCAGTTCACTGGCTTCAGGTCGTCGTACGTGTCGTATATAAAATCACTGGCCATCTGGGTAAAAAATGTGGTCCTTCGGCTCTGACAATAGCGCCAGTTGAAATATCCTGAGCCTGTTGGAAGGCTTTCGCACGAGTGAAGTTAATAAAACATTAAACTGGCTTACATTTGAGAGATGAGAGAAAGTTCCTCGCGGGTCCTCCGCCATCTTGCTTTACTGTATTAAATTATGTAAATAAATTAACCTGGCGATTGTTGTGTGACCAGCACAGTGCAATCTGATTGGTGTGAATTTGACCTTTAACGCATGTGCAGAAATTTTGCGACACCCAACAAAAAATAAATAATGACTTGCATTTTAAGACTCGGTGCTGCCACCGCCTCCATGACATACATACATACATACATACTTTATTTGTTTAAGCAGGTTAGGTTAATGGCAGCTGGATAGCTGATGTGGACCTGCTATGCTAAATACAGAGTGATAATAACAATAATCTAAAAACATGTAAAATACAAAATACATGCAAACTATATTAATATAATATAAACTATAAGATAATGCTAAGTTTGATTCTTAAGTAAAATGGATATCATTATGTGATAATTTACATGTATTAGCTAGTTATAGTAATAATAGTCTGAGTCCTTATTTGTTACAAGGTAATAATAGTAGTATATAATAGTAATAATAGGAATATAAAAAAATATGTAACTTAGTAAAAATATAATAAAAATGTGGATATCATTATGTGATATTTTACATGTATTGGCTAATTATAGTAATAATGGTCCGAGTCCTTATTGGTTACAAGGCATGTTTCTTTGTGAAATGTCAAGTCATCTAACACTTTCTTATTTTTCTTAAGTACTAATTTAAATTGCCTTATTTTCTCTATCTGCTTCATCTCATTTGGTAGCATGTTCCAGGCTACTGGGCCTCTAAATCTCAGTGAGGTCCTTCCAATTTGTAGATTGTAGTTTGGAATAGTAAATGATTCAGTCCTTCACAGGTTGTATTGACGTGAAGTGTTTTTCTTAAATAAATTAGATATTATTTCAGGGGTCTGGTTCCTATGGATATTATGCATCAGTATCATCAGCTTTCTTTTATAGATGTGTGTTATTGGTTGCCAGTTAGCAGCTGTTAGTATTTCATTATCAGTTAGGTCACCAGGAAGGTTATGTATTACCTTGGCTGCATGGAGTTCAGCTGACTATTAAAAAATAGACACTTCAGAAATATAAAAGTAAAAACTCCGAGACAGCAGCCCAAAACATTTTCGCCTTTCACACTTCTTTATAATATTTATCACCGCCATTTGTGTATCGGCAAAGGCACTTACCTCCTTGCTGTTTCACAGCTCGCTTATAACACATCCTCCCATACATGTATCTTCTGATAACCTTACTGAAAATCTTTACTTAAAAATGTAATAATATTACATATTATGGAAGCCTGAGCTTTCGGCACAAAATAATAACAAGCAACAGCCGCTCAATCACTTCAGTTCCCGTTGTACATACTGGTGTTGCGAGGCCAGCTTTATAGTTTGCCGTGCAAAGCATAACACCAAATAAATTTTAGCATCTGTAGTTTCACATTGATGTCACATCCCTGTGTTGCTCAAGGTTTCGGCTCAAATCATTGCAAATGTTTGCGGTATATTAGATTAAAATCTCAAGTTCTTGGCATCTGAATTTCTCAACGTGCAAATCAGTCAGGCGTTAACGTCTCAGTCTGAGTTGATCGCTGCACTTTCTGAAGCCAAGTTGGCAATGAAAGCCGTGTAAAACTATACTCTTAGTCTTACCAGAAAACTTCTACTGGGAAAGTGGAATCCTTTTGAACTAAATGCGCTTTAATTCATTGAATAGTGAGTGACTGTCTTCCCAAAACTTTAAAGGTAAACAAGAAGTGGTAATTTGCATATTGCGATCGACTCAACAATAATCGCTAAACGTTCAAATCCGAACTGCAAAACCAGGGAAACCTGGGAAACGAAAGAAACAATTAATAAACACTGCCATAAACGAAAGCAAATTGTTAAAAACATCTCAATGTCTTTGAAAATAAGTTTTTCAAAACTATTACTGAAAGTCTTTCTAAATAAATTTGCTGTGCACACTTGTAAACAAACCACAATCTAGCGTGCATTATATTGTACTCGCGTTTCAAAGTTCTTGCATTGCATTGGACTTGAAACTTTTTGTATTGTTTAACTTCGTGCATGTTGTTGCAGTTGAGCCGCAAAAAGCAGATTATCCACTCTTTACTTCTTGCGCGTTCTTCCGGCTGAGCCGCAAAAAGCGGGTTATCAACTTCTTGCGGGTTCTTAGCTGTACTGTACATGTAGATCGGCATGTTTCCTTAGTTAATTACTTATCAACACTTCCTGCTACAAGTGTTCCGCTACCTCGGCCGATACTCGTGGCTCCGATAGGGCAGTATAACCAAAATGAACCCGTCGATACTCTAACAGATTTATTTATGTTGGTAAAAACGGAATGAACTTATTTAGCTGTACACGATGCAAACTCTGATTCGAACTAAAACTACTCAAATTACAATGATAACCTTAGAACCACGAAAACACTAAACTAATAATACTGTCCAATCAAAACTGGTTATAAAGATTGCGGTTATCTAGAAAGCTATCAATAAGCTCTAACAATTCAAATCGAAATAGCGTGAATACTTTTAACATGAACTCATGTAATGACAATGAGTCTTTGAGCAGCACGTACATGTATGAGTGTGCTTTTATCAATATGCCGTGATTAAACAAATCAACTTAACAGAACTAATAGCGTGACGGCACAACAAGTATTAGCATTTATATTGTTGCCACAATTTTCTTTGATCCCAATTGATCCAAGCATGTTTCCTCAGCTGTAACCATGCATTGGCGCAATTTTCTTTGATCCCAATCCAAGTACATGCTTCCTCAGCAGTAATTATGCACGCAACACCCACCCACAATTCCCTCTTTTGCTCTGACAAAGGCTAATGCTCAAAATATCAGTTGCTACTCACTTTCCATAGACTATATCGCAACACTGCCGTCGCAGTGCACTCTGGGATGGATATCTCAGTTTTCTATTGTTGTTGTTGGGTGGCCATCTTGGATTTAACCTGGATTTAACAATGGAAACTGAGATATCCATCCCAGAGTGCACTGCGACGGCGGAGTTGTGATATAGTCTATGGTGGTTAGCAAAATAAAAGTAAAGCAAAGCAACTTTTTTAACGTTGGTAACTCTTAACAGTCTAGTGAGACTGATAAACTTGAGGCCAACGGGAGACCTACGATTTTACATCCTTATCCGAGAAGACGTGAAGGTCTAACCATTTGCAGTTGTTTCACAAAGGCAGCACCTTCTACTCAGTTATTTTAAGACCTTGAGTGTTGGTCCGGCCGGGGTTTGAACCTGCGACCTCCCGCTCAACAGACCGGAGCTTAACTACTGAGCTAACCAGGAAGCATACCTCAATCAACTTTAGTTGATTATATACATTGTACCAGTGTCTTACTTTAACCTGCCTCACTGGTTAGCTCAGTTGGTAGAGCACAGTCTAGACTGCAGGAGGTCACAGGTTCGAAATCCTGCGGCCACATCATTGGGAAGAGACAATATTAAGCCATTGACCTTGGGTCCTTCATCTTGTATTCAATGTGAGGGGGACATGAAAGTTAAATAGTATTTGTGCTGTATAAATTAATACATTTGCCTTTTCCCTTTACCTAGGCTTCACAGCAGTATAGAGCTGAACATCGCAGACCACCAGCAGCTATGTCATCACTGTGGGCTAGTGACGAGGTGTCCTTATCACCTTCATTTCTGCTAGCTCCTGCAGCTTCACAGGTGAAAATTCAATAATTGGTGTAATTAGTAATAATATATTGGTGTAGTAATTAGTAATAAGTAATTTGTACTACAAGATGACATTACTGTGACTTTCTTGTCCAATTAATCATTTACACAACCAGTGATGAGTGGCCAAAATTGTGCAAGTGGCCTGTCAAAAGCACACACTGTATTGCACAATTTTCAAAAGCCATGAAGGGTTTAAGTCACTTAAGGTTACCGGATACCTTCAGGGTACGTTTCCAATGTAAATTATGCAGGCCTTGAGGAAACATAATTGTAGATACCTCAACCATATCTCATTTTAAACCTAATAGAATTGTTGTTGTTTTCTTTCTTGTTTTGTTCAAGCCTTGGCATTCTGCTTGCTTTTTGTTATACACTGTACATACATGTAGGCCAATAACTGATGGCATTCTTGAATTGTGTGTGCAAAATCTTTTCGCAATAAATGAATGAACACTTGTAGAGGGAAATGAATAATTATGTGCCAGCTTTCTCACACTATTACAGCTGAGTGATCCACTTGTCATCATTATTCTGTTAACAATCTGCAACAAAACAGAACCTTTTGCTTCTGGTTAAAAGACATCCTTTGGTATTTATCTGTCGATATTGAACATTGCTACTAAAACTACATGTACATTTCTGCAGGAAAAATGATTTTTTTTTTCTCTTTGGATAAAAGGAAAAGAGAAGTTAATTAATATCCAAAAGACAACGTTTTGTGTGCAGATATCTATCAGGACCGCCTCCTGCATATATGTCGCTGTTATCAACTTCAACTTTAAATTAAAGAAGAATCACGACTTTCATACATATAATACACGCCGTCAGCACAATCTACATTTACCATTCGCACGTAGGAATTGGGGACAACAGAAGTTTACCTACCGTGCACTATTAGACTGGAACTCTTTAGACTCTGAAGTTATACAATCAACTACATTATAAATTTTTAAATCTTACTGGCACATAACTTAATTTCATAATAATCCTTGTTCTATTTATATTTTATTTCAACCATTTATCTTTTCTGTTTTCCATATATTAGTGAAATATATATTTTTAATACAGGACCTCCCTGAAAATCACAAATTGTGAGTGGAGCTTTCCTAAATATTTTTATTATTATTATTATTATTATTATTACAAGTGGGTACCGCTAACGATAATCAAATAATACTGAAAATTAACATGATTCATTGAATATGTCACTGCACCTCCTGGATTTAACTTTTCAACATAATGATATCAAAATTTGTGTTCTACATCAAAAACTACTTCCGATAACGTCAATTTCATTTCTTTATCTCCTGTTATTATTCATTTTATTATATCTATTATATTACACTAGTGGATACCGCTAACGATAATCCAACACGTGTGTTAGACGCTAGCTAGGTCATAGTGCGTTTTGGGTAGTGCCATGCAACTTGCATGGTAGTGATCCTGGGTGTGTGGTTATTTTCCACCTACTAAGGCTCAAGTGGAATTTTGGAGCACTTCTCGTGGAAATAAGTGGCCTAAACATAGTCGAAAAAGTTTCTCCTTGAAACGATTGTTATTTTGCATCCAAGTGCATGGAATGTCATCACAAGCTCGCGAACCGACAGTCATCCGCAGTTCATGCCGCATGGCAGTTGTCGCGTCGAGTACAGAAACCATGGTTTTAACTCTGCCACATCACTTGATCCATTGTGATTTGAAGCTGCAACCTCATTCTAGCCACTTCTAAACGGGGGAGGGTTCCATTATGAACAGGAAAGGCATAGGATTTCCCACCCCTCCCCCCTCAGTTTTGCAGGGTTCGCATTTCTTATCCCACATTTGCAAGCAAAATGTTGTGTTCGTCGTGTTTACTACCAACACTATGGTTTTAGCACTGCAACTTCATTCAAGCCATTTCTAATGAGGAGGGTTCCATTATTAACAGGAAAGGCATAGGATTTCCCACCCCTCCCCCCTCAGTTTTGCAAGGTTCGCATTTCTTACCCCACATTTGCAAGCAATATGTTGTGTTCGTCGTGTTTACCACCCAAACTAAGATTTTAAAGCTGCAACGTTATTTCATCCAGTTCTGGACTCGGAAATAGCAAATGAAACTGTCCCAGCATGCTTTGCGGCCAAAACGGAAAGGGCGATGGATTTTTACGGGTAGAAAGGAACATGGTAGAGACATGGGGTTTTCACCAAAATGTTAACCATAGAAAACTGCAGGGGGTCTTCTTCATTTGGTTGACATTAAAGTTCAGGGGGGGAAATGACAGGCAAAACAAAATTTCAAAACGGCTTAACCCCCCCTGAACTTCATTTGCGCGAGCGTTACATAAAAAAAATTATCTCGCTGTACAATATTACATCAGATAGGCTTGCTTTTATTTCCCCTAGCTATGCGCAAGATACCAAACATTAAACCATGAATTACAAATATTCCCTACCCCACCCCCCTGGAAATGGTATACAAATTTGTTTTGGCAACATGTCTCGGGAATGTCATGTATGACAAAACTGATCGGTTTCTAAATGTTCAAGTTCAATACCGAAAGACAGAATTAACGTTAAACAGCTGCCCAGGTCCCGCTCGGCCAAGCAAAAAGCGAGAAAAAACGCCTTAACCCCCCCTGAACTTCATTTGCGCGAGTAATACATCAAAATTTTGTTCTAGTTGGACGAAACTACATAGGATAGGCTGGTTTTCATTCCCTTGACTATGCGCTAGATACCGAACATTAATTAATTAATTATTTAATGATTGTATTATTTCTATCTTTATCGTTAGGAACAAGTGGAAACCGCTAACGATAATCATATAATGGTTTCCACCCCTCCCCCCCTCAGTTTTGCAAGATTCGCAGATCTTACTCAAAATGCTGGGTTTATCGTGTTTAGTACCAAAACTATGATTTTTAAGCTGCAACTTCATTGAACCCACTTCTAAATGGGAGGGTAATATTGTTAACAGGAAATGCAAATGATTTTCCACCCCTCCCCCCTCAGTTTTGCAAGGTTTGCAGATTTTACCCTAAATTTGCAAACAATATATGTGTTCATGGTGTTTGATACCAAAACTATGATTTTTATGCTGCAACTTCATTCAACCCACTTCTAATGGGGGAGGGTATCGTTATTACCAGGAAATTCATATGCTTTTCCACCCCTCCCCCCTCAGTTTTGCAAGGTTCGCAGATCTTATCCCAAATTTGCAACTAATATGTTGTGTTCGTCTTGTTTAGTACCAAAACTATGATTTCGATGCTGCAACCTTATTTAATCCAGTTCTGCACTGGGAAATAGCAAATGACACCGTCCCAGCATGCTTTGCAGCCAAAACGGAAAGGGCGATGGATTTTTACGGGTAGAAAGGAACGTCGTAGAGACATGGGGTTTTCACCACAATGTTACACAGAAAACTCCATGGGGTCTTCTTAATTTGGTTAACGCTGAAGTTGAGGGGGGGAAATGGCAGCCAAAGTAAAACTTCAAAATGGCTTAACCCCCCCTGAACTTCATTTGCGCGAAGGTTACATCAAAAATGTAATCTAGTTGGATGAAATTACATATGATAGGCTAGTTTTACTTCCCGTTAACATAGCGTAACATACCAAACATTAACACGTCCAAGCTATAAATTACAATTATTCCCTACCCCACTCCCCCTGGAAGTGGTATACCCATTTGTGTTAGCAAAATGTCTCCGGAATGTCATTCATGACAAAACTGATCGGTTTCTAAGTTTTCACGTTCGACACCGAAATACATAATTGACGTTAACCAGTTGCCCAGGCCCCGCTCGGCCAAGCAAAAAGCGAGAAAAACCGCCTTAACGCCCCTGAACTTCATTTGCGCGAGCGTTAACGCAAAAATTTCATCTAGTTGGGTGAAACTACATAGGATAGGCTGGTTTTCATTCCCTTAACTATGCGCTAGATACCGAACATTAATTAATTATTTAATGATTGTATTATTTCTATGATTATCGCTAGGAACAAGTGGATACTGCTAACGATAATCATACAATGGTTTTCACCCCTCCCCCCCTTATTTTTGTAACATTAGCAGATCTTACACAAAATTTGCAAACGATATGTTGTATTAATTATGTGTTTAGTATGAAGACTGATTTTGATGCTGCAACTTTATTCATCCCTTTCTAATGGGGGAGGGTACTACTATTAACAGGAAATGCATAGGATTTTCCACCCCTCCCCCCACAGTTTTAAAAGGTTCGCATTTCTTACCCCAAATTTGCAACAATATGTTGTGTTTGTCGTGTTTACTACCAAAACTATGATTTTTAAGCTGCAACGTCTTTCAACCCACTTTTAAATGGGGGAGGATACCGTTATTAACAGGAAATGCATATGCTTTTCCACCCCTCCCCCCTCAGTTTTGCAAGGTTTGCAGATCTTACCCCAAATTGGCAACCAATATGTTGTGTTTACTACCCAATCTAAGATTTTAAAGCTGCAACTTCATTCTAGCCAATTCTAATGGGGGAGGGTTCCATTTTGAACAGAAAAAGCATAGGATTTTCCACCCCTCCCCCCTCAGGTTTGCAGATCTTACCCCAAATTGGCAACCAATATGTTGTGTTTGTCGTGTTTACTACCCAATCTAAGATTTTAAAGCTGCAACTTCATTCTAGCCAATTCTAATGGGGGAGGGTTCCATTTTGAACAGAAAAAGCATAGGATTTTCCACCCCTCCCCCCTCAGTTTTGCAATGTTCGCATTTCTTACCCCAAATTTGCAACCAATATGTTGTGTTCGTCGTGTTTACTACCAAAACCATGATTTCAACGCTGCAACGTTATTTAATCCAGTTCTGGACTCGGAAATAGCAAATTAAACTGTCCCAACATGCTTTGCGGCCAAAACTGAAAGGGCGATGGATTTTTACGGGTAGAAAGGAACATCGTAGAGACATGGGGTTTTCACCAAAATGTTACCCATAGAAAACTGCAGGGGGTCTTCTTCATTTGGTTGACATTAAAATTCAGAGGGGGAAATGACAGGCAAAACAAAATTTCATAACGGCTTAACCCCCCCTGAACTTCATTTGCGTGAGCGTTAACCCAAAAATTTAATCTAGTTGGGTGAAATTACATAAGATAGGCTGGTTTTTATGCCGTCAACTAGGCGCTAGATACCGAACATTAATTATTTAATTAATTAATTAATTAATTATTTATTTAATGATCGTATTATTTCTATGATTATCGTTAGGAATTATTATTATTATTATTATTATTATTGTTATTATTATTATTATCAGTTATTGAGGAGAAGGAACAATTTTCCCCATCTTTTTTGTTTTGAAGGTATCCGGTAACTTTAAGTTGCAGATGTATCTCATATCCTACTTGTGGCAATTACAGTCTGCCTTGGTAGGGGTAGAATTTTTTTGTCACTAACAATTTATTCCTAGGTTTTTTTAAGCTAGTAAAGCAAGAAACCAAACTACAGTGAAGTAAAAACTGAGTTTGATGTATTTTGCAGCTAGTGGAAGCTTTGTTGTATGAGACTAGACTCTGTTGACTGAATGAAATTTTCCAAGTGAGACCACAGGTACCCCAAGCTCATTATACCTAATGGTTATTTCCAGCGATATTTGAAATTACAGTAAATGTACAGTTTTAGTTCGAATGCCTGTTTGCTCTAAAATAGAATTCAATTATCAAAATTTAATATCGCTGGAAATAACCATTATGTATAATGTGCCTGGGGTACCTGTGGTGAGACTTGCAACTTCCAGAGTCACACAACAGTAATAAGTTTGGCTAAAAACAGTTTTGACAGTTAGTTTCACTAAAGGTTTCGAAAGTGTACATTTGTCAACTTAACTTAAATTGTGTGTTTGGACTGGTTAATGCTACATTATATCCTGCACTAGCAAGAATTTGCTACAATGACTGTAAATCCTACTAGCAAAATCCATTTTTATTACCGTATTTTATCACGTATAAGCCACACCTTTTTTGACTTTCAGATTTTGAAAGTAACAAAAAATTGCCACAAAGTTGGGGGTGCTGCTTATGTGAGTGTTTTCAGAAAACTTTTTTTGCAATGGCCGTAAACAAAGCCATATGAACAATAGAAATAGCACATTCAATTCACAGAACACGAGTGTCAGCAAGATTTCTACTCAAACTCCTCTCCTTCACTTTCAAAAGAAAACTAGCTGTCCAGTTGCCTGTCATCTTCTCTGCTAACTCCTCGAATGGTTCCTAGTGTTGTTAAAGGCCATAATTGGTCTTGGAAGCCTTCAAATTTTCAAATAAAGTATAATTCTCATCGAGTTCATGTTCAACTTCGGAGCTCACGCTCGATCGCACGTTTGATAAAACTCTCGCCCCAGGCCTCCTTGAAAATCCAAGATGGCGGACCACAGACTCAGATACGTGCTCATATAGTTTTGCCAGAAAATCTTACTTTCTTGTGTGCTTAAAGGAATGAAGTTCCTTAAATATGTTGTTGGTTAATGGGGGAACAACAGCAGAATAATTCTGAAGTGATTTAAAGACAGCAGGTTCAAATATACACAAGAAAGGACAAGGAAAGTTGTAACCAATTCGTTGTTGTGATATTACGATCTCTTATGAAGAAGTTTTGCTTCAATTACGGGCATTTACGAACTCAAACACAAGACCACTCTTACTGAATTTTGTGGTGCGGTTTTTACACGAGGTTATTCCTTAAACCTTTCGGGGAAAACAAGCTTCTGTTTATCAGGCTGAAGTTAGGGGTGCGGCTTATACGTGAGGTACGGCTTGTACGTGATAAAATACGATATTAACTAGCATTCTGCTAGTTGGCTAACATGAATTTTGACCTATGCTTGGTAAAACTGAAACAATGCTACACAATACTCCATTTCATACCAGTTAGAAACTAAATTGTTCTCTTTGTTTGTGTTCCTTTTCCTAAATAAATCTCTCTTGTTTTAAGACATCACTTTCGAATGCTGCAAGTTCAATGTCTGTGGCAGTACCTGGTCAGATACATGGTCCATTTCCACCAGCAGTGGATGTGATGCAGCCAACATTTGCAACAAACCATGCTCCAGTTGCAGCAGGAGTGGATGCCACAAAGCCAATACAACCAAGGCTTTTAGGCAATGCTGTACCCAATTTGACATGTGCTCCAATTCCACCAGGAGTCTATGCAAAGCAGGTAACTCCACCAATCAGCAGCCCTGTGCCACCACTGGCACCAGCTGCTTCACAAGGTCTTGCTCCAATTTCAACTGGAGTGGTCCAGAAGCAGCAAGGAGCTGCTGAAGTGTTGAGTTACCCTGCAGCATCAGATATGTCAGTTGGGTACATGTATATGCCTGCTCCACCCTTAAGCCAACAGGACCCAGCAAAAGGAGGCAACACAAGTAAGCAATAAGCCATTTGTGATGGCTCACCCATAAATACCCATAGTATACCACCATGTTTCGTTTGGCCTGAACAGAACTCTGAGTGTGTTTATCATACTTTTCTTAGAAAACCTGTGAGTAGAAAGAAAAGCAATAAAAGGCGAACAATGAAAAAACAATAAACACAGGATTTGATGGGAAAATATGTTTTCACGTCCTGCCATCACAGTTTATTACCCATCCCACTATAATTGACAGAAATATATTGGCAACAGCAGCAATGAAAACGGCAGTAATGGCAGGGCCATCAAAATGTTGGATTGAAATGACTTGAACTACTCATAATTGTAAAGAAGAAAACATTGAAACTGAATGCAATTTCCCACTTGTGTTTATGAAGGAAAAAAAAACATAAGATGCAGAGCTGAATTTAAGACTTGGCAGTGCAAGTAATTAGATTTGATAATCTAATCTGTACTATGAATTAATGTGGATCTGTCTGTGTGTTTGTATGTATGTATGTTTGTGTCAGCAATTTGATTGGTCTGTGTGATAGGTCTTAATAAATCCATGTTCCAATTTCAACAGGAATGTTCAGCAACCCTGTTGCAGTAGGAGTGGATGCTGCAAAGCCAATACAACCAAGGTTTTTAGGCAATGCTGTACCCAATTTGACATGTGCTCCAATTCCACCAGGAGTCTATGCAAAGCAGGTAACTCCACCAATCAGCAGCCCTGTGCCACCACTGGCACCAGCTGCTTCACAAGGTCTTGCTCCAATTTCAACTGGAGTGGTCCAGAAGCAGCAAGGAGCTGCTGAAGTGTTGAGTTACCCTGCAGCATCAGATGTGTCAGTTGAGTACATGTATATGCCTGCTCCACCCTTAAGCCAACAGGAGCCTGCCAGGCCACACCCAACACAAGCAGCCAACACAAGTAAGCAACATTGAAGCCATTTGTGATGGCTCACCATTAATACCCATACTTCAAATGAAGTTGGAGCATGAGTACTACCACCACTTTGATTGCTACATTGTATGTGATGGTGCATGACCAAAGTCACAACATGAAGTTGGCAATAGACTTTGTCAATCTTACAAAAATGGGAGGGGCTAGCCCCAAACGTCGTGGGCAACAGCACATAGACATCAAAAGTACAATAACTGCATGTAAACATGCGTGCACTCAAAACACATTTTGGCCATTGTCTGAGAAACTACACCCGGAAAACTCAAGGTTTTCAATATCTGTTTTTCATTCGGCCTGAATGGAACTCTGTGTTTATCATACAGTGTACTTTTTTAGAAAACCTGAGTAAGAAAAGGAATAATAAAAGGAACATGTACTAAATATAGGATTGGACAAGAGAATACTTTTCCAAGTCCCATCGTCACAGTTGAATACCCTTGCCACTTTGTATGGTTGACAGAAGTCTATTGCCAACTTCACATCACAACTTTGGTCTCACTTCATCGCATAGCAATGAAAATGGTGGTAAATGGGTGGGCCATAAAAAATTCGATTTGAAAATATGTGAACTAAGAAGGAAATACTTGAACTACGTTAATAATATTGTAAAGAAGAAAACATTGAAACTGAAAAGAAGAACATTAGAAATATACTTGACTGTTAAAAGAGAGAACTGATTTTGCATTGAAAATGTGTGCAAAACATTTCAATGATGTCGTCAGAAAGATGGACGACACTGACCGACACCAAAATATCAGCTAGAATAATTATATAGCATTTAGAACATGGAAATGACTTTGAAATATTGTGTACAATGAAACTGGACTGTTGAGAAAAATAATAGAAAACTTTGAATACCATGGTTTAGATTTTTGAAAATATGTAGAATGTTCATTGAGACATGATTATAGTAATGATGGAACAACAGCTGGATATTAGCTTGCAAGCCCCTCAAAGACAACTGTAAAAGCATTGTAAGATGGCACATAATATAGCCCGCCAGAAAGGATACACATCATTTTATTACAGAGAAAAAAATTCAATACTTTTAACACTTGCTAGTTTAGCTGGACAAATGTAAGAACATGTAATCATGTGTAAAGTTTCTCTCGTTTAAACACAGAAGATTACTAGTTTCCTTAGTTCACTCTAGCCATGTCCTCTTGGTTGATAAAATATTCTTATTTATTGCTTGTTTTGCTCTTCACAAAGCACAAATTACAGCTGCAATTGTTGATATATCCTTTGTTTAAAATAAATTTATTGATACCTCATTATTAGAATAATTCAGTTAGAAGACGTTTATGAGAAATACTGCTTTACCGAAATCTCCCTCCCACATGGATAACAAGATTATGGATGAATACAATTTCCCACTTGTGTTGATGACGAAAAAATAAGACATCTGAGTAATTAGAATATGTTGACCTACCGGTACTCTCTACTACAGTATTTTGAGTTCATGTGGATTTGTCTGTTTGTTTGTTTGTTTGTATGTATGTACATGTACATGTATGTTTCTGTAGGAAATTTGTTTGGTCAATGTGATAGGTCTTAATAAATCCATGTTCCAATTTCAACAGGAATGTTCAGCAACCCTGTTGCAGTAGGAGTGGATGCTGCAAAGCCATTACAACCAAGGCTTTTAGGCAATGCTGTACCCAATTTGACATGTGCTCCAATTCCACCAGGAGCCTATGCAAAGCAGGTAACTCCACCAATCAGCAGCCCTGTGCCACCACTGGCACCAGCTGCTTCACAAGGTCTTGCTCCGATTTCAACTGGAGTGGTCCAGAAGCAGCAAGGAGCTGCTGAAGTGTTGAGTTACCCTGCAGCATCAGATGTGTCAGTTGGGTACATGTATATGCCTGCTCCACCCTTAAGCCAACAGGACCCAGCAAAAGGAGGCCGCAACACAAGTAAGCAATAAGCCATTTGTGATGGCTCACCCATAAATACCCATAGTATTACCACCATGTTTCGTTTGGCCTGAACAGAACTCTGAGTGTGTTTATCATACTTTTCTTAGAAAACCTGTGAGTAGAAAGAAAAGCAATAAAAGGCGAACAATGAAAAAACAATAAACACAGGATTTGATGGGAAAATATGTTTTCACGTCCTGCCATCACAGTTTATTACCCATCCCACTATAATTGACAGAAATATATTGGCAACAGCAGCAATGAAAACGGCAGTAATGGGAGGGCCATCAAAATGTTGGATTGAAATGACTTGAATTACTCTTAATTGTAAAGAAGAAAACATTGAAACTGAATGCAATTTCCCACTTGTGTTTATGAAGAAAAAATAAACATAAGATGCAGAGCTGAATTTAAGACTTGGCAGTGCAAGTAATTAGATTTGACAATCTAATCTGTACTACATGTATGAACTAATGTGGATCTGTCTGTGTGTTTGTATGTATGTATGTATGTTTGTGTCAGCAATTTGATTGGTCTGTGTGATAGGTCTTAATAAATCCATGTTCCAATTTCAACAGGAATGTTCAGCAACCCTGTTGCAGTAGGAGTGGATGCTGCAAAGCCATTACAACCAAGGCTTTTAAGCAATGCTGTACCCAATTTGACATGTGCTCCAATTCCACCAGGAGTCTATGCAAAGCAGGTAACTCCACCAATCAGCAGCCCTGTGCCACCACTGGCACCAGCTGCTTCACAAGGTCTTGCTCCAATTTCAACTGGAGTGGTCCAGAAGCAGCAAGGAGCTGCTGAAGTGTTGAGTTACCCTGCAGCATCAGATGTGTCAGTTGAGTACATGTATATGCCTGCTCCACCCTTAAGCCAACAGGAGCCTGCCAGGCCACACCCAACACAAGCAGCCAACACAAGTAAGCAACATTGAAGCCATTTGTGATGGCTCACCTATTAAGTATTAACAGTAATGGTTTGTGTAAGAAGTATGGCACTGAATGGCATTCAGATGGAGCAAGGTGTTAATTTTGTATTGTGAAAATTCTTGATCTCATTGGTTGAAACATGAAAATTGCCCTAGAGGTGTTAATGAAACATCTACAGTACCGCCTGGAATTATTGAAGCATTTACCACGGTTTTAGTGCATCCAATGACCGCGGTAATACCGCGGTTTGACCTCAGAACGACCGCAGTTTTACTGCGGTAATACCTCGGTAAACCTGTGGTCAACTGCGGTAATTAGTTGGATGCGGTCACGCGCTGAGATTTTTATCACGCCGAAATCATTGACTTTAGTGTGAAGATAAGATAATATGTTGATGTAGCAGTCATGATCGACGGTTAGAATCTTTTATTTTCGCTTCATTCAGAACTCTAACGACGGTTAGAATCTTTTATTTTCGCTTCATTCAGAACTCTAACGACGGTTAGAATCTTTTATTTTCGCTTAATTCAGAACTCTAACGACGGTTAGAATCATTTATTTTTGCTTCATTCAGAACTCTAACGACGGGTTAGAATATTTTATTTTCTCTTCATTCAGAACTCAAACGGCGGGCACAGAAGCACTCATCGGTGAAACTAAGACTTTAGAATCTATTATTTTCACTTCATTCAGATCTCTAACGGCAGGTTTTCGCTTCATTCAGAACTCAAACCGTTAGAGTTCTGAATGAAGCGAAAATAAAAGAGTATAACCCGCCATTAGAGTACTGAATCAAGCGAAAATAAAATATTCTAACCTGCCGTTAGAGTTCTGAATGAAGCGAAAATAAAAGATTATAAAGTCTTAGTTTCACCGATGAGTGGTTCTCTACCCGCCGTTTGAGTTCTGAATGAAGCGAAAATAAAAGATTCTAAAGTGTTAGTTTCACTGAAGTGTGCTTCTCTACCTGCCGTTTGAAACATGTGTGTTTTATTAAATTTATACATAGTATTGTGTCATGACCGCGACTTTCATTGCGTGAATAATGTGACCGCGGATTTTGACTGCGGCTTTCGTTGCGGTGAATAAATTGCCCGCGCTTGGCTTTACCGTGGTAAAACCTCGTCCATAGTGCAGTAATACCTCATCCAATGACCACGGTAATACCGCGGTTTGACCGCGACCCGATGATTCAATAATTCCAGGTGGTACTGTAATTTCCTCCAATTGTCCAAAATATTAAAACTACTATTTGCACTACAGTTCCAAATGTCGTTTATAAAGCAAATCGTATGGTCGGAACCTTATCAATCATGCCTGTTTCATAGCTATTGCTGTTCCTAAATTTGTTCATAAAAATGGAATGAAACTAAGACTTTTTACTACTTTTATTTCAGAATACCTTATCATAGGAAATTAATGCTCCATGAAATTAACACGAATCTTTAAAATTTGCATTAATTTAAGTCACTTGAATTTTTGTGAGCGTTAATTTCCATGACCTTAATTTCCATTATTATAACCCCAAATTCTAGATCTGGATCCTGTCCAGACACATTTGACACCTGTAGGAAATGGTTTTCTGCACACTGTAGATCAATCTTTTACAAGTATATCAGTTACAATATTTCTAGTTCATTCTCGCTTCCAGAAGAGCAGTTCTCAACATCTGCTTCTTGTATTTCAGCCAAAAACTGTGTCAATTGCATTAATTTCCTTCATTTTGAAATTTTCCCTTCTCTTTCGCATTAATTTCCTTTATCCGGAAGGAATTTTCCCTCCTATTTGCATTAATTTAAGTTGCATTAATTTCAAATACCTTAATTAACATGAGCATTAATTTCCTATTTAATAATAAGGTATTCATAATTTTCACCCAGTGTTTTTGTATAGACAAATCCCATGTGAGGAAAACAATGTATTTTATTGTACTTTTTACATGGATCATTACTTAATTCCCATACTCTAACCAAAGTTAGAGCATGAGTATTACATGTACCACCACTTTGATTGCTATGTGATGGTGCGTGACCAAAGTCACAACGTGAAGTTGGCAATAGACTTTGTTGATCATATAAAGTGGGAGGGGCTAGCCCCAAACATCTTGGGCAACAGCACATGTATACTACAAAATACAATTTTAGAACTGCATGTAAAAATGCATGCACTCAATGCATGCATGCATGTTTGTATGTATGTAATAAATTATGTTTGTGTAGAAAATTTGATTGGTCAATGTGATAGGTCTTAATAAATCCATGTTCCAATTTCAACAGGAATGTTCAGCAACCCTGTTGCAGTAGGAGTGGATGCTGCAAAGCCATTACAACCAAGGCTTTTAGGCAATGATGTACCCAATTTGACATGTGCTCCAATTCCACCAGGTGTCTATGCAAAGCAGGTAACTCCACCAATCAACAGCCCTGTGCCACCACTGGCACCAGCTGCTTCACAAGGTCTTGCTCCAATTTCACCTGGAGTGGTCCAGAAGCAGCAAGGAGCTGCTGAAGTGTTGAGTTACCCTGCAGCATCAGATGTGCAAATTGAGTATATGCCTGCTCCACCCTTAAGCCAACAGGACCCTGCCAGGCCACACCCAGCACAAGGACATAACACAAGTAAGCAACACACCATTTGTTATGGCTCACCATTAATACCCATTCTCCAAATGAAGTTGGGGCCTGGGTATTACCACGACCACTTTGATTGCTATGTGATGGTGCATGACCAAAGTCACAACATGAAGTTGGCAATAGACTTTGTCAATCTTACAAAAATGGGAGGGGCTAGCGCCAAACGTCTTGGGCAACAGCACATGTATACTACAAAATACAATTTTAGAATTGCATGTAACAAATGGTGGTAAATGGGTGGGCCATCAAAAAATTGGATTTGAAAATCTGCGAACTAAGAAGGAAATGACTTGAACTACTGGTAGTAATATTGTAAAGAAGAAAACATTGAAACTGAAAAGAAGAAAATTATAAATATATTTGACTGCTAAAAGTGATAACTGATGTACATGTAGCATTGAAAATGTGTGGAAAATATTTCAATGATGTCATTGGGATGTATGGGTGTAGCCTCCTTGTGTTAGGTGGGTGTACTAGGCCCCACCTAGTACAAGGATACTACACCCATACTTCAACAGAAATTAGTCAAATTCAATGAATGTCAACCCTTAATCCTGCACCAACACCTGCTACTTGGCCTCAGGAAGAAACGTTTGACGGACATGTGCTAGCTAGAACAACAATCCACTGGGTTAACTACAACTTGCCATACAAAGGTATTGTTGTAATACTATTACAAAGGAACATGTGCCCTTTGCAATGCTCAACCAATTGGCCTCAATGCTACTTTGTTAGCAACTTTCTATTAGCCACCCACTGGGTTACCTTCAGATGTGTCAGCCAATGTCTTGTTAGAGACCCAAACAATGTTATGCCTCTTTCAGTAAATTTGGCAGTGGGTTAAAGTTCTTTATAGGACAAACAATGGCTGGAGGGATTATACTCAAGTTCCAGAAAGTTATAATCATCGAAGACTGAAAGTCCACAAAGAATAAAGCAATACAGTTTTGTTATCTTCAATCGGCAAAAAATTTAAAGAGAATTCAATGCAGGAAGCTAAGGTTTGCCGGATTTGTTTCAGCGCGATGAAAATTTTAGAATGACATAAACAGTCTACCGTGTACATGGTGTGGTCGAGCTGCGCTTCAGTGGGTTTTCCTGCATGATAGTAATTGTTTGCTTACTGTGGAGCCATTCTTCTATACTCCTAAAATAGTGTTTCTTCTTGAAATTAAGCTGGAATCGACACTATAGCTACAGCAGTAACTAGTTTCTGTAGAACTATCGAGCATCATTGAACTATAATTATTATAGCTTTCTGTTGTGCGGCTCGTCTGAACTTTGTAATCGGCCGAGACCGAACACAACATGAATCGCCCTGATTGGCTAATGTTAATCATATTACCTTTGGAGGCGGGACTTCTTAGTCAACCGTGAAATGAATTGAAAACCTTTATTGGTCTGTTTCTCGGTTCTTTTTTTCGGCCAAAAACAGAACTTTGTTTAAGTCCAGCCTTTTAGCGTTTTGTCCAATTTTCCTAAATTTTTCACAAGTTGTAGAAAACAGCTGCTACTCAAATACTGTGTCGGGGAATTTTGAAATAATTTTTCGTTCAGGTTTTATGACCTGGTTTGTATCAAATGGGATGAAAAACTACTTTTTCAACTTTGAAAAGGGATAAAATCTGTAATACGCAATAATTATATCAAAAATGTCCGACACAATATTTGAGTCAATTTAGTTGGGATTCGAAAGGGATAATTAAGGAAAAAATGTTTCAAAGCCTGAAGGGCTGAACTCCTTCTGGCGGACAGAGTCATTTTGCGTAGAAATATATACGACATCTACGCTTTTAACTTTTGTTCAAAACGGATTAAATACATACTTTCTTCAATTCAAGACCTTTAAAATGGTATATAGTATGTCTATATGGCTTTAATTCTGACGTTACAAGAGCGTTTTTCCGAAAAGACACAAACCTTTATCGAGACCTTAAATAAGGCTTGTCATAATTATACCAAAAATACAAATATTTTGTGAAATATTTGCCAGTATTCCATGGAAAACCATGAAATAACCAGTAAATATTTTGTGCCATAATACATACATCATCTTTTCACTGCTTTGTCATTCATTAGAAGCTGCAATGCTGGAGCAAAATCCACCTTCTACAATGAATAACAACACTGAAAGAATGTCAAAGCCAAAGAAGAAGAAAAAGAAGAGCAGGTAAAATAATGTAGTTTATAACCCATCAAATATTTTCTCACACGTGATTGGTTAAATGCATCGTGACCCAATATTTTCTCTCCACGAGCGGGAAATATCACCAAACACACCCTGTGTGAGCGTGTAAGCGCTCTCGTCAAAGAAAATATTTGAAGGATGATAACAACAATAAGCTACATTGTGGTGTTGAAATATGCCCTGATATTTCCTTGGACATTATCTGATCCTCGAAGCTCACAGTTTCCCTCAAGCTTTGCTCTTGGGAACTGTTCTCTTCTCAGATCAAATAATGTCTGTGGATGAAATATCAGGGCATATTTCGATGACGCAAATAGGTTATTGTATTTTATTTATATACCAGGTCCTGGTTGTTCGAAGCAAGGGTAACTTTATCCCTAGCATACCACTAAATTTGTAATTGTAATCTACATGTATACAGCAGCAGGGAATTCTGTCTACGCATGCGCTAGAACTTATCCGCGCGGGTTTCCTGTGTGGTTTTGCAGGGAAATAAAACAAATATGGCGGCGTGCTTCGTACGATTTTGTTTCCTTTTTTCTCTACTTGCATTTTATTCAATTTGTTCAACACGATTTTTTTCTGAGAGTACTTGTAGAGTTTGTTGTCAGAGGTGTGAAAAAGAAGTTGAATATACTCGAAATTGAGGTTCAATTTAAATTTCTATCCGAGCTGCTTCGGTACCGAGGAGAGCACTGCTAAATTTGAATCATATATTGCAAAACAATGTAACAAAACATCCTGGAAAGTCCTCAGGATACCGGCTTTTTGTTATATTTTTTTTTCTCATGTCCCTTTAATAACAGCTTGTAAGTGCTGAACAGAAAAAAAGTTGAAAGACCCCTAAAAAGGAGTCATAGGTTTAACGTTTAGCCATGCACAGCCAGAACGAGTATACCTCAAAAAGAGAAAGCAGAATAAACACTTTTTGGCTACATTGGCTACAAAACCCTGTCTGAAAACTAAGAAAATGAATTGTATAGCTTAAGTGAGGGCTCTTTAATATTATAAAAATATATATATTCTGTAGACAGTCAGATGGACAAAAGAACAGACTATTAAACATGATATGCAGTGGGAAGGTTTAAAGTACAGGTCACAATTCACAGGTCAGGTCACAGATCAGTCACTTCTTGTTTACCTGTGAACCCTAGCTCTAGGTGAGTGCGAACCCGTCGTTTACCTGTGAACTCGTCCGATGGTTAGGGTTTGGTTTGTGGTTTGGGTTAGGATTTGTCTTAGAATTAACAACCTGACCTGTGAATTGTGACCTGTACTTTAAACCTGCCGATATGCAGTTTAATATGAGATCAGGCAATCTTTATTTATAATTTCTACATGTACATAGAGTAATAATTCTACAGGCTTCTTCCTAGCCTGTTTACAACCTACCCCACATACTTGAAGATTCAGTATATCCTTAACTAACAAAACTTCTACATTTGTATTTTGTCTAAGCTAGGTGTGAGGATTAAGGAGGATTGAGGATTTATGACCCTGACTATAGTTCAAGGAATTTTGTAACTCTGCAGCCGAGGGTTGTCAAGATTTTTGACCACATTCTAATTGCTACAAATGTATATATGACTAGTGAATTACACTCCCGACCAGAACAGTGTCCATTATTTATAAAGTGTGTTATTCAGTGCCACAGTCAACTCTGCAAAATAAAGTAAAATATTAGGGGAGGTAGTAAGGAATGTGATTATCCATTGAAGTAATCATGCAAATATTGACAATGGCACAGCTTGACTCATTAAACTCTGCACTTCTGAAGGGTCAAAATTAGTAATTTTTACTCTGATATCATTAGATTTTGTGACCAAAAATGACACAAAATTAGTTTGAAAGACTTGTAAATATGAATGGTACTTTATAATACTCGGTAGTTTAAATTGAGGCAAGTCATGTTATGACAAAGTTACAGTACATGTATGTGCAAAATCGACACCTTAGTTTATAAAGTTTCCTGTACAGTCACATACATGTATTTGCAAATTATGGCAGAATATTAACGCATTCACAAATTTAACAAGTTAACGATAAATAGATGAGATACTATTCTTCTAAGAAAAGGCAGTACTAATATATAAACTTCGGGTTCCTTGCCAACGCGACTTCAATCGAAGCGCTTATCAATTTATTTCATTTTGTTCGAATCTATTAGCCCAGATAAGTTACGAGCTCGCGCGCGGTGGCTGTCGCACGTTTTCAGTAAACTAAAAACACTATTAATTTTTAAGTAATTTTTAAAGACAAAACCTTGTAACTAAAATATATTTTGAAGCATATAGAGTGCATTCAGATAGTTTTCATTCTGGAGGGTTCGGCTAGATTTCAAGATAAATGCTCTACCGTTTTCTTTCCCGTTTCTCGAACAAACACGTAAAAAAAGGAAAACGTTCAATTAGAAATACACTCCAGGAAAATAATTCGATTTCAAAGATTTATACTTCGATGAAGTAAACCAGGTCGCAAGTTAAATTTTGTGTGGCAATGAAATATAATACGACTTTACCATACGTGCGGCAATTTTGAGAGAGTTGAATTTCTCTGAAATGTGAAGAATAAAGTTGAAATGATAAGAAAATGTCAATAATATTTTGGAGGGTCCGGCTAGATTTTTAGCTACATGAAGATGAACGTTTTTGGTTAGTGGAGACTACACATTCGGGCGTATAAAGTTAACCTTTACAAACTCTTCATATATTTCACGACAAACTTATGTTGGAAAAATTAGTTGCCACATTTTATATCTCCTGCATATAAACTCCAAACTTTTACTTACCGTTTATCTTGACGTTGACCACACAGCTCAGAAACAGCAATCCTGCCAGGCAGACAACTACCAGTTCGCGCAAAATTCAATTACTCGTGATAGGACGTCGAATTGAGTGCAGTTTATTATTAAAATTCGGAAGAATCACTCCAAAATTGTTTTTTTAAGAAAGGGACAATATCAACAGAGGTAACAAGTTGATCAGAAAACGTCTGGTGCTTAATTGTTTGATTTCTGACTGATTTTTAGTTGTAAACAAAGGCATTTTCTTTTCAAGATCCCACGGCTGACACGAGGGAAAATCCTGATTTTCCCGACGCTTCGGTCAATTTTCCTCCAAAGAGAGTCCATGCTGACTTTCCAAGTATCTGAAACATACTAGAAAATAGGTACAAAATCTTTAAAAGGCATTTTTGAGAGGACAGAGTCTTGTAAAAGCTAAATTTTCATTCAGCTCTGTCCGAACACTCCTTTTTCGTTCACATGTGGAAACGCCCGCGATTATTTTGGTCAGCACCAGCAGAATTCCCTGCTGCTCATGTATACAGTTTACCATAGTGTTAGCGATTTAACTCTTGGGTAGCACTTGCTCTTATACCCTTAACCAGAACTGTAACTCTGGGTTTGGCATATTAGGCATGTGGCTCTGTTGGTGCTTTTGGTAAGAGGCATCTTTCTGCAAATTAATATATTTACGTGTATGTTGTATATTCTAAATGTTATTTTTATGTAAAGTACTTGAACAAAGTTGTTGTTGTTGTTTTTGCTAGGCAAAATAATACCAAAACATGAGCAACATTAATGCAAAGAGCAATAATCAGCACAGGAAAGGGAGACCAGAACACTGTGCTGATCGTGTCTTTCTTTCTCCATTGGTAGTAACTATGTTGGTGCTCCTGAGGGTGTCTAGTCTCCATTCCTGTGCTGATCGTATGTTTCTCTCTCCCTTGGTAGTACATATAGGTCTGTGGATACATCCCTTTCTGGGTCTGATCTGCAAAAGATTCCACAGACAGATGCTTCAGAAATGGTGAAGCATGAAGAAAGGAAAGAACCTGATGAACTTGCATCTCAGACTTATGGGAACCACACTACAGCTAATCCTCACAGGGGAAGACAATCTAGGGAGGAATTGAGTAAATACTTGCCTGATGAACCTAATTTTAGATATCATCCTAGAGATAGAGATTCCTTGTATGATAGAGACCATCATGGTGAATACAGTCAACATCCCAGGGAGAATCCTGGAAAATATGACCATCAGAGAGAACAAAGCTCTCCACATCACTGGGACAATGATCCTCACAGAAGACTGGATGATCACCCTGGTGATCATAACTCTCATGAAGAAAGGGGTAGATCTATGCACGGTGGCTATTTGGGGGAATATCCAGAGGATTATAGGTATAATTACTATTCTAATAGACCTAGGGAACATATTTCGTACTATGGGGATCACAACACATCTGGAAGATCTCCTAAGAGAACATATGATGTACACTTCAACCAGCGGAGAGATAGCAATGGGGACAGATTGGAATTCCGACCAATAGTTGATCAGCACTACCCAGAGGGTTTCCATAGTAGGGAATCTAGTCGATCTCACACTCCAATGTCTGGGTCAGGACGGAGTACACCCAGTGGATATGACTACCCTAGTGATTATAGTTACTATCAGCATGCTGGATATCAAGACCCATATGGTTACTATCAAGGTTACGGCATGCCATACCAGTACTACCCTCAGGGTTATTATGGGTACTATCAGGACTATTATCGCTACCATGGTTACAAGTCAGCTCATAGTAGTCAGTACAGTAGTGAGGGAAGTTACTTAGAGGGTCAGTACAGCAGAGACCAGCAGGATGGAGCAGCATTTGGCCAAGAAGAGCAAGGTGTGTGAAACTCTGATGTAGATCAGCCTGTATAGCAGCATTGGGGGGAGGGGAGGGGTGGGGGGAGGAGGGCAGAAGAGGAGGAGGAGGAGGAGGAGGAGAAGGAGGAGGAGGAGAAGGAGGAGGAGGAGGAGGAGGAGGAGGAGAAGGAGGAGGAGAAGAAGAAAGTAGTTTTTCAGATTTTCCAACAAGGAACATAATAAAATGCTTTATTAGTCTAAGGCTATTTGACAATATTGCATTGTGAGCAATATTAATCAGCAGGTTTCTCTCAGCAGGTAGCTGGCGAGAATCAACTTTCAAAGTAGACAGAAACCAAAAGTGAGAAGTCTAATTATTTTAGCATAACCAAGCCACCTTTCTATCAACTTAGCGATTGAGAAAACTGTGAAAAAACTTGCAGACAAGCATGATTTTTTCTAAGTGATTTTTTTGTCTGCAGCATGCATGGTTGACTATTTAACAATTAGACCAGTAGCCTCAATGAGCTGCGAGTCAGTAGCCCATGAGGCGCTGCCGATTGGGCTATAATTAACTCCTGCCCATGAGGGCAAGAGGTCTAATTGTTTTAGTATAAACTGTAACTAGTCGGACAGTAGAAAATAATAGAAAGAAACAAATTGAAGTTTAAAACATTTTATTATTTCGTGAAAATGTGTGTGGTTGTTTCTGCCATGGGCTATCACAAATAGACCTACATGTATAGTAGGGTAGCCAATCGGAATGCAGGATTTGTAATAGTTCACTAGGTGGTTTATACTAATGATTGATAGATTGTACCTGGCTAGCCTATCAGTTTGCCAATAGACAACTTATGGGCTATGTTAATCAGATTTAGATTGATTTGATAGAGCAAAAAGGTAAAATGTAAAGCACCATATTTTAACCACCTTGCTAAACACGTTGATATTTAACTGCTGTAACAGTTCTTCTTTAAAACATACATCACTAATGGTTGAGTGGTCTTTGTCATTTATGGTGATCATCTCGTTGATGTAAGGGCACATTCTAGCTACTCCAAAATCTGAACACTTCTAAATCCTGTGGTTACATATTGTATATCCATCCTCTCAAATGTAGACATATTCCAGCTACTCCCAAATCAGATAACCTCTAAATCCTGCAGTTATCCATCCTCTCAAATGTAGAAAGTGCTACTCACAGTACGTCCTTTGGGAATTAATATAATTGTTATGTTTGGTGTCTTAAACAACAGTCTGTGGTTTTTGATGTATTCCTTTTTAGGAATAACTGGAACATGTCCTTAAAATGAGCCCTAAGTAATAAGTTCAATTATGCTCATTAATGCTGCATGTTTAGTGTACGTAACATTTATTTAGTTGTCATAAATACCTAAATGTATTCTACAAATAGTTGAATGGTAGAATATTTCTTGATTTGGTTGTTGCATCTGCAAGTTATAGAGGTTTATATCCAAATTGCCAATGAGCGTGATGTCAACCCAGAAATTTACTGAAATTTCTTTCTCCTGGTGAATTAAACTATTTCCTTGTGAATGAAACTATATAATGTTTGTTGAAATCGTTGCAAAATGTCATTTATTTCTACCAGCATGTTTTTGTATCATAATTGATTCCTGGTTTGACATCACATTCGTTAGCATTTTGATATAAATTATAACCTCTTAGAATAATTAACTCATAGATGCAACACTTGAATCAAGAAAATATTCTACCATTCAATTATTCACTTGATGTAGAATCTATATTAAATTTTCTGATAACTAAATAAACATTACTAAGGTACACTTAAAATAATATAAAGGGGCTGATAGTTGTATAATACTTTTACTTCTATCATTCAACTTGTAGCAGGTGAGGTGCAAGAGATTCTACCTTCCAGAACAACACCTTTGCATTTTACAAGACCTCACACAAGATGCTGCTTCGGCATTGGAGGACAACTTATGATTGTACATCCTAACCAACCTGGAGATGGTCAAAGACCAATAGTAGAGGTTAATCAAATCAGGGTATGTGTAACTAAATAGTGAGGGACTTTAAGAAACCAAGATGATGACAGCAGTGCATGACAATGGGATGCAGAAAAGTGATTTATCCTGAAAATTCTAGGCTCGGTTTCCAGCCGTGGGAGTTTAGGTGAGCCCGCGATCCTCCCCACTCACGGCTGGGTGCACGTGCTGAGACATTGTCTGGTTTTAGCTAATCAAAAACTTGCCACTAAATTCCTGTCGCTGAATTGATTTGCATAATTTACGTTGTAAACATTATTTTGAAAGCCGGACCAAAGGCTTTCGATTGCTGTTCCGAAGTGCGTTTAAATTTGCTCTGGAAAAGTTTGGTTTCGAAGAATTCAAGGATTCACACAAAGAAGCAGTGAGAGAGTTAGTTTTCGGGTGAAGACACTGTCTTTGTCAATAAACGCACTGGCTCTGGAAGTCACTTGGGAAACCGTCAGCTCAAAGGTCGCGAAGCTCGCTGAAGTTCAGTCATTTCTCATTTAACTTTATACCATGCCAGAAGTAGGAATCTGTTTTCTTTTTTTCTTCTTATTCCTTGGGAACATCAGGACTACTAGCTACTCATTATGACTTGATTTTTGAGATAGGGGAAGCTGGTCAGTCAACTGAAATTAGAATTTGGGTTGCTTTGATGCATATGAACCTTTGTTTTCGATTTTTATTTTAAATGTATTTGCATACATTTCGAACACCGTGAATTTCAGACAACCACCGGCGGAATAAGAGGAATAGGCGTACTAAGCTTTCGAACACCGTGAATTTCAGACAAACACCGGCGGAATAAGAGGAATAGGCGTACTAAGCTTTCGAACATCGTGAATTTCAGACAAACACCGGCGTAATAAGAGGAATAGGCGTACTAAGCTTTCGAACATCGTGAATGTCAGACAAACACCGTCGGAATAAAAGCGGAATAAGATGAATAGGCGTACTAAGCTTTCGAACATCGTGAATTTCAGACAAACACCGGCGGAATAAGAGGAATAGGCGTACTAAGCTTTGGAACATCGTGAATGTCAGACAAACACCGTCGGAATAAAAGCGGAATAAGAGGAATAGGCGTACTAAGCTTTCGAACACCGTGAATGTAAGACAAACACTGGCGGAATAAGAGGAATAGGCGTACTAAGCTTTCGAACACCGTGAATGTAAGACAAACACCGGCGGAATAAGAGGAATAGGCGTACTAAGCTTTCGAACATCGTGAATTTCAGACAAACACCGGCGGAATAAGAGGAATAAGGCGTACTAAGCTTTCGAACATCGTGAATTTCAGACAAACACCGGCGGAATAAGAGGAATAGGCGTACTAAGCTTTCGAACATCGTGAATTTCAGACAAACACCGGCGGAATAAGAGGAATCGGCGTACTAAGCTTTCGAACATCGTGAATTTCAGACAAACACCGGCGGAATAAGAGGAATAGGCGTACTAAGCTTTCGAACATCGTGAATGTCAGACAAACACCGTCGGAATAAAAGCGGAATAAGAGGAATAGGCGTACTAAGCTTTCGAACACCGTGAATGTAAGACAAACACCGTCGGAATAAAAGGAATAGGCGTACTATAAGCATTCGAACATCGTGAATGTCAGACAAACACCGTCGGAATAAGAGGAATAGGCATACTAAGCATTCGAACATCGTGAATGTCAGACAAACACCGTCGGAATAAAAGGAATAGGCGTACTAAGCATTCGAACATCGTGAATGTAAGACAAACACCGGCGGAATAAGAGGAATAGGCGTACTAAGCTTTCGAACATCGTGAATGTCAGACAAACACCGTCGGAATAAGATGAATAGGCGTACTAAGCATTCGAACATCGTGAATGTAAGACAAACACCGTCGGAATAAGAGGAATAGGCGTACTAAGCATTCGAACATCGTGAATGTAAGACAAACACCGTCGGAATAAGAGGAATAGGCGTACTAAGCTTTCGAACATCGTGAATTTCAGACAAACACCGTCGGAATAAGAGGAATAGGCGTACTAAGCATTCGAACATCGTGAATGTAAGACAAACACCGTCGGAATAAGAGGAATAGGCGTACTAAGCATTCGAACATCGTGAATGTAAGACAAACACCGTCGGAATAAGAGGAATAGGCGTACTAAGCTTTCGAACATCGTGAATGTCAGACAAACACCGTCGGAATAAGAGGAATAGGCGTACTAAGCTTTCGAACATCGTGAATTTCAGACAAACACCGTCGGAATAAGAGGAATAGGCGTACTAAGCATTCGAACATCGTGAATGTAAGACAAACACCGTCGGAATAAGAGGAATAGGCGTACTAAGCTTTCGAACATCGTGAATGTCAGACAAACACCGTCGGAATAAGAGGAATAGGCGTACTAAGCTTTCGAACATCGTGAATTTCAGACAAACACCGTCGGAATAAGAGGAATAGGCGTACTAAGCATTCGAACATCGTGAATGTAAGACAAACACCGTCGGAATAAGAGGAATAGGCGTACTAAGCTTTCGAACATCGTGAATGTCAGACAAACACCGTCGGAATAAGAGGAATAGGCGTACTAAGCATTCGAACATCGTGAATGTAAGACAAACACCGTCGGAATAAGAGGAATAGGCGTACTAAGCTTTCGAAGATCGTGAATGTAAGACAAACACCGGCGGAATAAGAGGAATAGGCGTACTAAGCTTTCGAACACCGTGAATGTAAGACAAACACCGGCGGAATAAGAGGAATAGGCGTACTAAGCATTCGAACATCGTGAATGTCAGACAAACACCGGCGGAATAAGAGGAATAGGCGTACTAAGCTTTCGAACACCGTGAATGTAAGACAAACACCGGCGGAATAAGAGGAATAGGCGTACTAAGCATTCGAACATCGTGAATGTCAGACAAACACCGGCGGAATAAGAGGAATAGGCGTACTAAGCATTCGAACATCGTGAATGTAAGACAAACACCGTCGGAATAAGAGGAATAGGCGTACTAAGCATTCGAACATCGTGAATGTAAGACAAACACCGTCGGAATAAGAGGAATAGGCGTACTAAGCTTTCGAACATCGTGAATGTCAGACAAACACCGTCGGAATAAGAGGAATAGGCGTACTAAGCTTTCGAACATCGTGAATTTCAGACAAACACCGGCGGAATAAGAGGAATAGGCGTACTAAGCATTCGAACATCGTGAATGTCAGACAAACACCGTCGGAATAAGAGGAATAGGCGTACTAAGCTTTCGAACACCGTGAATGTAAGACAAACACCGTCGGAATAAGAGGAATAGGCGTACTAAGCATTCGAACATCGTGAATGTCAGACAAACACCGTCGGAATAAAAGGAATAGGCGTACTAAGCATTCGAACATCGTGAATGTAAGACAAACACCGGCGGAATAAGAGGAATAGGCGTACTAAGCATTCGAACATCGTGAATGTAAGACAAACACCGTCGGAATAAGAGGAATAGGCGTACTAAGCTTTCGAAGATCGTGAATATAAGACAAACACCGGCGGAATAAGAGGAATAGGCGTACTAAGCTTTCGAACACCGTGAATGTAAGACAAACACCGGCGGAATAAGAGGAATAGGCGTACTAAGCATTCGAACATCGTGAATGTCAGACAAACACCGGCGGAATAAGAGGAATAGGCGTACTAAGCTTTCGAACACCGTGAATGTAAGACAAACACCGGCGGAATAAGAGGAATAGGCGTACTAAGCATTCGAACATCGTGAATGTCAGACAAACACCGGCGGAATAAGAGGAATAGGCGTACTAAGCATTCGAACATCGTGAATGTAAGACAAACACCGGCGGAATAAGAGGAATAGGCGTACTAAGCATTCGAACATCGTGAATGTCAGACAAACACCGGCGGAATAAGAGGAATAGGCGTACTAAGCATTCGAACATCGTGAATGTCAGACAAACACCGGCGGAATAAGAGGAATAGGCGTACTAAGCATTCGAACATCGTGAATGTCAGACAAACACCGGCGGAATAAGAGGAATAGGCGTACTAAGCATTCGAACATCGTGAATGTCAGACAAACACCGGCGGAATAAGAGGAATAGGCGTACTAAGCATTCGAACATCGTGAATGTCAGACAGACACCGGCGGAATAAGAGGAATAGGCGTACTAAGCATTCGAACATCGTGAATGTCAGACAAACACCGGCGGAATAAGAGGAATAGGCGTACTAAGCTTTCGAACGCCGTGAATGTAAGACAAACACCGGCGGAATAAGAGGAATAGGCGTACTAAGCATTCGAACATCGTGAATGTCAGACAAACACCGGCGGAATAAGAGGAATAGGCGTACTAAGCATTCGAACATCGTGAATGTAAGACAAACACCGGCGGAATAAGAGGAATAGGCGTACTAAGCTTTCGAACACCGTGAATGTAAGACAAACACCGGCGGAATAAGAGGAATAGGCGTACTAAGCATTCGAACATCGTGAATGTAAGACAAACACCGTCACTTGTTTTAATAAAAGAGTTTCTCAAATATGGTGCGGATTGTTCATTTAAGATTTTATAGATTAAAATAGATTTCATTTGATTACGTCTGGCTTGGAGGGTTTTCCATTCTAATTTAGCAAGTATATCAACGGATCTTGTGTCGTAATTCGCAGCCTTAATGTACTTGGGAAGAGAAAGGAGGAGTGACATGGCAAAAGCTCACGGAAACGATCTCCAAGCATATATATATACACCTTATTTATGCGATGTATTGCTTATAACATGGCAGTGTACGACTTGCAACTGATCAAAATAGTCATGAAATATGGGAAGGACATCAAAGTCTGTACACACGGCGTGTGTACACACAGCTGACCTACATAAATTTGTTACAAGTTTGATTCAAATTGGTACTGAAATCATTATTATTTAATATATAAATAAGTGCCAAAAACCTTTCACTCTCACGCTTCTTTCAACCTTAGACGTTTACAATTTCTCATTTTTGAGTGTTTTCGAAAACTGCGCTTTCCTTAGCGTCTTTATCGTGCGGATGAAGAAATAAACGCTATTAGAAAACATCTTATTCATGAAACACCAAACCGTATACGTACAAATGGTTTTCAATTGAAAACGTAACCGGTGGACATTCACATTTACTAGATTCTGTACTCTTAATACACTTACAAAATGCCGACGGTTGGTAGTATGTAAAGCAGGAAGCAAAACATAAAATTGATCCGGATGATAACCCAAAAGGAGTTAGTTACCTCATATCAGTGTCAAATCGCTACATAAGCATAATACGTTTTAAGCTGTCAGTAGTTTTTTGTCACTCAGTGAGTGAAACAGCTACAAATGATTTTTTTTTAAATGCGGGAAATATTTTAAGCCAGGATTGACTGGCTCCACGGCAGGTACATCCATTAACACACCTATTCCTCTTATTCTGCCGGTGTTTGTCTGAAATTCACGGTGTTCGAAAGCTTAGTACGCCTATTCCTCTTATTCCGCCGGTGTTTGTCTGAAATTCACGATGTTCGAAAGCTTAGTACGCCTATTCCTCTTATTCCGATATTAAAAGAGTTTATATATAGAAGAGAGGAAATCACATCTGACGCAGGCCATGTTTACGCGTTTAACTCTGCAATCACAATTTACTTGAATATCGCTACATCAATGAGTTTTACAATTCTTCAAGTCCTATGTACTAAGTTTGTACAATTTATGTCTCCAAGACATACTCTACACAAGTACTAAGCGGGAATACTCGACTCTAGCTCAGGGTTCCGAGATAACATCTGAACTTAATTTTTATCCCGTATAAATTTCGACTTTTAATTTTTGTCAGCGAGTGTCTTGCTCGGCACATAACAAATAAAGTAGTCTGGTTTCTCAACAGCCGGGCTTTCCTTGAAAACTTGGACTCTGAACATGAGAGCTAATAATAACAGGTATTAAATAAAACCTTTACCTACGTCAAAATAAATTTCACAGTTGGAGTTTTAGTTTAAAGAATTCCAATGTGTTTTGAAAGTTTACACGGAATCGAACCTGTGCTATATGCAAATAAATGAATAATATTGAAGTAAATCAGATGACGTCATGGACACAGTGTGTTGACCGCGCGCCCAGCCATTAGTGGGGGGAGGCTTTGGAGAAATGACACCCCAACGGCTTAAACCGAGCCAATGGAAATTGGTGTTTACTATTAATTTTCCTTTATTTACCTTTACTGGTAATTACTTTTCAGATCAGCATATTAAGATGGTGTGATTTACTTTTTGATGTTTGCATTCTCTGTGAAACATGAGTAAAACATGGGTTTCATATTGTGTTTTTCCAGACAATGGTCAATACCTATGCAAATGCATGCATTTTCATGTGCAGCTATAATTGTATTTTGTAATAATATTAAGGCTTGTTTTATACCATCATCCTAGATGTTGCTCTTGTGGTTTCCTAAATTTGCTAGTAACTCTAAAACCATTCTCAGGTCTAGGGATAACTAAACTAAAAAGCCAATTGAAATAGAAAAGAATAATTTTATGGTGTCTACATGTATTGGCATACATGTATGTATGAATTTGAAAGGGCTCAGGCAAGAACAGTGTTACAAGTGACTTTTGATCAAGTTCTATATTCTCCCTAGAAACAGAATAAAAAGGAGAATTTAGATTTTGATCAACCATACTGGTCGCAACCAACAAACTTGGAGCCCTGAAACCCCAGTCTGGCCAACACAGGCTTTGATAACAGAGGAAGAAGTGCTGACTTATTGAAACAGTCTTTACCTTGAACTGAGAATGATTAACTTTTTGCACTAGTTTAGCAATGGTTGTTTTACTTTCCACAATTATATTGCACTCATGCTGTTAGAAGGGTGGCCAAGTGGTTTGAATATTTGCCTCTTTCCTATGTGGCCCAGGGTTCCATTTCCAGACCCAATGTCATGTGAGTGGAGTTTGTTGGTATCTCACCTTGCTTCAAGGATTTTTCTCCAGGTTCTCCAGTTTTTCTTTCCCCAAATACCTACCCAAATTCCAATTCCCTGGAGTTTGTTGGTATACTTACCACGACTGTCTCCCAAGCCAGAGGCTAATGGCTCCCTGTATCTTCGACGTAAAATAAACTATAAATATTTTAACAACATTGTACTTAAACTATAATCTTCTGTTGTGGTTGTGTTGTTCCTAGGTTGTCTTCACTAGAGAAGAGGAACATCAGATCAAGGAGTTCCCTGGTCCTCTTTCATGGTGAGATGCTCTTTGATGTCCTGTTATTCATATCCAGCTGATCATGAACAGAGTTTTTCCTGACCAGTCAGAGTACATACAGCTTTTCAATGGTCGGCCAGACTCTTTTTCATCATAACTGCCTGCACAGTCATTTCACTGCTCTTGTTATTATATTGAGCTAACATTGAGATATTGTGTTAAAATGCTCATATTATTTATTCAGTTCGTTATTGGTTAAGCCACTTGTTTGCCGACTTAATTGTGATGAGCTGGTCATTAAAATATTTTTGGACATTCATGCTTTAAAATGCCTCTACTCGTCTTGTCTTTACTGGACATCATAATGACGTTTTTTTTTCTTAGTCGTGACTCCATGAAGAGACAGGTTATGAACTTTATTCAAGCCAAGGCCGATTCCATCCAGAAAGATGTGTTAAATCATCCTGCCCGCCAAGCCCGTTGGGTCCTGTGGAAGTTCATGTTTCTCCTCGTAAAACATTGTGGGGTAGGTAGATTACATGTAAACATTGTGGGGTAGGTAGATTACATGTAAACATTGTGGGGGTAGGTAGATTACATGTAAACATTGTGGGGTAGGTAGATTACATGTAAACATTGTGGGGTAGGTAGATTACATGTAAACATTGTGGGGAGGTAGATTACATGTAAGTGGGGTTGTCACCAGGTCAGGGAAAGACAGAAAAGAAATGGGACAAGATCTTTAAGACTCCGAGCATGAACACATTTTATGTAGTAACTCAGTGAGTGACATCCAGTGGCTAAATTGAATCAAGACTTGCAAGAGTGACAGGATTAGTTATTTATCTACTATGTAAATATATATTTCCATTGACTTTAATTTATTTGACATTAACTATTTTATTTAATATTTTAGGTTTTAATATAGTAGTGTAAAGCACTGTGGACAATTAGTGAATATAGCACTATACAAATGTATTTCTTCTTCTTCTTCTTCTTCTTATTATTATTAAGGGGCGGGGCAGTCTGATGGGGGAGGGGGCAGTCTGATGGGGAGGGGCAGTCTGATGGGGGAGGGGGCAGTCTGATGGGGGAGGGGGCAGTCTGATGGGAAGGGGGAGTCTGATGGGGAAGGGGGCAGTGGGAGAGGGCAGTCTGATGGGGAAGGGGGCAGTCTGATGGGGAGGGGGCAGTCTGATGGGGAGGGGGCAGTCTGATGGGGGAGGGGGCAGTCTGATGGGGGAGGGGGCAGTCTGATGGGAAGGGGGGAGTCTGATGGGGAAGGGGGCAGTGGGAGAGGGCAGTCTGATGGGGAAGGGGGCAGTCTGATGGGGAAGGGGGCAGTCTGATGGGGAAGGGGGCAGTGGGAGAGGGCAGTCTGATGGGGAAGGGGGCAGTCTGATGGGGGAGGGGGCAGTCTGATGGGGAGGGGGCAGTCTGATGGGGGAGGGGGCAGTCTGATGGGGGAGGGGGCAGTCTGATGGGGGAGGGGGCAGTCTGATGGGGGAGGGGGGCAGTCTGATGGGAGGGGCAGTGTTATGGTGGAGGGGGCAGTCTGATGGGGAGGGGGCAGTCTGATGGGGGAGGGGGCAGTCTGATGGGGGAGGGGGCAGTCTGATGGGGGAGGGGGCAGTCTGATGGGGAGGGCAGTCTGATGGGGGAGGGGGCAGTCTGATGGGGGAGGGGGCAGTCTGATGGGAAGGGGGGAGTCTGATGGGGAAGGGGGCAGTGGGAGAGGGCAGTCTGATGGGGAAGGGGGCAGTCTGATGGGGAAGGGGGCAGTCTGATGGGGAAGGGGGCAGTCTGATGGGGAGGGGGCAGTCTGATGGGGAGGGGGCAGTATTTGTTACACTGGTCAATCACTTTGCAACAGAAACCTTCTCTTCTCACTGCTTTGCAGTTTACTGAAGCTGCTTGTTTGTTTTACTTATCAGTATAGTTCTGTATATTAAGCTATTAAGGGGCCCATGGGGAAGAGACTGAATTGTTAATGCTAATTGTCTATTAATTTCTGTTGTTCAGGCTGTAGTATCAAATGATGTAGCAGAGGTTCTTATGATGTCAGTCAAAATCTTTGAAAATAAGAAACAGCAATTGGCAATCACTGCTCAAAGTGAGACATCATCAGAGGACACAGAAAGTGAGAGCTCAGGAAGATTCGAGTGAAGAACATTCAAGTGCTGCAGCCAGGAAGACAACACCTGTCATTACAGAGGCAGTGGGTCATCTAATAGTGTACAGAGGTTTAATGCTGGAAGGGCACAGCAAGGTAGAATATTTTTTGATGGAGGATGACAAAGATTATTAACCATTTTCATTGAAGTGTGACCCAGGAAGTTTCATGTTGTTTCGAAAATTGCATTTTAACTGTCAGTCGGTCATATGCGAAGGTGTACCACCTAGAGTTAATTAAATATAGCCAGTACTTGTTTGATTGACAGTCAGGTAAATGCAATTTTCCAAATGAGACTTCAAACTTTAACAGTGGCACTTCAATGAAAATGGTAATAAAGTGGATTACAAATTAAAGCTTATTCTAGAAACTTGATTTTAGTTACACTCTACTGATTTCAAGTTGTTCTTACTGAAATTTCTCCCAAAAGCAGTCTTTAAATTTCATTCCTTCATTGCAATTGTCTGAAATGTTCACATTAGTACATCTGGAGAGCAAACTAGTTATTGTTGTCTTTTGTCATGAGAAAGTTTATCATTTTGTTCTTTTCTCGTGATATGTTAGGAAGCGTTAGAGTATGCAATACAGAATGGCTTGTGGGGTCATGCCATCTTGACTAGTGGTCTCATGGACACCTCCAGGGGAGCCAACTCAATGTTAAAGACACACACAAGTGCACAGGTGGTTTCAAGGTAAAAAGAAGAAGAAAAGGCTGTAATAAAAAGTAACTGCTAAAGTGAACAATCTGCACTGTAAAGACAGTGGTTGGCAACTATTTACCAACCACTTCAGGACTGCTGTAATTTAAGTTTCTTAAGAAGTTATTAAGTATTCTTAAAAAGTAATAGTATTTTGGGCCAGTGAAGAAAAGGCAACCACGTAGCAATCTAGTCAACAACTTACTGTCAGATCACTTAACAACAGTTTTACTAACCTAACAGTCACACAGTCTCCATAATTATTGCATTCTACAAACTCAAGGCAGAGACGAGGCTGGAAAAAGTTATAATAGACTATATCGCAACTCCGCCGTCGCAGGGCACTCTGGGATGGATACCTCAGTTTCCATTGTTAAATCCAAGATGGCCGCCCAACAACAACAATGGAGTTGCGATATAGTCTATTGTTTGTAGCCAAAATAGCTGTTACATGATCAAGGTCTATTGCCAGCTGGCAATGCACATACATGACTGTATTTTCATGTTACTTTATTGCTTTGAATTCCTTTTTTATAAACCTTCATAGATTCCTTGACACTCTAGAGGAGACGGACCCATTGGTAACAATGTATGAGCATCTAGGAGGTCAAACACCAAAAGCAATCTATGTATGTAAAAACTATATAATGTTCAATTGAAGGGCTGTGTGCAAAAAGGGTGTAAGTTCTCTCTTAGAAAACAAAGAAATTGAAGGAGCATTTAGAATGTCACTTACTCCATTTTTGCACACAGCTCTTCAATTGGCCTTATTCTGGAATACATGGAATGAGATCACTATGAATCTCTTATTTTGGCACTTTTTAGCCACTGGAATATTAATTGCATCTTGAATAGCAAAATGTGCCTGAACCAGCAAACTCGAGATGTTATTCGATTTGTAAGTAGGACTGAAGATGATAATAAAGATTATGACTTATTTTTTACAGGGTGGCTTCTTCAGTGTTATCAAGAGTTAACCAATAGACATTTGTATGTTGATATCACATACATGTACTACAACTACATGTACCAGGACTCTATACAGCCATTTACTCCTTTTCTTTTGTTCATCTAATTTAGACCATTATTTTGGTATTCTCAAAGGAGTTTTTCTTCTTTACCCGACATTGAAACCTAAACCTTACCCAATCACAACACAAATCAATGTAAAGCATTTTAAACCAGTAGTAAAATTAAACCATAATATATCCTGCAATATTGAACCTTAACTTCTGTTATTTTTGCAGAACTCTAATAACTGGGCTTCTAATCTGGCAGCCATGGTTGCTAACCCTACTGCCCATGAAGGCAAGGACAATGAGAACATTGTTTCCCTTGGAGACACATTAGGTAAAGATTTATTACCACATATATCTTAAAGTGCATAATTTTATAAGCCCAAATCAGTTATACATGTACTTGATATCGGTTGTACATGAAGTGAATAGTCCAACGGTAGAATATTTCTTGATGTTTCCAATATGCTAATGATGTGATGTCATCACTTATTATACAAAAGCATGCTTGTTTTATTTGAACCTTATCAAACTGATTTTACCAAAAAAATATAAATTAGAAAATGTGACCTCATACATGTGACCTTACACGGGAAAACGTACAATAACGACTTTCCGTTTAAACGGGTAAAATAAACGACTAACAAACGGGTTTTCAAGTCGTGTACACGACTTTCTAGGCCGTGTACACTACTTTCTAGGCCGTGTAAACGACTTGGGAAGCCGTGCAAACGACTTGGGAAGCCGTGCAAACGACTTGGGAAGCCGTGCAAACGACTTGGGAAGCCGTGCAAACGACTTTCGAAGCCGTGTAAACAAGTTGGAAAGATAGCCCAAAAAAGCAAACTGCTATATAAAACGTTTACAATCATGGCTTGGCTTGCTTTAGTCAAACGGTATAGAACCATTTGAATACACACGGAGAAACCCTATTAGTGACACGATATTTATTAACTTGCAAAAACATCATGGCTTTCAGTTTCTAGCATGTAAGTAAACTATTCGGTCTATCGGGTCTCGCGCAATGGATGATCACTTTTAGAGCTTATCCTGTACGAAAATTGTTCACAAGACAGTACTGTCTTTTGTCAATTGCTGGGGTTATTTCGGTTTCAGGAGTTATATTCTAGAAGAAATCGTCAGTTTTCAGAGCATTGCTGGAGCCGTTTCTTCAGCCTCGTTTCCGTGCCGTGAAAGTTTGTCTTTATGTCGCGTTAGTTTCTCCTAAACTATTTGTCCTAATGCGACCAATTTTTTTCTTTTGCATGACCAGGATCCGTTTTCTGTTTTGTGCAAAAATGAGAACATTTGGTAAAGGATTTAATTTTTAAAAAATCAGAAAACTAACTGATACCGACTTGTGCAAGAGCAAAATGTTGAAGTTTCAAATGTTAGCGTATTTTCACGAAAGCCGTAGCTGTTTCGAGCGCTTTTGTAAACTGTTCGGTCTATCGGCTCTCGTGTAGTGAAAAATCATTTTCATCGCTTCAAACGTATTACAATTGTTCACAAGGGTATCATCTCTTAGTTGAATGGGATGTTTTGGTTTCAGGAGTTACATTCTAAGAGATTTCATTTGATTTTCAGAGCTTGGTGCATAGAATTTCTGTCGTAATGACGGCAATTGCGTTCAGTTTCTAGCGCGTAAGTAAACTGTTCGGTCTATCGGGTCTCGTGCAATGGATACTCACTTTTAGAGCTTATCCTGTATGACAATTGTTCACAAGACTGTCTTTTGTCAAATGCTGGGGTTATTTCGGTTTCAGGAGTTATATTCTAGAAGAATTCGTTCAGTTTTCAAAGCATGGTTGGAGCTGTGTTTGTTCTGCCTCGTTTCCATGCCGTGAATTAGACCTTGCGGTTTTGTGATTTTACGTCATCAGTATGGAACGATTTTGCGAAACTACGGGGAAACTAACGTTCTGAGGCTTTGTGATTTTAGGATGAGTTGTTGTACAACTATAAGAGCGCTTCCACTACAAAATCAGGGAATAAAAGAGTTCGATTTTGCTAAATAGCGAGGCCTTGAACTGTACCGAGCGAAGGCCGTGTTAACACTTCAATAAATACACGCGAATCATATTACATTAATTCAGCGACTTAATTTCGGCGACATTCGTAGGAACAAAGAGCGAAATTCGTCGAAATACGTTTGCATTATTTTTGCACATAAACCACGCAACTCAACGGCCTGCCGAGAAACGGCTTCACAACTTGTTTGCACGCAGTGCACGGGCAGAAAAAAAAAAACGACTTTCGAAGGCGTGTACACGACTTTCGAAGCCGTGTAAACGAGTTGGGAAGCCGTGTAAACGAGTTGGGAAGCCGTGTAAACGACTTTCGAAGCCGTGTAAACGACTTTCGAAGCCGTGTAAACGACTTTCGAAGCCGTGTAAACGACTTTCGAAGCCGTGTACACGGATAACAAACGGCTTAGCACGCTAAACGGAAAGTCGTTATTGTACGTTTTCCCGTGTAAGGTCACACATGTACGCGAAAACGTACACTAACGCTTTTCCGTTATTAGTCTTAACCGTTTACCAGCCGTTAGCAAACCGTTAGCTACCCGTTTAAACGATTTAGAAAAACGTTAGCTTTTTCAGTCTACCCGTTTATAGACTTTCAGAAACCGTTAGCATCAAGAGAGAAACAGTTTAAACAGTTTGACAGATCGTTAAGACGTTTAGTGGTTACTGTTTAATTGAACGGGAAACTTGAGAAAAAGCGTTTAATTGAATGGCTGTTACCTTTTGATTGTTGTAGTGTGGTCGTTGGATCCCGGTCGTTTATAAAAGCGTTCTTGTATGACCGTTAGTTCTCTGAAGAATTTGAAATATAGAGGTGAACTAGTGCTGTATTCTTTCAGGTGAATTTTTAAGAATGAAAATTGGAATCACCATACTTTTTGTTACAACAACGTGCGAGTTCTGTGAGTAGAATTCAGAGAGATCGAACTCGAACTAAATTAAAAAGCCATCGATATACAGTTGGAATGAGTTATTTATTTCTGGATCTCTGATTTGAACGTAGAGCACTTTCATTACTGCAGTTAAAATTAATCATTCCATTGGTTGCCTCAATGCTTGTGTGCGAGTGATGTACATGTATATAGGCCGTGATCAACCAAGCTACTACGTAGCCGTTTAATCGTTTGAGCAGAGCGTTAGCTTTTCAAGAGGAACCGTTTAATTGATCTGGTGGGTTAATCAGAAACGTTTCCGTACTCATTAAAACTTTTCCACAAACTGCTAGCTCTTCAAGCCAAATCGTTAAGACAATCTCAGAAAGCGTTAGCTTTTTAAGACACCCTGTTTAAAGGATTCGCAAAAGCGTCAACAAACCGTTAGCTACCCGTTAGCTACTCCTTAGAATTTGCCCGTTCAACGGAAAAGCATTAGTGTATGTTTTCGTGTGTGAGGTCACAAAGAGCTTAATAACAATTTATTTATTTACAAGCACAAAGAAAGTCAGCAAAATATTAATGTTGTTGATGCCATCAAATCAAGAAATATTCTACCATTGGACTATCAATATCAAATTTAAGTAATTTGGGCTGATATTATGCATGTTCAGTAGCATGTGGACCATGTCATGCAAAAAGGGCCCAAACAACATTTACATTAAATCGCTTCAATGGATTTTGCAATAACAATTGGAAGATTGTTGGAGAATATACTGTAGAAGGTAGAACTGCATGTATAACATTATTAATAATAGATAATAAAAATATATATTTGAGGAAAATTAATTGTGCACGGCTACTGAATACGTATGAGTAGGTGAAAAGAAGGAGATTTGAATGTTATAGTTGAGGCATGAATAAATGGAGTGATGATGAGAGAAGTTGGGCTAGTATACTAATAGTTATGTGTATTTAAGAGAAGGAATTACGAAATAATTAAGAGAACCAGAGAGAGAGAGAGGAAAAAGGAGAATATAGATACGAAACAATCAATATAAAAATGACATAAAAGTAAATAATCTAATTATAGACTACATATAGTTATTGGTAATGAAGTTATTATAGTATTTAGTAGGCTTATTATAGTAGGCTTAATTTTGATGTGGGGGGAGGGGGGGGGGACTTATTTGTTTTTCTCTATAAAAGGGAGGGAGTGGAAGGGGGCTCAATCTAGACTCCCTACTACAAAATCAGGTGTGAAATTTATGTGATTTAGATCCAAATACGACCCACAAGACTAGGAATCCTATTGTAGGGGATGATCTTGACGTATGACATCATTATAATTTTATCTGCTGATGAACAAGATGATCACTTTTTGGATCGTATAAGTCAGTAGTACTAAATGCCATGTACGTTGTAAGGGTTCTTTTCTAGAAATAATGCCTTATTTTTGCTAAACAGCCAAGGAACCCAACCTACTTTGCGCAGCCCACCTGTGCTACATTCTCGGTGGTCTGAAACCTGGAGCACCTGGAACCAACTCAAAAGTAGTGCTGCTAGGATGCCATCAGAAGTAAGTAATTATGTAAAAAGTGCTTAGGGAAAATACTCTGTTGAGTGGAATTCCTAACGACAGAAATTGACCGATTTAGCTTGTACATCTGTTGTCCCAATTCAGGTCACCTGACTTTTCCCTTGAGTAATGTTTTCTTGTTTTCTCTATCCCAAGAGGAAATGCATAAGTTTCTCTAATTGGAAAACAAAGCACTGAATCCTCTGGAGAGCTGTCACATGATCTGAATAGGTCATTTTGATGATGTTGTGCGCGCATTGTGAACAATATACATGCAATCAAGAAAACAAAAGATTGTCATGCAACATTGAATTTTGGTGGGCCACATTCTGGTTTTTGGTGGGCCACATGCTTTTGTTTTCAATGCGTGCGCAACATCATCAAAATGGCCAATTGGGACAACAATGTGCAAGCTAAATCAAGCATTGAGCTGAGAATGTGGCACACTTTGAGATGGATCATGTTGACTTTGATAACAGGTTATGGGTTTAGAATCCATAAAATCCCACATTTTTACTTATTTGTACTTTTTTCTCTTCTGTTTACCTGTGAATCCTAGCCCTTAAACCTTGTTGTTTACCTGAGAACTTGTTTTTAAGTGGTTAGGGTATGTAAGTTTGGGTTATGGTTTGTGTTGAAGATTGGGTTTGAAATCTATTGAGCAATTAATAGCAGCATATCTCTGTCGGTATACGTTGTTCCATGATTGATTTTTCAGGTGGAGGGGGTCAGTTCTACCAATTATTGTGTTCTGTTGCTAGGGTTGTTCAGTTTTTAGCTCACAAAACATACAAGTTTGAAGGTGATGTTTGTTGATGGTAAATCTATAATGACAAAGAAATGTATAACAGAATTGTTAGGACAGTAAGACTACGAAAAATATGGCCTTTAATTTCTAATTGGTATTAAAAAATATTGTAGTTCCATTCGAAGGAATAAAATTAATATTATTGTAATAGAAAAATATCTTTGGGAGATTGGAGCATACTAATATTAACAATTAGACAATAAGCTTGAAGTTTCTATCATCTGATAGCTGCCAAGGAGTTTAGATCCAAGTCTACTTTCAGCCATATAGAAACTGAGAGCAAGTAGTCTAATGTAACCAGCTAGTATACCAAATATCTTAAACTGAAACAAGAAATACTTTTTTGTAATTTTGTATTTGTATTGTATTTTATTGATTTGCCACTAATAACACTTAAAAAGTAAATAAATAAATGAATCACAATATACAATAGGTTAGTGGCGAGGAAACCTAAAAAGAAACCATTAAGGGCGTATTGTGAATTTAGGCTTCCTCTTAAAACTAATGGATAGATGTAGACAAGTAACTATGACAAACTGGCGGTTTTTTTTGCATTACATATATTCTTAATAATAACTATCATGATTAATATTTACGACAGAGATAATATTTTAAATTTACTTTGAAAAGAGAAAGGAAGGAGGAGTTAATAAGTTAAGTATCAAGTGAATTAAAATATTAACTAATTTGGACCTTGAAAGTATACAGGAAACTGCCTTATGTTGGTTTTGCATAAGGGAGTGTGAAAAGCTGGAGCATTTCTAGTGTTGTTAAGTATGGACTTGATGGCCATTGGTTTGCTTTTAAGAACCAGTTTTTACACTACTCACGATAGTGAGTAGTGTAGCCAATCAGATTGCAGGGTTTGTGATATAACACTTATCTAGTTGATTTCTACTAAATAGTCTACTACCACTACAACCACTATTACCGGTTGTTGTTATTATTACTACTTCTAAAAAAAAACATGCATATCGGTCTTTTATTCTTAATTTGGAAAAAAATGTATGCTAAGTACATTGTAGTTGCTAATGACAATTTATTCTGCTTTACTGTCTCAGGTCCAACAAATATGATAAAATTCTCTCAGTTGAATCATTGCACCTAACAGAGGTAAAGGTTTCATCTGCTTGATACCTGTTGAGGTCTGTTTTCATTGTTACTTATGTACAGTGTACATCATATTCATGTGCATCATTCATCTTTTCATGATCACCTTCAATCAGTTTTACTCCTATAGCAAACCATTCTATTTTTTTTAAATGGACATCCCTGCATGTGATTATGGACCAATTTTCTGGCCTAAAACTCATTTACAATTCCCACACACTGCCATTTGGAATATTATGGCATCACAAAGTTGCCACTATTGTTCACAATAAAAGAGCTACATTTGTGTATTTTTTGTCTAGCAGTAACTCTGATGATGCCATAAGATTCAAGATAGCAGTGTGCTGGAAATTTTAATGAGTTTTATGGACGATAGTCAGTGGTCCAATGAGTCTTTTGCAGGAATGCAATTCATTGCGTGGTTGTACTGTACCATTTTAAAGGGCTAAAGTGAACAATCTGCACCGAAAAAAAGTGGTCGGTAAGTGGTTGGTAAGTGGTCGGTAAAACTGTGTCGGTAAGTGGTTGGTAAGTGGTCGGTAAAACTGTGTCGGTAAGTGGTTGGTAAGTGGTCAGTAACTTGCGAACTCGAAAATTACGTGTTTGTCATCTCTTCACTAGGTCCAGTTGAAATAAAATACCATAAAAGAAAACTTCAAAGCTTCTAAAGATAGTTTCACAACACTTTAGTGTTCTTGCAACAATGAGGGCCAACAATAACATTGATAGTTCTTCACGAGCGTAAACCAGACGCCATTTTGTTTTGATCGCATGGCATCACTTGTTACCAGTCCTAACGGAACTAAAGCTGCGCTAATAGACTCGCAGTGCTTCTCCGTTGTTCTTTGAGAAGCGTCAACAGACATGCCGGAGAAAACTTTGGAATTTCCGAGAAGAGATGGCTGCGATGAGAGCTGATGGGAGGCTGCTGCCAATGGCCTTTGATGAGGCATTCTACCGATCAGATTTGTCTGATCAACCACAAACAACGGCTCCTTTAGGAGCCACACCATCTCTGAAAGGCAATGACCTCATGCAGAAACCCATAACTTAGCTGACCTTAATTGGCTTTAATAAAATAAAAATACTTCGCGGCACGTTTTAATAATATATATATTTCTTCGCGGCATGTTTACGCTAATAATAAACGGCCTCTTGTCGGCACGCTGGCGCTACTAATTAGCTGGCGCTACTAATTAGCTGGCACTACTGAGGGACGGGCCGACAAACAAAATAAATGGCATCTTGTTGGCACACTTTTCTTCGCGGCATGCTTACATGTATGCTAATAATAAATGGCCTCTTCTCGACACGCCAAACTTGTAGTTTGCAATAATTATAGTCTATAATGAATAAAGTTGATCACTGTTTTAATAGCACCAGCTGCTATCGATATCTCTAATCCAGATATCGATAGCAGTATGTTTATTTGCTGCGGGCTGCCTGTGTTGTTAAATGGCAAGATGGGAATCCAAGATGGCGCGGGTTCGCTAATTCACGGAGTGAATGCTGCAAAGAAGATCAAAGAAGAAGAGACAAGTACACTATGTTCCAATGCATAAATGGCAGAAGAAACCATCTAAACTGCAGTTCTCAAGTATTGTCGGGTTCGCTAATTCACGGAGTTGAGTGTGACCATTTAATACTGAGAAAATGCTGCAAAGAAGAACAGACAAATAATGAGTACACTATTTTCATCAATATCCAACTGTCTACAACATAGTAAGTGTATGTTCCAATGCATAAATGGCAGAGGAAACCATCTAAACTGCAGTTCTCAAGTGTTGTCGGTAAGTGGTCGGTAAGTGGTTGGTAAGTCCGACCACTTTTTTTCGGTGCAGATTGTTCACTTTAGCCATAATTATTGTTGTAGTTTTGCATTTTGCAACTTGTTCTCACTGGTATTTATGAATGTTTAACTTTAACTTAGCAAACCCTACATATAAATGCGTCTGTAGTCAATGCATTCAGCGGTAATTTACAAATACAAAGCTGAACTTAATTAAGCAGTGGTGATCCAGGGGGTAAAAGGGGATTCAATCAAATCCCCTTTCTCTCCCTCCCTTTCATAAATAGAATGACTTTTAATAGAAGTTGTCATGATGCAACCCCCCTTTTGAACCCCCTCTCAGAGAATCCTAGCTATGCCCCAACATAAGTGACATCTAGTGACACAGTAATAATTATAATAGGCATCCATAAGGAACATTTGAGACCAAACATTGTTTTTCATTGGAGCTTGACCCTTTGGTTCTTAGCTCCTGGATCTTGCCAGAAGTCAACAGTTTCTAGCTGCAAACTTTTTGCATGTTCCAGGAGCTAAGGATTAAAAAGAAGTCTAACTTTTATTATTATGTAAGTAACTAATTATTTAAAACTAATTTTGCAAGCTATGATTGGTTAGCTTGTGGTCGAAAGCTTCCCATAATTATACATGTACCCTTCTGTCCACTTCCTGATCTGAAAGAAAATTTAAAGAAGCCATAAAATTATAATAAATATCTTATTAACCTCAGTTTCTCGGTCCGTACACTGTAAGTTATGGATCCTCATTTTTTCCTCCTTTTTATAAATGGTCCACATGCTTCATGCTTGGGCCATAAAAAGGGGTCCATAAATTACAGTCTAGACACTTGGTTAATAGAGCGATTTTCGAGCCAAAACCAAAGTAATCACAGAACCAATGTGGGAGCAAGTAAAAACACAATGAGCCAATCACGATCTGAAGTAATTCACAATTGGTTTTACTTGAACCAACCACAAGGAAAAGTAAACACAATTGTGGATGGCGTGATGGACGGTTTTAGTTTAGCACTTGACTGGCTGATAATCACAAAACGTTTTCCACAACCGATAGGAAAACTGAGCAAACGTTAAACCAAAGCAATCACGGATTGCTTTCCACACTCAATCGAAATCTGCTCTAAGTGATATTTTACTAAAAGCTTAGAAAGGTTACATGTTAGAGTTTAAATCTTTCGGTGATTCTAATGTGCCTTCATTGGTCTTTAGCTTCTAGAATATACCAGGAGCTTGGAGAATCCTGACTTCTATCTTCCTGGCCTTCAGGTGAGGAATCATTATTTTTGTAACTGAAATGTATACAACTTACTTTGATTCAATGTTAGAATTTCTGAGACCTTTGCTTTGAAAGGTGGAGAAACTCAGCAGATCCAGAGGTTTTTTTTGTCAAATCCCCTTTAATTGAAACCCCCTTATTGTCTCTCATTATGAATTAAAACCTCCTTTCTCTCAATCAAAACCCCCTTCTCTCAATTGCTTACAAAAGACAACAGTGAAATTGCCAAATGATTTTGATGCCTGTGTATAATCGAACCCCCCTTCGAAACCTCCACAGAATCCTGGATCCGCCTCATAGAAGTCATTTTTTATTCCAAACAATGTTGACTAACCAATGTAATTATTTAAAATAACAGATGTTTAAATATATCCATGCAAAGAAACTTCAGGAGGCAGGAATGATGAATGAGGTAAGTGAAAATCATCTGTGTAGAGTAGAGTATGTGGAGCCAGAGTGGTGCAAGCCTTAGACATAAGTGCTTTGCCTCTCATCACTGTGGCCATGCAGGGTTCAAGGCTGGCATCATGGGAGTTGAGTGTTCTATTCATAAGACCAAAGATTTCTTCAAAAAAAGTAGATGTTTATATAAAACATAAACAAAGTCGCAAGACACCATTTTGTTTTGACACAGCTTTGATACCAGCTTCTTCTCGGATAAGTTATCGTCCATAAAGTGTGATTTTGGTTCAAATAATTTTATTAAATATTGATGGCATTAATGTTTGGTATTTTTAAAATTTCAACATCACGAACTCAAGCCTAAACCCACCCACTCTTAACGTCACAATGACGTTAAGCATGGCAAAATCGATATGTGAACGTTCCCTAACTTGTACTGCAATTTGTGCCATGATTTTGAAAGGGCCATGGGCCGTTTTCACCTTCTGTGGTCGTTTATGTGATGGTAAAGCAAAGCAACTTTTCATTTAACATCGGTAATGGCCGATGTAGGACCTCCTTGTTTGAGAAGACTTGATGCTACACTTGAGCGCTCCCTACTGTTTGCCTAATATAAATTTTATGGCACAAAGTTCAAATGAAACAAAATACCATTCATTTGGCAGTCTCTAGTTACAACTCTCTTTCCTCTGTTCACTTTTTTATGGCATGTTTAATCTTAAACTTAAAAATACTTAATATTTAGACTTATAACAGGAAAAGACTAATTAATATGCTCACTTTCTTCACTCAGCTCTGCAATTATAATTTCAAGCCATGAAAAGAGAAAGGGCAATCCAATTACCCTATACAGCATGCCATAATTATTTTTTAGTTTAAACCATCATTCTCACATTATTTTCTTGTTGTCTGTGCAGGCTTTTAGCTATCTGCAGTTTGTTGGTGAGATACTCACCAAACATCCACATGCATTTAACAAGACTCTTGTGGATAATGTATACAAGGTAAAGAACAAAACGTTGTGGCACACACTTGTTTGTGCATTAAGTTTGAGCAGGAAAATGCTTACCATTGGTAAACTGAGTCTTGAACAAGTTACACCAAGCTGGAGAGACACACCAAGTTGGTATTTGTTGAAATAATTATGATTGATTAAGTAAGGTTGGGCCGGGCATGTAAATATTTGACTGACTCAGTCAATGTGTACAGACCACAATTGAAGGGCTGTGTGCAAAAAGGGTGTAAGTGTTTCCTGATCAGATTCTAAATTCTCCTTTAATTTCTTTGTTTTCTAAGGGAGAATTTAGAATGTGATCAAGAGTCACTTACACCCTTTTTGCACACAGCCCTTCAATTGTCCTGATCGAGCAAAACTATTTCCTGTCTGGCTCTCCCACTCAGTCAGCTAAAGTGAACAAGTTGCACTGTAATATTTCAGATGCAACTTATTCACTTTAGCCCTGCACTCAGTCAACAAGTACATGTACCTTAAGTGCTGACTCATAGGAGGAGCCAGGGTGGCACAGTGTTAAGCACTTAGTCTCTCACCTCTGTGGCCCATGTTTGGCCATACAATGTATGTGAGTTGAATTTGTTGGTATCTCACCCTTTCTCCGAGGATTTTTCTCTGGGTCCTTCAGTTTTCCTCCCTCCAAAAAAAACAACATGCTAAATTCCAGTTTGATCTGTGGATTAGGCGGGTCCTGGCTTTGATCAGCCCCTATGGTTGTTTCAGGTCCCATTAGAAATTCAGAGTCTATTGCTGACTCACTCACATGGTTGTATAATGCCTCTACATGTACATGTATGACAGATAACATAAGACTGGGGTAGGTTTTATTCCTGTTTTCCCTGCCCACACCTCTACAATCAATAGATCATAGCAGTTTCTTTTGTGTTATTAATGGCTTATATGTCCTTTAGACATCAGAGCAGTTGGCCGGCCACTTAAGCTTGGATAAAACTGAGATTCCTGCTCAGCCAGTGATTGCTAATCTGCATCAGCTTGTGGAGGAAGAAGATATTCATGTAAGGACTGCATCATGTCCTGTTTTCATTTGTTGTTAACCATAACATTTGAATGCACTATATTAATGTACTTACTAAATTAATGTACTTACTGAAATATTGAACTGTTAAGAATAAATAAATTATATTTGTCTATTTGGCTAATGCAATCTGACAGTCAAGAAAGTCATTCCCACTAGCTAGTATATAAAAACATCTAAGACAAAAATTGTGACCTTACACCAGAAAACGTACAATAACGACTTTCCGTTTAGCATGCAAAAATCAGACTAACACTTTCACGCCTGACTGATTGCACATGGAAATTCAGACTCCAAGAAGAGTTGAGATTTAATACGCAAACATTTACAATGATTTCTACCAAAACCTTTTAATACTAGTAACAAGACAAGGATATGCCGTAAATATGAAACTACAATGAAGCAAAAGTTTATTTGGTATAATTATGCTTTGCGCTCAGTGAGTGAGTCAAGCTTTAAAGTGGGCCACGCAGCCGTAATGTTTTGTTTATTTTACGGCTCACAACATTTCGATAACTGCATGGTCCGAATTTACTTGAAAACTTTATGACTTTTACAAAGATCTGGAAGACTGACGGATCTGAATATTATTGTGGATATACGGATAACGTTTACAAAATTGAACACTTCCGAAGTTCGGACATGTTATTAGTAACGCAATGATCCTTTTGTTTATTAGCCTTCCGGACTTCGATTCAGGGTTCAAAGCATCAGATTTCTATTCTTAGTCTGATTATACTGACTGAACTGAAGTAAACTCTGCAGTTGTCCTCCTGTACCGTTCGAAAGTGAGTCGTAAAGTTCAGTTACTCAAAGTCCGAATAAAGTTTACAACTCAGGTTTGTCGAATTGACCGAGTGAGCCGGAAAAAGTAACTTGATCTTGGACGGGCATCGAAATTTCGAAGGATTGACATTTCGAAGAAGCGAAGTTTCGTGTGAATATTCGCAGAGTACCAAACGAAATTTTGCAAGAAATTTAACAGAGTGTAGCGAATTTCTGTGCTAACCTGTCACAGAGCACTGTAAACGTTTTAGAAAGCCTTTTGCTTTTTTCGGCTATCTTTCGAACCCGTGTACACGGCTTCCCAACTCATTTACATGGCTTCCCAACTCGTTTACATGGCTTCCCAACTCGTTTACACGGCTTCCCAACTCGTTTACACGGCTTCCCAACTCATTTACATGGCTCCCCAACTCGTTTACACGGCTCCCCAACTCGTTTACACGGCTTCCCAACTCATTTACACGGCCTAGAAAGTCGTGTAAACGACTTGAAAACCTGTTTGTTAGTCGTTTATTTTACCCGTTTAAACGGAAAGTCGTTATTGTACGTTTTCTGGTGTAAGGTCACCAATTTCTTCTTGCTTCTCATTGATAATCATTCAAACCTAGGTCTTTTACTGTAGCTTGACCCCTTGACCTTTGTAACCATTGTTTTAGGTCATTCATGCTACATGAGTGGCATGGGTGATGCGGTATAAATCTGCAAAGAATGCATGAGTAGTATAGTGTTAGCACTTTCCTCTCACCCTAACCTCTCCCCATAAAAATCAACATGTGAGTTTGAGAGTAGTATGTGTAAAAATATATGAATGTAGTGGGGAGTGTGTGTGGAGTCGAAAGCAGGCCCCCTGCTATAACAAAAATAATATTATTTTATTTTTATTTATTTATGAAGACAAACAATGTTCTTCTGACAGTAACTGATCTTGTTAATAAACTCAGTAAACAAAAACATGACAGGATATTTTCAGATTCACCAGTATATCTATTGTGTCTTACAATAAGGACAAATAATTGTTTGCTTTAATTAATTAACTAACTTCCTTTTAATGCAATCTAATAAAAGGAGGCATAGAAGGTGAGGCAGTGACAATTATTATTAACTTGCCATCTACAATCAGGGTTATCACTAGGATTTGTGGGTAAGGTCAGGCCAAATTAGAAATGGGAAGAAAAGTAAAAATAAATACTCAGGGGATAAGGTCAGGCAAACTTAGAAATGGGAAGAAAAGTAAAAATAAATACTCAGGGGATAAGGTCAGGCAAAATTAGAAATAGGAAGAAAAGTAAAAGTAAATACACAGGGGATAAGGTCAGGCAAAATTAGAAATAGGAAGAAAAGTAAAAATAAATACTCAGGGGATAAGGTCAGGAAAAAATATAAATGGGAAGAAAAGTAAAAATAAATACTCAGGGGATAAGGTCAGGAAAATTTAGAAATGGGAAGAAAAGTAAAAATAAATACTCAGGGGATAAGGTCAGGCAAAATTAGAAATGGGAAGAAAAGTAAAAATAAATACTCAGGGGATAAGGTCAGGCAAACTTAGAAATGGGAAGAAAAGTAAAAATAAATACTCAGGGGATAAGGTCAGGCAAAATTAGAAATAGGAAGAAAAGTAAAAGTAAATACACAGGGGATAAGGTCAGGCAAAATTAGAAATAGGAAGAAAAGTAAAAATAAATACTCAGGGGATAAGGTCAGGCAAAATTAGAAATGGGAAGAAAAGTAAAAATAAATACTCAGGGGATAAGGTCAGGCAAACTTAGAAATGGGAAGAAAAGTAAAAATAAATACTCAGGGGATAAGGTCAGGCAAAATTAGAAATAGGAAGAAAAGTAAAAGTAAATACACAGGGGATAAGGTCAGGCAAAATTAGAAATAGGAAGAAAAGTAAAAATAAATACTCAGGGGATAAGGTCAGGAAAAAATATAAATGGGAAGAAAAGTAAAAATAAATACTCAGGGGATAAGGTTAGGAAAATTTAGAAATGGGAAGAAAAGTAAAAATAAATACTCAGGGGATAAGGTCAGGAAAAATCAGAAATGGGAAGAAAAGTAAAAATAAATACTCAGGGGATAAGGTCAGGCAAACTTAGAAATGGGAAGAAAAGTAAAAATAAATACTCAGGGGATAAGGTCAGGCAAAATTAGAAATAGGAAGAAAAGTAAAAGTAAATACACAGGGGATAAGGTCAGGCAAAATTAGAAATAGGAAGAAAAGTAAAAATAAATACTCAGGGGATAAGGTCAGGCAAAATTAGAAATGGGAAGAAAAGTAAAAATAAATACTCAGGGGATAAGGTCAGGCAAACTTAGAAATGGGAAGAAAAGTAAAAATAAATACTCAGGGGATAAGGTCAGGCAAAATTAGAAATAGGAAGAAAAGTAAAAGTAAATACACAGGGGATAAGGTCAGGCAAAATTAGAAATAGGAAGAAAAGTAAAAATAAATACTCAGGGGATAAGGTCAGGAAAAAATATAAATGGGAAGAAAAGTAAAAATAAATACTCAGGGGATAAGGTTAGGAAAATTTAGAAATGGGAAGAAAAGTAAAAATAAATACTCAGGGGATAAGGTCAGGAAAAATCAGAAATGGGAAGAAAAGTAAAAATAAATACTCAGGGGATAAGGTCAGGCAAACTTAGAAATGGGAAGAAAAGTAAAAATAAATACTCAGGGGATAAGGTCAGGCAAAATTAGAAATAGGAAGAAAAGTAAAAATAAATACTCAGGGGAAAAGGTCAGGCAAAATTAGAAATGGGAAGAAAAGTAAAAATAAATACTCAGGGGATAAGGTCAGGCAAACTTAGAAATGGGAAGAAAAGTAAAAATAAATACTCAGGGGATAAGGTCAGGCAAAATTAGAAATAGGAAGAAAAGTAAAAGTAAATACACAGGGGATAAGGTCAGGCAAAATTAGAAATAGGAAGAAAAGTAAAAATAAATACTCAGGGGATAAGGTCAGGAAAAAATATAAATGGGAAGAAAAGTAAAAATAAATACTCAGGGGATAAGGTTAGAAAAATTTAGAAATGGGAAGAAAAGTAAAAATAAATACTCAGGGGATAAGGTCAGGAAAAATCAGAAATGGGAAGAAAAGTAAAAATAAATACTCAGGGGATAAGGTCAGGCAAACTTAGAAATGGGAAGAAAAGTAAAAATAAATACTCAGGGGATAAGGTCAGGCAAAATTAGAAATAGGAAGAAAAGTAAAAGTAAATACACAGGGGATAAGGTCAGGCAAAATTAGAAATAGGAAGAAAAGTAAAAATAAATACTCAGGGGATAAGGTCAGGCAAAATTAGAAATGGGAAGAAAAGTAAAAATAAATACTCAGGGGATAAGGTCAGGCAAACTTAGAAATGGGAAGAAAAGTAAAAATAAATACTCAGGGGATAAGGTCAGGCAAAATTAGAAATAGGAAGAAAAGTAAAAGTAAATACACAGGGGATAAGGTCAGGCAAAATTAGAAATAGGAAGAAAAGTAAAAATAAATACTCAGGGGATAAGGTCAGGAAAAAATATAAATGGGAAGAAAAGTAAAAATAAATACTCAGGGGATAAGGTTAGGAAAATTTAGAAATGGGAAGAAAAGTAAAAATAAATACTCAGGGGATAAGGTCAGGAAAAATCAGAAATGGGAAGAAAAGTAAAAATAAATACTCAGGGGATAAGGTCAGGCAAAATTAGAAATGGGAAGAAAAGTAAAAATAAATACTCAGGGGATAAGGTCAGGCAAACTTAGAAATGGGAAGAAAAGTAAAAATAAATACTCAGGGGATAAGGTCAGGCAAAATTAGAAATAGGAAGAAAAGTAAAAATAAATACTCAGGGGATAAGGTCAGGCAAAATTAGAAATGGGAAGAAAAGTAAAAATGAATACTCAGGGGATAAGGTCAGGCAAACTTAGAAATGGGAAGAAAAGTAAAAATAAATACTCAGGGGATAAGGTCAGGAAAAAATATAAATGGGAAGAAAAGTAAAAATAAATACTCAGGGGATAAGGTTAGGAAAATTTAGAAATGGGAAGAAAAGTAAAAATAAATACTCAGGGGATAAGGTCAGGAAAAATCAGAAATGGGAAGAAAAGTAAAAATAAATACTCAGGGGATAAGGTCAGGAAAAATCAGAAATGGGAAGAAAAGTAAAAATGAATACTCAGGGGATAGGGTCAGGAAAAATCAGAAAAGAAATGGAAAGAAATGTTTGTGAATTCAAGGGTGAACACATTTTTATTGTAATCCAGCAAGTGACCTCTTTTGGCTGGCTGAATTTAAGTGGGGACTTGATATATGATAGTGGGGGGAGGGAGGGAGGGAGGGAGGGGAATAGTCTGATGGAGGGAGGCAGTTGCTTGCCGCCCATTTGACTCTCTGCCGACTACCCTGGCAGTTTACTTGAAGTTAAAACTAAAGGTGTCTGTATTCACAGAATGAGGTGACACTACCCCATGAGGTGACACTACCCCATGAGGTGACACTACCCCACGAGGCTTCAGAAGAAAGTCAAGATCCATTGATGGAAAGCACATCAAGCTTCTTCAGTGGGTACGACCAATCAAAGTCATATGAACAGTATCAGCCTATGGAAGCTGAAGAGCCTGTGGTACAACAATCAGATGATGCTCCTCTTCTGCCTTCAGCTGCCCCAGTGCAAGAGGCACCAGAGGTGACAAACTATACCACAGCAGCTGACCAGCACACAGGAGGTAAATTTATGAGGGCTAAAGTGAACAGACCACATACTGACCGCATACATATTTACGGTGCAACTTGTTCACTTTAGCCATTTATGAGCTCTTATTTTTTTATCATTAACATTAATATAAAATTGCTATGAAAAATAGTAAATTGGAATCCCACTTTTAAAAAATCAGATATTTAATTCCAGCTCTTCTGTAAAATAATCAAGAATGCTGAAATTATTCTCTTACCTATGAATAGTTAGCTAGAATGTAGTGTGTAAAGTACTAGCCTGTGAATACAGCCGTCTCGCATCGGGAACCACAATCAAAATGTGGCCCCAGTATGCCTAGTATGCCTAATTATTGTACAAGCCAATCAAATAACGCAACCAGATCCTGGCCGCATAATGTCATCAGTATGGAATTTTCTGTCTCAAGACGCAGACGTCTCTCTCGGGGGCCATGTTTTGATTGTGTTTCCCGATGCAAGACAGCTGTATTCGCAGGCTAGTAAGGTACCATAGTACAGTACATTTGTAATATTAATGTGTTATAAATCGTTAAATAATAAGCACATTCTAATGCATGATGTACACTTAAATAAAGATAAAATAAAATATAAAACATTCAAAAACTCATTAATAAAGGAAAAACAAAAGAAATGAATGTTTAATGATTTTCTAAATCTGATATACCGGTAGATATGGTCTCATTTACATAAACTTTTGCTTCGATTAGGCCGAAATAGGACGTATCAGCAAAATAACTTAAAACAACAAGGAGTAAGTAAACAATAACTTCTTGGTACAGTGTGTTGTCAGCGCGATCACTGATGAACATTACAACACAGGGTTAACTCAAGAAAAAGAGCAAAAAAAGCAACATATTTTCCCCCGTCCTACCTATGTGGATTTGTTTTCAACATTAATAGTGTTTTATTATTTACCATTTAGATGCTAGCATTCCAGCTGTGGAGGAAGGTGACACAACCCCAACCAACCTCATCCAACATGGTTTTGAGCATAATTTTTACCAAGAAGCTGACCCAAACATGGCTGCAATTCCTGGTCACTTCTACCAGCCAATGAACCCAATGATGATGCCACAGGCACCAGCCTGGGAAGAAGAAACACCTGCAATCCAGGAGGTTAGTGAACTCTGAACCTTGACATTAGGTCAGATCTATTCAACTGAATGGAGATCCAGGCCCATTGAATGTTCCAAAGGTGGAAAATGAATGGCTTAACTAATAAAGAACTGAATAAAATATGAGTGTTTAACACTGTCTCTGCATTCAACTCAATCTAATAGTTGTAGTGAAATGGCCGTGCAGTTACAAAAAAGAGCCTGGGGTGAGGGCTGACCAGCTTTACTTCTCAATATTAACCAAAAGTTTGTTTAAAACAGCTATAAAAAAATATAAGCTACAAAGGGCATACAATGTAAGTGAATCATGATTACGTTCTAAATTCTCCCTTAGAAAACCAAGAATATTTGAACTTCAAGGGACTTATGTTTTGTTGCACAAAGCCCTTCATTTAGACCCCACAGCACCAAATTTCAAATGTCTTATGGCCACATTGCTCTTGCTTACTGCAAAAATGTCAATATATAAATAATGTAAAATTTTATTTGTTTCATTTTCCCCTCACAAGGTGCCTCAGCCTCAGCTAGAACAACATGTTCAAGGTAATCACTGTGTAACTACTGACTATTCTCTAAAATACCTTATAACTGCAGGCTGATATACTTTTTCGGCCTTTCCTTTTATCTCTTTCTCTTATTTTAAACATTGAGGAAGTTCTGGTATAAAAGGGTCATGGCCAGGCCACTGACACCTTCAGTTGTCACCTTCAGTTGTCACTCAGCCTTTGTGGAGTGAACATCATCTCTGTATTCATTTGCTTATGATATATCTATACATGTATATCTATTAAACAGGAAGTTGCGGTATGAAAGGGTCATGGTCAGGCCACTGACACCTTCAGTTGTCACCTTCAGTTGTCACTCAGCCTTTGTGGAGTGAACATCGATCATCTCTGTATTCATTTGCTTATGATATATATATATATATCTATTAAACAGGAAGTTGCGGTATAAAAGGGTCATGGTCAGGCCACTGACACCTTCAGTTGTCACTCAGCCTTTGTGGAGTGAACATCATCTCTGTATTCATTTGCTTATGATATATATATATATATATTAAACAGGAAGTTCTGGTATAAAAGGGCCATGGCCAGGCCACTGACACCTTCAGTTGTCACTCAGCCTTTGTGGAGTGAACATCATCTCTGTATTCATTTGCTTATGATATATATATATATCTATTAAACAGGAAGTTCTGGTATAAAAGGGCCATGGCCAGGCCACTGACACCTTCAGTTGTCACTCAGCCTTTGTGGAGTGAACATCGGCGTGATGCTCCGCTTGAGTGCTCTCTACTGATTGCTTATCGCGCGAAATTCAGATTAACCACACATGTTAAACTTCATAGTAAGGGCTACTGAGAGTTCATAAACAGGATTTCACAAAGTACAGCTTAATGTCTTTAATAAACTATCTTGCCTCTGTTCGCTTTTTGATGGCTTGTTTGATTTTAAACCCTCAAAATTTCACATGAAGGGACAATTCACTCGCCAATGTTCTTCACTGCTCTGCAATTTGAATTTAAATTTATTTCAAGTTCACCATGTGTGAAAAGAGGAGGGCTTACCCTTTTCTACCAGAACGTCTTGTTTAAAGTACCTGTAGTTATCATTTGTAGCAGTTTAATTTTCTTAGTAGAAGGTTCAATAAATATTCAACAGAAACACCACAGAAGGCTGAAGAGCACAAAGAAAAGGAGAACCTCAAACCCAAAGAAGTCAAGAATGGAGCTACTGTAAGCACACATAATATCTTGTGGCGGATAGCAGCTAGATGTAGCTCTACTATTCTAGATAGCCAGGTTAGGCAGAATGATAGAAGTGTCAGGCATTTATGTTAATCTTCAATATTTACTGCTTGTCCAAAGACATTCCAAATTTGAAAACAGCCCAAGAAAATGCCCTGTTGCCCACAATAAGCCATTATCACCATCTTTGAGATTTCACTTGAAAATGACCAGTTTGTGAGTTTCACTGAGAGTCGTGTTTTGTTGTGTTAAAACTCTGAATTCTGAATTTGTGTTGTGCAATACTGTTATTTGTAGTTGAATTTGTAGTTCTTGAAAGGTAACCAAGCCTTAACCTTGGGTTAGGGTTATGAAGTTGACCCTGCACTGATACAAACCCTCTTTCTGTGAATATATGGTTACAAGACTCTAAGTGAGCTGTCTCAACTCCAGCCTCGATGTCACCAAAGGCTTGCTTGCCTTTAAAAATGGCAGTTGAACTATGAACTGGACTTTGTGCAATCTCTGAGTTGTGATATTTTGTTCTCTCCATTATACCTGGGACAAGAAGTAAAAATTTCATTTCTCTTTGGATGTGTTAAACAAGTGTAGTAAAGTCCATGAGGAAAAGAGAAATCACATGCACAGTAGTTCCTAATCAATAGGAAACATATTGTATTGTGCTGTCAAGTACATGTACCTGCCAATCAAATCTCGCTGGATCAGTTGAATATGTAATGAGCATCTTGTTTATAAGTAAACACATTGATATTATTCAGTTATCATGGTTCTGATCTCACTCTAAACCTTGTAGACAGTAGACAGTCTGGAACTAGATGTCAGATTAGAACCGACATATTAGGTGCTTATATCTTAATATGTTACAGTCATTTCTTTTAAGATGGCATTTTTCTCTCTTAACTTGTGGATTCTCTCTCCATTAACAGAATGGATGGTTTTCCGGTATTAGTAACTTGATCCAGAAGGTGATTCCCAAGGGCCCAAACCAAGTTCACTTGCCTGACGACAAAAAAAAAAAGGTAAGACTGTTACTGTCTGGGTTACAGTGGGAAGTTGGGTGGTGGCTAAAGTGAACAAGTTGCACCGTAAATACGTTGTCGGTAAGTGGTCGGTAAGTGGTTGGTAAGCTGTTGGTAAGCTGTCGGTAAGTGGTTGGTAAGTGGTTGGTAAGTGGTTGGTAAAATTGTGTTGGTAAGTGGTTTGTGAGCTGTCGGTAAGCTGTTGGTAAGCTGTCGGTAAGTGGTTGACTCATTTGAACCAAAATATGCTTTATACCTTCTTAAGTTTCCAACGTTCTGGCAACGATAAACCGCTTCGATAACAGATAACAAATTAAAATATATGTGGCACTCACTGTTGGGCCTCTCCTGTTGTGTCAAAAACCAGACAATCAGTCTGAAAGCGCATGAATCGTTATCTCATACTGGCTCAAAAATATTTTCAACCAAAATATGCTTAATAGCTTCCAAAGTTTCCAACGTTGTGACAACGATAAACCCCTTCGATACAGTGCGATCTCACAGCAAATTAACATATAACTACAGTATTGTGCTAAAGTCATGCAAACATATTACGACGAATTTCGCTCTTAATGTCCCTGCGAATGCCAAAGCGAATTCGAATTCATGACAAACAGTTTTACAAACGTACAGTAAGATGGTTTTGGTAAATACCCTGCATGCCAGAGGTGTCAAAAAGTCAGGATTCTAAAATAATAGATTTGCCGCAGTTTGCCGCAGTTAAAGAACACGTGATATATATCACGTGGGAATCCAAGATGGTGCGGGTTCACTAATTTACAGCGTTGAATCGAGAATATGCTGCAAAGAAGAAAATACAGATTATTGAGTACACTGTTTTCATCAATATCCAACTACCTACAACGTAGTAAGAATACGCTATTGACAAATTCCATTCTAACATTGGAAAGCTACGTGATATCACGAGCGTAGCGAGTATGTACGCACATACGCACACTTTGAGTTTGAGACGAAAATTCCCTGTTTGTACTATTAGCTGGATTTTGCTTTGAGACAAAAAATTGTCAAGTACTGTCGGTAAGCTGTTTGTAAGTGGTTGGTAAGCTGTCGGTAAGCTGTTGGTAAGCTGTCGGTGCAACTTGTTCACTTTAGCCTTGGGTGGCACAGCATGTAAAGCCACTTGCCTCTCCCCACTCACTCACTCACTCATGATGATGATAGTGATCATTATTATAATTCAGTTCTAGCCAGCATTATATTTGTTTGACTGGTTTAGAGGAGGCTCCAATCTCAGTGATGATAATCTTCTCTTGGCTTTGAAATTAAGGTCTGCAGGCCATATACAGCCCTTGAACATTTGTTATTGTTTATTTTAGATCTATTACGACAAGGCAAAGCAGAAGTGGATCAACACAGATGAGGATGAAGTTGTGAGTTTTTTCTGTGGTTTAAAAAAAATGCTTCATGGTATTTAGCTTGGGTATCAGCTGTCCATATAATTTTTATCACTAATAATTATATTCAATGTGATTTTCATTTCAGGACAAACCTCCCCCACCCCCTCCACCCTCAGATGCCATGATGAGAGGAACAGGGGGTGCACCCTCATTTGGCCCCCAACCTGGTGGTAAAGAATACATTTTCATTCTTAAATAAAAGATGATTGTGTTAGAGCAGATTTCACATGAGTGGATGATTTATGGCACATACATGTACATACAACATGCCTTGACATTGAAATGGCTTCCCCATTGCTTTTGTCCTTCTGATCCAATCATTATGATATTAATCTTGTATTTGTTATAGCAGACTGATTATTATGGCAGCTGAAGTGGGCCTGCTTTTACCCCTCACACACTCCTCGCTACATGGACTTTTTTAGGCACACAACACTTGACCCACAAGTTGATTTTTACGTAGGGAGGAAACCCAGAGAACAACCCTCAAATGCAGATAAGGAATCGACAACAAACCTAACTCACATACGGTGCCCAGGCCGGGAATCAAACCCGGGACTGCAGCGATGAGAGGCAAGTGCTTTACCACTGTGCCAACCTGCATCCAATTACAAAGTGATGATAATTGTACAAAAGCTGCTCTATGACTTTTAGCTCAGTTTTGCAGTTTATTCAACAAGTACTGTCCGTTTTCTGTTATATTCTTTAATGGTAAATTGTATACTGGGTATATTAAAGCCACTAGGAGCACAAAGACCATGTTGACAGTAGGCATTAACCCTGCATACAGTAATTATGTCAAAAATTATTTGAAGTGGCCATCAATAAAAATACATTTTTACTATGCCAGACAACCGTCGCCCTGGGCCAGTTGTACCACCTGCACCCAGCACCCTACAAAACAGGGCACGAGGCATGATGGAGCCTGGAACAGGTTTCCCTGGTGTGCAGAACCACAATGGGTCACTTCCTGGAATGCAAGCTCCTGGACTGCCTTCACGTCCTCCATCCATGTTCTCCAGAAAAGCCCATGCTGGGAGACTAGGTATGGAGAAATGTCTCAGTAACCACCAGTACAATGGCAATACACATGCATGAACACAGACAATATCACATGTGTAATGTAGTTATTTTACTAACCTTGGACTAATATAAACTATTTAGACGTGAATAAACGTAAGAACCTAAGAGTAAACAATGGAATTAATTAATTACAAGGACTCCATAATAATGCTTGCAATTATTCTACCCCTGAAGAGATAAGCTGTTGTTCGTGCTCTCTTGGGACCACTTTGTTCAACATTCATGTGAGCTCACTTTTTTTCGGCTTCCCCCACTAATTGACCCCACTTGAATTTAGCATTTCACCTTCCCAATTTAGTTCACACCGGTGACACTGTATCGTTATCGCCTCGCATTCTCGTTTCTATTTTAGTTTCCACACATTGGTCTGCAAAAAGAGCACCAAGAAAATCCCTGAGCTTTTTAAGTAATGGTTCGCGTAAGAACAAGAGCAATAGCTATTGTTCCGTGGTCATGAATGTGATTTCATTAATTCCAAATAGAAAAACTAATGATTCAATTATATACTAAAGATATCTCTTGCCTAGTGGTATTAATGTTCTCAAATTAAAATGCATGAAATCGCTTGTTGTGTATGGTTTTGATTCCAAAACAAATTCAGAGATATTATAAAATATTTCAATGTTCCCCAAATAGGATTTATTTCTCTCTTTTTACATAGTTAAAGATTGTCTGCTTCAATCATTAATTATTTTTTTCTTTAAAAAATTGTAAAATCAGTGTTCTTTCCTATTTTTAGGAGGTTTATTTGTGTATAACCAATGTATATGAGTATCAAGTTTCAACAATAGAAACATTAACACCTTTGTGCATTCCTGGCCATTGAGTGCTCCTGTTCTTATGTGAACCATTACTTAAAAAGTAAACAAAACACGAATGCTGTTGCATTCTAAAAGAAGTTTAATACAAAAAGTCATGTCCTAATGGTATTGCAAGCTCATTGTCCTTGGGCATTGGGTATTTAAATATTGTTCATATGATTGCTTTAAATTTCTTTTTGATGCTAGATATCTGAAATTGCTTTGTAGGTTCCAGAAACAAGTATGTGGATGTGTTAAATCCCAATAAGAATGCAAGTCAGGCTACTCCTGCTGCTCCATCGGTTCTCTTTCCCCTGATGCCATCTGGTGGTGGTGGCAGTGGTTTCCAGGGCGCACTGTTTGTGCCATCTGGTGAGTAACAGAGAAAAGTGTACTTTATTAGCCAGTGTGGCAGGTGCGTAGCACAATGAGTTAGTGCACAACATGTTGAGCTCATGGCCCCAAGTTTGTTTCCAGCCTCGGGCAAGCACATCTGTACCAACTCTTTTATAAGTATCAGAGTAGCTACAGGTGTAGTTATATTAGCTTTGAATTCACTTAATATTATTGGGAGTTTTGACATGGAAGGGGGTAAAGTTACTTAGTGCATTGTCAGCTTCCTGGGATAACACTGGTATACAATCAACTAAAGTCAATTGAGGTATGCTAACTGCCGTGGAAAGCTGCGTAGAAAGCTGCTACTCGCTTTCCACGGCAGTTAGCATACCTCAATTGACTTTTGTTGATTATATACCAGTGTTTATCTTCCATTCCGATGCAGACCAGCACTAGTTTTTACAGGAACTAGTTACCTATCCTGGGATAACAGTCTGCTAGACTGAAGGGGTTATCAACGTTAAATAAAGAGACTTTGTGTTGGCAGACACTTTGCCATTAGTCAACCAACTAGGAAATATTAAGTATGAATTGTTTCCATAGCCTTCATTTACTTATCACTTGCCAGAACAATCGGAAATAATAAGGTTGTGGCAAAGTGGCATTGCAGCTTATTATTATTATGCTCCATGCTTCCTGTTATCTGTAATTTAGAATTATAATTATTGTAGCTACATTGTATTTTGTTGGTTTGGTGACTTTTTCAGCTCCATCTAGCTCTATAGATGAGTCTGGAGACCCATCAACTCACCCTCCAGCCATCCCAAGGTATGTTCTACACTCTCGCTGTCTCTTAAATTAGCACTGTCAACCCCCAAATGACAAAAGACACAAATAACTACTCATATTAGCATAGTATGCTTTCCAGGGATACTGGAGAAAATTTGAAACAATTTTGATGAAGGATGGCAAAGATTCAAGTGGATGCAAAATACTGCTTTCAGAGAAATTTAGAGCAACATGAAATCGGTTCACTGTAACCGCAATCAAGTTTCTAGAATAAGCTTTTGTATTCCACTTTACTCTTTGCCATCCTCTATTGAAAAAGTGTGAAAAGCATATTAGGATATTCACATGGTATTTCTGTCCTTAATATCTCAGGGTGTTATTTTTGTAGTTTCGGTTCAATCTACACTGCCCCTTTAACTACATTGTCAATCCACTGTACTGCTTGTACGTTTACCCATAATCCTTTGTGTGTAAAAAAACTTTAAATCTGTTATAAAATTGCAGTAGAGGTTCTGAATCTTAAAAACAATTAAGCCAATACAAGTGATGTTGCCAATATACCAGTTGTTACTGAAGAGAATAGAGGAGTTCTACATGTACTGTACAGTAGGTTCATATACATGTACCAGTTGTTACTGAAGAGAATAGAGGAGTTCTACATGTACTGTACAGTAGGTTCATAAGGGATTGTGGTGAAATGTACAGCTGCCAACTTTATCAGTATGGTGGATTATTGGTCACCTTCACAAGTGATCTTCACAAATGACCAATTGTGTTTTCTGTCCAGTTATAATGCATTACACCTAATGGGTTCATCCCTGCCCAATCGAGACTTCAATATTGGGCGAGACTGAAGGCTGAGTCTAATATTAGAAGTCAAGGCTTAAATATTTTCATATTGGGCATTGATGAATCCCATACACTGCAAGTGTTTTATTATACCGAATAAATAATCCGGCAAAATATTGGGGCCATCTTGTACCGCTCGAAATGAGCCACAGCATTGGCTTTCCCAACGATACAAAACACCCTAACCTTTAGAACGTGCAGTACGAAAACAATAGAGCTGCAGTATAATGGGTGCAATCCGACTACAGGTCTCGAGCGGTACAGGATTACTGAAATATTGGGCTGGCATGTTACCCTTATTAATACACACACATACGTCTTTATTATATGTTCCCAATTGGGTTCTTCAACATATAATTACAAAAAATATAAAAATGCTCTAGTAAAATGTATAATATAAGATGTAACATTCTTGCTACCAATTACTTGAAATTACCTAAAATTACATGATTTTAGGGCTTTTTTAACTCTCTTATACTTGCCGATGACTTAATACATACATTTTATTGGTGAATTATTTGTACGGTATAATAATGATGCCTATAGCTATCTGACATACCAGTAACCTGCAGCCATTAAGTGCACGTTTATTTAAATAATCTTCCCTTTCTGTGAGTTTCTTGACTGAACCATCCCAAGATTGAACCTTTAGGTGTAATTGTTAACCCCTGAAGCCAAGTTTCTAGTCCCTGTTGCACAGTGCTCACCACTGAGAAAGAAAATATCCCTGTTAACTGACTTGACTCCATTCATTTACAGTGTTTATGATGGGGATGGAATGACTCCAACTGTAAGTATTAGTAAGATACTTGATTTAGATACCAGATTCTATTAATCTAATAGTATATTTTAATACATTGGTTAGTTTGCATCTTTATAGGCAAGGTATGTGAGGTAATTCACAGTAATTCATAGTTCTACATGACTAATGGTAACTAAGAGGGGAGAACATGGCAACAGTAGTTGTTAGTTATCAAAATCATTGCTATTTATTATTATTATTATTATAACACAATATCTATCATGTTATTTACAATTAACATTCTCGTTATTTTTCCATCTGATTTTAATTAATCTGTATTTTTAGTCTTTCTTAACGTAATTTAATGAGGGCCATTATGTAAACTACTGGAAAACCGGTAATAATGTTTGTCACCCTCTATAAATAAAGATTATACTACTACTACAGTGGTTCTCCCCTCTTAGTTGCTGTTGCTACAATTCCTCCCCTCTTAGTTGCTGTTGCTATGTCCTCCCCTCTTAGTTGCTGTTGCTATGTCCTCCCCTCTTAGTTGCTGTTGCTATGACCTCCCCTCTTAGTTGCTGTTGCTATGACCTCCCCTCTTAGTTGCTGTTGCTATGACCTCCCCTCTTAGTCACTGTTGCTACGTCTTCCCCTCTTAGTCACTGTTGCTATGACCTCCCCTCTTAGTTACTGTTGCTATGACCTCCCCTCTTAGTTAACGTTGCTATGTCCCACAAGCCTTCAACAGAAGAAATTCAAAATAAACATGGCAAAAACACTGAGTTCAGCGATAGTCTTTGTGACATTCTGAATGATTTATCAATTTCCTATCTTTTGTTGAATTTCTTAAATCTTTGCGAAGTTTGTGTTTTCATGTGACTAGCTTGTGGTACAAGATGGCGGCCATATATTCCCAAGGAACATTACTGCATTGTGATTGGTGTAAAGTGTTTTATAATCGGCAGGTGTAGAACTATGAATTATGTCTTGAAGCCATCTTATTCTTCATTCTCGTTTCGTTCTTGCAGTGCTGCATTCTTGCCTACACAACATTCATAAATGTATCTGATAACACACTAATCACCATGCATGAAACATACTTCCACATAATAACTTGCTGATTTGCATGAAGGCTGCATCATAAAGGCTGGTTGTGATCACAGTGGTCATATGGAAACCAGCCTATAGTAGAACTATAGTTCTATCCCAGCGATCATGACTATCATATGGAAACTGGTCTATAGTAGATAACTATAGTGCTATCCCAGCCATCGATCATCACTGCAATCGTTAAAGTGCCTAGCAGCCCTTTTTTAAATCATTCATATAGATTCTACATCAAGTAAATAGGTGAATAGTAAAATATTTATTGATTTGAGTGTTGCATCTGAGTTATACAGGTTTCTATTTCCAATATGCTAATGTGTGATGTCAAAGGAGGCCAACAAAAGGTCATTTCTTTCTCATTGTGAATGAAACTATTTCTGATTTGCATGTATACAAAATATTTGGTATTTGTGTGAACAATGACCAGACTTATAAAATAAACAAGTTTAATTGAATTGGCCCCAGCTTAACAAAACTCACCCAGCAAGTTTTTCCATGATTCAGGAATTACGAGGAAGGATGTATCCAAATAGATGTGCTTTTGGCTTTGGTGTAACATGGTAGTTTTGTAAAGGTTTTGGCCATTCTTGGTCTGTTTTAATTGCATTATTTGCAGTCCGTTTTTGTTGTGTTTGTTCCATAACATTTGCTGTCAATTTTGGTTTGCTTTCTGTGACAAGCATTTATGCTGTAATTCATCCATGTCAGATTTATCAGTCGAGACGTCATCATCATCATCATCATCCACTCTCTTAATTTTCCTCTCACCACAGGGAACCCGCATTATACTGGTATCCCAGATATCATTGGATCAAAAAGTGTAGACTTCATAAGGACAGGATTTTTTTGGGGGGAGATGCAGGTTGCCTGTTTCTTGCCAAACTGCCCTTGGGCACTAAAGAAAACCATTTGGGGGGTTGGGGGATGTGGATTGCATGTTCTCACCAAACTGCCCTTGGCCGCTAGAGAAAACCATTTGGAGGGCGGGGGATGCGGGTTGCATGTTTTCCGCCAAACTGCCCTTAGCCACTAGAGAAAACCATTTGGGGGATGCAGGTTGCATGTTTCTCACCAAACTGCCCTTGGCCACTAGAGAAAACCATTTGGAGGGTGGGGGATGTGGGTTGCGGGTTGCATGTTTCTCGCCAAACTGCCCTTGGCCGCTAGAGAAAACCATTTGGGGGATGCAGGTTGCATGTTTCTCACCAAACTGCCCTTGGCCACTAAAGAAAACCATGTGGGGGTTGGGGGGATGCAGGTTGCATGTTTCTCACCAAACTGCCCTTGGCCACTAAAGGAAACCATTTGGGGGTTGGGGGATGCAGGTTGCATGTTTCTCACCAAACTGCCCTTGGCCACTAAAGGAAACCATTTGGGGGTTGGGGGATGCAGGTTGCATGTTTCTCACCAAACTGCCCCTGGCCACTAAAGGAAACCATTTGGGGGGTGGGGGATGCAGATTGCCTGTTTCTCACCAACCTGCCCTTGGCCACTAAAGAAACCCATTTTTGGGGGCACCAAACTGCCCCTGGCCACTAAAGGAAACCATTTGGGGGTGGGGGGATGCAGGTTGCCTGTTTCTCACCAACCTGCCCTTGGCCACTAAAGGAAACCATTTGGGGGTGGGGGGATGCAGGTTGCCTGTTTCTCACCAAACTGCCCCTGGCCACTAAAGGAAACCATTTGGGGGTGGGGGGATGCAGGTTGCCTGTTTCTCACCAACCTGCCCTTGGCCACTAAAGGAAACCATTTGGGGGTGGGGGGATGCAGGTTGCCTGTTTCTCACCAACCTGCCCTTGGCCACTAAAGGAAACCATTTGGGGGTGGGGGGATGCAGGTTGCCTGTTTCTCACCAACCTGCCCTTGGCCACTAAAGGAAACCATTTGGGGGTGGGGGGATGCAGGTTGCCTGTTTCTCACCAACCTGCCCTTGGCCACTAAAGGAAACCATTTGGGGGTGGGGGGATGCAGGTTGCCTGTTTCTCACCAACCTGCCCTTGGCCACTAAAGGAAACCATTTGGGGGTGGGGGGATGCAGGTTGCCTGTTTCTCACCAACCTGCCCTTGGCCACTAAAGGAAACCATTTGGGGGTGGGGGGATGCAGGTTGCCTGTTTCTCACCAACCTGCCCTTGGCCACTAAAGGAAACCATTTGGGGGTGGGGGGATGCAGGTTGCCTGTTTCTCACCAACCTGCCCTTGGCCACTAAAGGAAACCATTTGGGGGTGGGGGGATGCAGGTTGCCTGTTTCTCACCAACCTGCCCTTGGCCACTAAAGGAAACCATTTGGGGGTGGGGGGATGCAGGTTGCCTGTTTCTCACCAACCTGCCCTTGGCCACTAAAGGAAACCATTTGGGGGTTGGGGGATGCAGGTTGCATGTTTCTCACCAAACTGCCCCTGGCCACTAAAGGAAACCATTTGGGGGGTGGGGGATGCAGATTGCCTGTTTCTCACCAACCTGCCCTTGGCCACTAAAGAAACCCATTTTTGGGGGCACCAAACTGCCCCTGGCCACTAAAGGAAACCATTTGGGGGTGGGGGGATGCAGGTTGCCTGTTTCTCACCAACCTGCCCTTGGCCACTAAAGGAAACCATTTGGGGGTGGGGGGATGCAGGTTGCCTGTTTCTCACCAACCTGCCCTTGGCCACTAAAGGAAACCATTTGGGGGTGGGGGGATGCAGGTTGCCTGTTTCTCACCAACCTGCCCTTGGCCACTAAAGGAAACCATTTGGGGGTGGGGGGATGCAGGTTGCCTGTTTCTCACCAACCTGCCCTTGGCCACTAAAGGAAACCATTTGGGGGTGGGGGGATGCAGGTTGCCTGTTTCTCACCAACCTGCCCTTGGCCACTAAAGGAAACCATTTGGGGGTGGGGGGATGCAGGTTGCCTGTTTCTCACCAACCTGCCCTTGGCCACTAAAGGAAACCATTTGGGGGTGGGGGGATGCAGGTTGCCTGTTTCTCACCAACCTGCCCTTGGCCACTAAAGGAAACCATTTGGGGGTGGGGGGATGCAGGTTGCCTGTTTCTCACCAACCTGCCCTTGGCCACTAAAGGAAACCATTTGGGGGTTGGGGGATGCAGGTTGCATGTTTCTCACCAAACTGCCCCTGGCCACTAAAGGAAACCATTTGGGGGGTGGGGGATGCAGATTGCCTGTTTCTCACCAACCTGCCCTTGGCCACTAAAGAAACCCATTTTTGGGGGCACCAAACTGCCCCTGGCCACTAAAGGAAACCATTTGGGGGTGGGGGGATGCAGGTTGCCTGTTTCTCACCAACCTGCCCTTGGCCACTAAAGGAAACCATTTGGGGGTGGGGGGATGCAGGTTGCCTGTTTCTCACCAACCTGCCCTTGGCCACTAAAGGAAACCATTTGGGGGTGGGGGGATGCAGGTTGCCTGTTTCTCACCAACCTGCCCTTGGCCACTAAAGAAAACCATTTTTTGGGGCACCAAACTGCCCCTGGCCACTAAAGGAAACCATGGGCAAGGGGTGTGGAGGGGGAGGGTTGGGGTAATGCGGGTTGCCTGTTTCTCACCAAAGTTCAGTCTCAAATATTTTACATACCATTTGTCCGTTTATTTGTCTATCCATTTAAAGTTGATGCATACACTTGATGTGCTTTCAGTCTCCAGATATTGTTCATCTGACCCAATTGACTTTTTACATTTTTCACTTCACATTTCCACCTTGATTCCAGTCCTTGGAATAGACCGGCCAAATATGCATGTTTGTAGAGTGTAATGCATAGATGACTGTGAAGATCAATCATAGCCCTGTATGGGATGTGTTTAGGTGTTCATGGGGAAAAAGTATCTTTGTAACGAATTAACTGTTTAATTAACTAAATAAAAAAGTGAAGAAAAAAAGTTAATACACATTTTCAACTAGGAATTAATTGTTTCCCTGTGGTGCGTGAACAAGATCACTCTTTCCCTCGTTCCATTCTCTCTCACCTTACCACAAGTTACCCAAAATTAAACCAGGTTCGATACTAGGTGTTTCTCATTTGAATTATTGTGCCCCTGGGTCATTTTTCTCTTGCCTGAAACTGAACATGCGAAACTGAGAATGCGATGGACTTTGGTCTTTACCGACCTGACTGATATACAATACTTGTGTAAACATCTTTGTGATTTGATTCTTGCAGCACTCTCGTTCGAGCTCACTCAGCTCGCACAGTTCAGTTTCCCTTGCCTCTGCTGAGGTGCGAAGCTATTTTGAGGGTCAGGTAGGACTGTTCATTCGAACTTCGTGGTAACCACAGATTGCTCTGTATGTCTGATGGGGGTTGCACACCCACCCCGAGGACGAGTGACAATAATCAGCTAAAGCATGCTAATCATTCGTTAATAATTAACATATGACTAAAAAATCCTGAAATCTGATTGATGGAGAGCAGCTTATTTGAGTGTTATTTTAAATTCATGTGCAATTTGAAGGTTACTATTATTAATAGCAACAAACAGGTTTTCGCGCTCGTCCTAAAATTGGCTGGAAAAGAAAGCCAAGGCAATATTTTATGATTTTATGAAATAAAAATGGTTGCTTTTACCATTACTACGGATATCCCTTTGCCATCTGAATAAATTACTAGAAATAGTTTTGCAGTTAAATAATTAACAAAGAATCGCCTACATGTTTTTTTGTGCAATTAACGATAAATACCACTCGTAACAGATCTCAAATTGCAGGCAAACAACTTTAAAACTTACTCTAAAACTTTAACATCTGATTTTTTTTATTTTTACTAAAAAGTTTAAGCTCTCGGAAACTTTACTAAATCAGTATTTGAACAATATCCTCAGCTGAGCCTCCATTCTTATCGGCCAGTAAAGCTACGGTTAAAGACCCTGTGTCCGAGCCCATGATGCATACATACATAGACTTTATTTCAGTTCAAATTTGAGATTAGCATTATGACGCTAGTATCTTCGAATATACAGAAGTAACAATACAAGATGAAATACAACAAGAACAATAATTACAGCACAGGGTTAATCCTGTCTATTTTTACGCTTAAAAGTGGCTAGATTAGGAGATGCCCTCAGGTCATCATCCTGTTAATTCCTTTGTTTCGCAACCACGTATTTAAAAGAATGTAGACCAAACGTAGTGGTTGTAACTGGCGGTATTTTTAGCTTCATCACCCCCGCAGGTTGTAGTTACCTGAGCGTAATTTAAAAAAGGATCTAAGGTATGCAGGGGCTATGTTATGGAGACATTTGTACAATAAGATAAGCATATCCTGAACTCTTCTACTGAATAAGGATGAACTATTAATCTTCTTCAGTAGGGCACTACGTACTAGACCTGTCATTTAGGGCAAGCCGTAGTACTTGCTTATTTGTCCCCACAAAAGTGCCACACACTGTTGTAAAATTGGCAGTAGGAAAGCCTTGTACAAGTGCACTTTGATATTACCCGGTATATGAGGTTTCTGAAACGCTTGATAACTTGGAGTTGCATGTTAACCTTTTTACAGATTGTATACACATGCTTGTCAAACTTGAGATTACAGTCAATATTTATACCCAGTAAGTCCTGGTCAGTAGATTTGAGAATGAGTAACTGGAATTTGTCAACCGCTTGGCCATCAGGCCATTTCTTCCGAACCAGTCAACAACACTCGATAATTCGTTATTTAACTTATTTTATAACGCTAAGTGGTCAGAATCCGAGCTGTTCATCTGTTGATAATCGGTTAATAGCTTAAGATTAGTTATAAAGTAGAAAATGTAATTGGAAAAAAATATTGAAAAATAGCCTACGAAAATCATTTGAGCGCGCAAAGCACCATGGGCTCGGACACAGGGTCTTTAAGGTAATCTGCACTGCGCATACACAAGAAGCTCGCTCGTTCTGTGGACTTGATCGGCGCTACTTTTGCTTGAAATTCTATGAAATAAGATCAAAGTCAGTTCTCATAAAACTTTACGTCTGAAACCTAACATGCAGTTTGCGTCTCAGCAAGTCTTGTTATTTTTGTGCCTTACAATCTTATTAGCACACAAGCTATGCCCTCATGCCATGCTTGCCTTCTGATAATCTTCTTTCACTAATCTCCTACTTCTGCTCACTTTAAGTAACATTTGAGGATTTTATAGGAAAATCACATGCCTGACGAGGTAATTGCACCGAAAATTCTACGAGGACATTTCTTACCATGGAATTATATCGTCAGGCATGTGGTTTCCTTGAATCGCATAGTCCGATGAGAGCTGATGATTTATTACTTTTGTGACATTTTGCTAAGGACGCGTTCCATCAGGGTTCAGTTCGGATGTGACGCAGTCTAGTTCCATATGACCAGAAAAAAAATCCGGGTGGAAATCAAATGGAACGGAAATTTTAGGAAATTGTAATATACCTCTTGAGGTTTTCCTCTTATTTCGACAATTCCGGTTCGATTGAAATGGTCTGTTCCATTCAGCATATTCTAATTTATCATCGAAAATTTAAGTTCCATTGACTTCCCACCCGGAGTGCTCTTTTGTTCGACCGGTTTTTCAAAGTGGAAAAATCTGTTTCATTCGACATCAAAATGTTAACAATTTCTAACCGGGTCAGTGTTTTGGTCGAATGGAATACGCCCTAAGTTGAAGAGGTGATTCCACTCTGAATCACCGCTCCTCAGCCAATCAGCATCTGATTTCGCAAATGCACTTGGTGCATTTGGTGCGATTCTCTTTTTATTCTATTCCCCTGTTGTTTCTTCTTTCAGAGAGTGTGCCAGTGAAAACAGCCAAAACTCCCCTTTTCATACTCTTTTAATAGAAATCCTTACTCAAAAATTGAAAAATAATAGAAGAGCATTTTTTTGTGCAGTATGCAGGCGCTCATTGCTACTTTTTACAATCTTGGACATAATAATTGACGCATTTTGGAAATTCCGCTATCAAAATCAATTACTTCTACTTTTACCCCCCTCCCAAAAAAAATATTTGCTTATCGAGGGAAAAGTATCACTGATTTAGAAATGCGTCAACACATCTAGTCCAAGATTGTAGCCTGCTGACTGTATTCTGTTGCTGTTGGTTTATATAATTTTATTTTTCTGTTGTATTTAACAGCAGCCGGCTCCACAGCAAGAGCACGATATCCCAGCTCCTCCACCGACGTTCTTCAACCCTTCTGTATTTCCTACGCAGGTGCCGTTACCGTCACGTCGAGCACGTGGAAGACTGCATTGAATACATCCGCTGTATGGACAGCGTATTTTCTTCTTTAAACTGCAATTCATCATTCTTATTTTACCTAGAAAGCTGACTAGTCTCCAATAATAATATATGGACAGATTATTTTTCTTCTTTAAACTGGAATTACCTTTGAATCGCCAAGCAGCCGGTGGCTGTTTAATTATTCGACTTCAAACTTGAAGAAATCATTTTATTTATTATAGACCACATGCTGTCTCTCAAATCAGTCAAAGGTTGATATGAATAATATTTATTGATGGGTGGCTCTAAGAAATTAAAAATAAAATTAAGTCCACTTATGAGATGGTGATGTGTTTTCTGGCTAATATATGTCATTGTAATAATAATGGCCATATCCCGTCAGTTAATTATTTCGGACTGCTTTACGGCGCTAATAGTTGCCACGCAGTTTACAACGTTGAGTCAGTGCGATCTGATTGGTGTGAATTTGACCTTTAACGCATGCGCAGAAATTTTGCGACAACCAACAAAAAAAATTAAAAAAAGGACTTGCATTTTAAGACTCGTTGCTGCCACAGGCAGCCCGAGTAATAAATCTCCAAACAAGACTTCTTTCATTTACCGCCTCACTGGTTAGCTCAGTTGGCAGAGCACGGTCTAGAGTGCGGGAGGTCGGCGGTTCGAATCTCGGCCGCGTCCTTGGGCAGGGACGTTTATAAGCCGTTTGCCTTTTCTCCTTGACACCCGGTACAGCAGCCTGGCCATTGCACTAACCACACAGTGCTGGTCACGTAACACTCGCCAGGTTAATTTATTTACATAATTGAATACAGTAAATCAAAATGGTGGATCCGCGAGCAAATCTCTCAAATTTGGAGTCCCATCTCTCAAATGTAAGCAGTTTAATGTTTTATTTAACTTCACTCGTGCGAAAGCCTTCCAACAGGCTCAGGATATTGCAACTGGCGCTCTTGTCGGAGCCGAAGGACCGCGTTTTTTACCCAGATGGCCTGTGATTTTATATACGACACGACGCCGGACCTGAAGGACTCAAAGATCCACACACATCGAATTGGAATTTAGCGTTTTCCTTTCTGCTGAAACCAAGGCTTCTTCGATAGAAAGGGCAAGATGTTGTGTTTTTCTAGGAGGACAAAATATTTCTCGTTTAAGCTTCTCTTTCGCCACGGCTTTGTTATTTGAATCTCTGTGGATTGGTATACTCAAATATACTGCACAATACCATACAACTGAATAAGAAGTCTTTAACAAAGCCGAACTCAAACTCAAGAGCAAAGCTGAGAGTGAAAGTGAAACTGAACAGTGTCTTGTCAGGTCATGAATTAAGGTACGGTGAGGTTGAAATCATTGCGTGTTTATATCTGCATTTCTTTGTCGATTTGTTGACCTCGTGGCGCTGATAGATTTTGCCATCCGCGGACGGTATTCTTGTTTGAGGTACGTTTCGTAGGTTTTATGCCTCTCGGTCATAATACATACCAGCGCAAACACCGTGATCTGTAGGCCAACATGCACTAAAATAATTTTGAGCGTGTGTTTGGCTGTCAGAAATACCCAGGAGAAATAAACACTCGCACAGAATAATTTATGATGAGCGAAGCAATATTCAACTGACTCTCAAGGTCAACTTAAACAAGAATCCTCTCACGGCCGAGGTTTCGGTTCGAGAAATTAAAGGCTTCCAACAGTTCCCTTTATAGTTCTGTAATATAATGAGCAGATCAGTTTTGGGAAGGAGGGTATTATAACCAACTGGCATTTCAGTTAATAAATACCTGATATAGACGCGAGCTGCGATAAAGAGCCGCAGGGTAGTATGAATAGTAGAGAAATATATCATATGATAGCTCCATCATAGGTGGACAGGATACATGCATCAGGAGTTCCGGACTTCCGGTTGGATCACACTGCATTCTGGGTAGGTGGGCTCAGAAAAGTGGGCATCAACTTCTAGATCGGCCATATTGGATTTGAGTGCAGTCAATTTTTGCTCCTTTGCAAGTTCAAAAACTTACTACCTAATACACGGAATATCTTACCTTTACAGATTCTTTAGTTGGGAGTTCTAAGTCGATGTTTAAGCTTTAGAACGGGATTAATAAAGTTACCAAGTTGACTGCGCTCAAATCCAATATGGCCGCTCTGGAAGTTGATGCCCACTTTTCTGAGCCCACCTACCCAGAATGCAGTGTGATCCAACCGGAAGTCCGGAACTCCTGATGCATGTATACAACTTATAATATGGGACAAACATATATTTGAGACACTTATCTATTAGTACTCTGAACCTGGAGAACAGCAGACTAAATTGTAAGCGTGCGGTACATGAATAAGTAGAGGTCAACTTCTTTAATTTGCATACACGAGAAATATATATACTAGGGGAGCAGAGAATGCATGTCACCGCGCTACCGGCTGCTAAATGCTAAATTCAGCTAATAATTCTTCCCTTCGGTTATTACTAAAAGGATTTCAAATGAAAGTGTATTTCATCTTCAATCTCATGTGGCCCGAGTGAAAGCCCAGATGGGCTCTTGTTTCATTAAAGTTAGAACATGAGAACATTTACTGGCGCATGCGTTCAGTTATAAGCCTATATAACTAAGTGAAGGCCAAGTGATTGTTTACAAAGAGCGAATGGTGAATAAACTCGTAGTGCCAATATCTACGTTAGTAGACTTAAAAACTGCTATTGTTCTTAGGGATTAGCGATAAAATAATTTGTAGGAATACAATCACGTGGTTGTATTAGCAAAACCTGTTTATAAATTCTATTTTCCACCTCCAATCGATTGTCGATCTTTCTAAAACAGCGTTTTTAAAGCCGTGACCCCATAAAACGCAACAATACCCACGATTGCTCTCATCTGACTTGATAGCTCAGTTGGTAGAGCGCTAGACATGTAACCTGGAGGTCGTTGGGTTCGAGTCCCACTTTGGTCAGAGATTTTTTCTCTTTCCCTCGTAGGGCGTGCACACAGCACTACAGCTTACCACTTTACATCACGTTTTTAAATATACCTTGCCGTCCAGCATCCATGGCAACGCCTTTCCCATGGGGATTACGAGCTAATTTAATTCGTTAACGAAGTATTGTCAGCACGTGATTGTTTCCTGCAAAACTGACTTATTGTTTGGGGGAAAAGCAATCTTATATGCAAATTATCTGTAACGAAACTACCACAATTAACATAATCAACAAAACAAAATACTCGGAACAAGATTGTATTGATAGGAATGCACTTTATTTAAATGATTCTACAACAAAGGTTTTAACGGTCGGTTCCTTTGCGGCCAGTAAAATTCATTTTGTTAAACCACTGCGTAATATAAATGACTAGAAAGTCTAGCTAGTCTAGATAAATTTTAAAATGTTATTTCCGCCTCCGCCCCATCTTATCCACAATAACAATAGATACCACCACACGATCCTGCCACACTTTATTCATGAGCCAAAAACAATAGGTAATGACAAACCATCATACTTAATTAACATTCCAACAAACTTTGTTCATGCGGAATGATGGACCTTTGCACTTTACGTCATAGCCGCCATGTACAATAGATTATTCGTTAGCTTCTTTTGTTCTGTACGCCAACATGGCCGCCATGCTCTTTGGGGGGGGGGGGGGGGGGGGGCTGTCATTCGAATCTCTGGAGTTTTAGTGCAAAGGGTCCATAGATATATTCCTCCGCACTTTGATAATAGATCCATGACGTCATTGAAAATAACTGCGGACCGCGGTAGCAGTACTTCACTATACTTAAAGTTCATTGACATTCATAGACTGAGGGACTGCGGATAGGCTCGGTTTCCAGCCGTGGGGGTTTCAGTGAGCCCGCGATCCTCTCCCCACTCACGGCTGGGCGCGCGAGCGTAGACATTGTTAGTTTTTAGCCAATCACAAACTTGCCACTCAAATCCTGTCGCTGAATTGATTTGCATAATTTATATTGTAAACTTTTGAAAGCCGGACCAAAGGCTTTCGATTGCTGTTCCAAAATGCGTTTAAATTTACTCTGGAAAAGTTTGGTTTCGAAGAATTCAAGGATTCACACAAAGAAGCAGTAAGAGAGTTAGTTTTCGGGTGAAGACACTTTGTCAGTAAACGCACTGGCTCTGGGGGGCTGGGGCTCTGAAACCCTTACCCTGTTTAAGACAAAAAAACTCAAATTTCCATACCCTGTTCAAGACAAAGTGTTAAAATGTTCCCTCTATAAGACAAATAATCTATACTTGGATGTCAGTGTTTATTGTGATCTTGTATAATGAGTGTCATAACTAAATAAGTCTTCAGCAAGCACTAGACTAAATAACGGCACTAGATAAATACCATACCCTGTTCAAGATCTGTCGATGTGAAAATGGATACCCTGTCTAAGATCAGAACTCGAAAAACCATACCCTGTCCAGCGGATCATCCCCGTATAGTCCATATATGGGAGTACCCCCCCCCGGGGAAGTCACTTGGGAAACCGTCAGCTCAAAGGTCGCGAAGCTCGTAATGTTCAGTCATTTCTCATTTTAACTTTACCGATGCAAGACCAAGGTAGCCCGGCTATTCTTACTTCAAAGAAAATTACTGCTGCCTTTATCGGAGAAGAAAAGACGGACGAGTCCATATTAAAAGAGTTTATAGAAGAGAGGAAATCACGTCTGACGCAGGCCATGTTTACGCGTTTAACTCTGCAATCACAATTCACTTGAAAATCGCTGCATCAAATGAGTTTTACAATTCTTCAAGTCCTATGTACTAAGTTTGTACAATTTATGTCTCCAAGACATACTCTACACAAGTACTAAGCGGGAATACTCGACTCTAGCTCAGAGTTCCGAGATGGCATCTGAACTTAATTGTTATTCCGGTATAAAATTTCGGCTTTTAATTTCTGTCATCTAGTGTCAACAAATAAAGTAGCCTGGTTTCAACAGCCGGGCTTTCCTTGAAAACTTTGACTGTGAACATGAGAGCTAATAATAACAGGTATTAAATAAAACCGTTACCTACGTCGTATTAATTTCACACTTGGGAGTTTTAGTTTGAAGAATTCCAATGTGTTTTGAAAGTTTACGCGGAATCGAACCTACGCTACACGCAAATAAATGAATAATATTGAAGTTAATCAGATGACGTCACGGACACGGTGTGTTGACCGCGCGCCCAGCCGTTAGTGGGGGGAGGCTTTGGAGAAACGACACTCCAACGGCTGAAACAGAGCCTAGACTGCGGACCGCGGTAGCAATACTTTACTATACCATACAATATGGTACAATATAATAGCATGACCGAAGACCTTGGTTCCATCGTTTTTTAGGTCGTGCCTTCAAAAGTGACAGGGTATTCTAAAGTCGTTCCAATATAATTAATGTATTATGATGCAAGCATGCGCATTTGTAGTGCTTTTCCAACTGATGGACGAGTCTGACGTTGTTATTCATGCTTCTCATCCTTTGTAGTCGTATGCGTCGAAGAATAATGCAGACGGACAAGGCCATGCAGTGTTTGCATGGATGAGATATTTTTCAAAGGCGGCATCTTCAGGGCGATTACCATAACTTGGTGCGCGAATTACACCTTGGCGATAGAGTTTTATTTCCGGTAAATACAACTTTATGTAGTTATGACTGGGATTTGTTATCGTGGAGGCTGCCATCTTGGATAAATGTTTAGCCGTGTAGGCATGGGACGAAGTTCCTTCTGATTGGTTCTCGACTGATTTCCTTGCGTTTGCAGTTTCCATTTTCTTGCATTTGCGTTAGCAATGTTCACACGAACTTTTGCTTGCACTCGAGTCTACGCTACACGTGTGAACCAGCCTTTATAGTCCAGAATTACCGCTGAATGCAATCGGAATACATGTACGCAGGGTTAGCCTCGTTCTGAAGTTAAACATTCATAAATACCAGGTGCAAAACGCGAAATTATAATACGCAGTTGTGAATAGCCCACCTTCTCGCTGGTATTTACGAATGTTTACAGAATGAGGCGAACCCTGCGTACAGGAGTCCGTATTCATTGCATTCAGCGGTAATTTTTGAATACGTAACTGAACTATTCCATCCCTCCTATATTACTAAAAAGCAAGCCATATATGTTTGTATTTTGTTAAATAAAAAAATTATGCCGGAAGTTTAAGGGGAAAATGTGGATATTGAGGATATAATGTACACTGTATATATGTTTATATATCAGGGTATAAACTGTAGTTGTCTATGTGTAACAATAAATCATTGGCTATATGTACTTGTGTTTATGTAACATCTTCAACGATCTTCAACGCATCTTTTATGCCGTGTAGTACACCCCAATGTAAAACAAACGATAGGTCTATATATGCACAAGCCAGTCGGCAGAATAGAGTAATTTATTATTGCACACATGATGGTTGCCATTGATTAGGGAACACAGCAATGAAGAGTATTTTAAATCCCCTCCCGTACTATCATCAGCATATTTGATAAGGACGTTACTAGTAGGGTTTTTAGGGTCTCAAATTCATTAATAATTCATGATCTGATTGGCCAAACACAACCTCTAGTCTGGTTAGGTGGATGAGTTTAGAAACCCAATGAAAATATTAGTTAAAAATTACTACTAGTGTTTGAACAGATTTAATCTACATCTTCATGACCACATAACTACTTATATACTGATAAACTACAAGTAGTAAACAAGTAAAGAACGACAGAGAAAGAAAGTGTGCCTCCACTGGAGTTCGAACCAGTAGACCCTTCCGACTGCTTGTATTAAAGTGCGTATAAGCCCTGGCCAATTATGCTTTTTTTGAAAGCTTAGACCTTAAAAGGTAGAGAAAAAATTCGGACTTTTTTAAATAAAAATGTTTTCATAATTTTTTTAGCGACTAAACTTCCAAATGTAGAATAATTTCCGCGCACCTTCGGGGACTAGGACGAGAATAAAACGTGACGTCATCAACAGAACTGGTCTCTTCGCGGATTTAAAACGTTGGCTTATTTGCAAAATAATTGAATAGTTAACCGAGAAAGATGATAATATTGCGCTAAACGTTTCGGAGAGCTTAATTCGGCAAGGCTTTTCATGCAATGGCGCACCGAGCGTGTTGTGTTGATGACGTCAAACTAGATCCAGTGCCAATTTTGTAAATCGCTCTAGCGCGCTTGATTTTCTTCCACAGGCAACCCAACCCAAGGCAACTTTGAACGGCCAATACACCATGACGAATAAATCAAATCAACTTTCTATTCCGGAATCCTTTGTCTATGGCCTCTAGTCTCTTCGTAAGAAATATAATTAGCCAGGGCTTATATGCACTTTAAACTCTTGGCAACTACACTACTGGTACGCTTGTTCATAGTTAAAGAGTGGAATGGTTATGAAACTCTGGGACCTTCTTTGTTAGCTTTTTTCAACCACTACCGTGCACAAAACACAATAGAAATTCAAACAGGTTAATCAATCAGCCAATAGAAACGTGTGAACTCGGTCGTTCAGGGAAGGTTAATTAACTATGTCAGTGCACAATCTTTTGTCTTACCCCCCTTCCAACATAAATCGCAGCGCCTTTATTAGCTCTTTTGAAGTTTGCCGGGTTTCCTAACCATCCCACTCTTAACTATGGCTTGTTGAATCACTGCCAGCAAAAAAGAATAAGCCATTTATGGAATAACTATATGCAACAGTCAAACAATACTTGCTAATGATGTTTGAAAAGAAGCGTATATAAATGTTCGGTTGAGCCATTCGCATGAGAAGTCATGGTAGTATTAAGACTTTACATTATGCAAATTGCTTAAGATCAATCAACTTACTGCAAGCACTTGAAAGCTCGAACTTTCACAAAGTCGCATTATTATACAAGTAAGCGATATAAGCCTAAGTTGATTACAAGTGCTGAATGGCGCCTCTTTAGTTATGCAGACGTATTTTTTCACTCTCATAAATTCGAAGAAAAGGTAACGTCTGCTTACCAGAGCGCTTAATTAGCTTCCAATATGCACACCTCATTGTGTTATTATCCTGGAATGCGACGTAATGTTACATTTAAAAGAATTCAGACTATACATTTGCCATTGACCAATCATAAGAGAGTGTTCACTGCCGCACAATTCACTAAAATTCTAACAATGGCTTTGATTGAGCAGAAAAATAAAACAAACGTGCTGACGTCAAGCTTGCATATTGGAAACTAATTAAGCGCACAGGTGAGCAGACTTTACTTTTTTCTTCGAATTTATGAGTGAAAAATACGTCTGCATAGCAGGGTACCTCTTTAGGTAAAGGCGAGATTTTCGCTTATGTACCGCGGCGAGCTCTTAGGTCGACAGACACGAAGCTCCAGCAACCCAAGTTTCGTTTTAAATCCTACGGGTCTAGGGCGTTTTCAGTATGTGCACCGGCCGAGCCTATGGAACTTGCTACCACTAAAAATTAAGCGCAGCACCAGTGTAGATATTTTTAAAAGCAAATCGAAAACTTATATTTTTAAACAAGCTTATTAATCAGTAGAACTATTATATTGGTATTTTATCATTACTACTACTATTTTTTTTTTATTGGGTTATTTAGTCTTTCGCATAATTTATATAAAATTATTTTAAAATCTTGTTTTACTTTTAAATACATAAATCATATTTTTAAATCTTATTTGTGTAACCAGAATATTGTAAAGCGCACTTGGGCACCCTGGAGAGTGCGCTATATACATAATAAAGTATTATTATTATGGAGTAGTAATTAATAAATCAAGAAAAAGAATTTGTCATCACTTTATTAAATCACTCAACGAACAAGCACACACACACACACACTTGAATGTAAATCACCTGGTTTCCATATTATCCTTATAACCACTTAATCAAAACTGATGTTTCAATAAAAATGCCAACACAGGGACGGCGGAGCGAAATTTCAAACCGGATCGTCATTAAGCCGGTATGACCAAACTATAGTCTTGAACTGACTGAGAAGTAACTAGGCAAAATATTTACACATGGATTTTACAAGTCTGGCCATTGTGCTGGCCCCTGGTCACATGGAAACCAAGCTTTTGGAAAAATAAATTATGTTGCTTGAAATAAATATTAAGTGTTCACATTATAGGAAGGAGGAAAATGACTGAAAGAACTGAATCATCTGAAGTATGAAGTGTACGTGAATATGGAAATGAAATGTGATTGTAGGCTTACCATACGTGTACTTTCGTTTTAAAATAATGTACTAAAAGCAAATATAAAATTAATCCACCTTGTAGGGTTTCCTATAATAAATCATTTCATTTTTGACACTTTCCCTAAGATCCAGTGAATTTCAATATATTTATTGCTCATTAGATATTCAAGGGCTTTTATATAGAGGTATTTATGATATAAAGACCTTGAATATCTAATGAGCTATATAAAGGCCTTTATTGAAATTCACTGGAATGAATAAGTCAGTTAAATACCTTGGCATTCAGCCATATACATCCCTTGGACCTACGGCCCTAGGAATGTATATGGCTTAAGCAGCATCAATTTCAATCATCAAAACAGTAGTATTCCAATCCTCTGGATACATGGTGGATAGTTTGCAACTGTTATACTGGATTTATCGTGGATATAAAAACTTTTAGTACAGGTCTATCAACTTATTGAAAATGTGTTAGTATAAAATGATGATTGTGACTGCAAGAAAATCAGTGAAGAATTATCAGTGGAATAAATGTTGCAACAAAATCATAAATATTTTTATACCGTATATAGTTTAAACAAGGACCTGCACTTTAAAAAGGAAAAGAACCAGTCCCACTTCTCGCCACTTAATTGATTAGGTTAAAATTAAAATAAGCCAAGAAAAAGAAAACAGCAGGAAGCTAGTTGCTCAGTTATAATATGCCTGTCAACACCGTTTTTAGAACCGTTTACAAACTCTTCCGTGTATTTTTCGATTTGATTTGAATTTCGTGCAATTCAAATATCAGAGCACTCACATGGAACATGAGCCACCTTGTGGATATGCCACTGATTAATCCGTTACTACTATTATTAAAACGTCAAATGTTGAAGAGCTTTGAAAAAAAGAGATTTTTGAAAAAGTTCACTTGACAAAGGCTGAATGACAACTGAAGGGGGGCCTCAGGCAGAGGCTCTTTTATAGTGCTGATCCTTGTTTAAGTGATCGGAGAAGAGGAGGTTCCACCACTCAGGCATGCAGTCCCCAGTGAGGTTTCTCTGGCAGAACCAAGTGCAATAAAACATTATATTAATGTCCCACTTGGGTCAGAGATGTTTTCTCTTTCCCTCGTAGGGCGTGCACACTTAGCACTACAGCTTACCACTTTACATCACATTCTTTACACTTACTAGTGCTACGCGGCAAACATGATTTTATATCATAACAACAAAAACATTATTAAGTATGGTTTGTGTAAGTACAGCTCCAATGGCATTGAGACACATGTTAATTTTGTATTGTAAGAAATATTGATGTCATTGGTTAAACAAATTTAAATAGTCATAAAGGAAAGGAAGCAGTCTATAAATATCCTCCAATTTTTCAAAATTATTATTGAAACTACCATTTGCATTGCAGTTCCAAATTTCGATTTATAAAGCAAATCATAATGTTCGGAACCCTATCAATTGTGCCCATTTTGTAGCTATTGGCTGTTCCTATTGGTTGGAAGATAATTTCTTCATAAGAATGAAAGGAATCTAAGACATTCTACTTCTTTTTTTTTTACCACAGACAAAACCGGTGAGGGAGGGCTCAATGCCACAGAACAATAGATTTCATACTTGTTAAGCAAAACTAAACAGCAAAAAACTAAAGAGGAACGTTTGCCAATACTAGTTAGGTTGATTTCAAGGATATTGAGTTGCAAGGATATTGAGTTGCAAGGATATTGAGTTGCAAGGACAAATCTTCAATAGGCCATTTGAATCAACTGGGCAGATGACCTTGTCAACCAAACAAAAATCAAAAAATGGAAAGTGCCAAAATTAGCAAATGAAACATTTCATCTTAACATCTCAAATTCCTTCTCGCTCTTCCAATTCTGGCATTCATTTTGAGCTAGAGCCAATATTTTTGATTAATAAGGTCATGTGACCATTGATACAAATGCCTGCCAAAGGCAGTATGCGCATCAATTTATGGAAGCTCTCTAATAAGCAAAAGAAGCCAGCTTCCGAAATGCTTACACTAACATCAACTGGGATGTTCATAACTGAAATTATGCTTTAAGAGTTAAATAACAAATAAATGTGAAACTAGTCGTCTACTGAGCTTTATAATTTACAAATAGGACATTTCATCATGGCATCATCTTACTACAATTAACTACCAGAACCCATTTAAAATTATTTTTCTTATTCAATTTGAGAATGCCATGTCTGACAATTAATGGTGCAAAATAAAGGAACAAAAGAATGTGCACAAAGCATTCTGGTAGTTGTAGTATGTGACGTCAACATGCTTAATGTCCTATTGAGGTTCTAATTGTCTAAACAAGTTAAGTTCTTGAAATCATCAATGCAAAATGTCACACTGATAAAAATGCATAGCACATTCAGGGCCAATAAAATTATGGAATAGGATGAGAACACTAGTTAGTCTACACTGTTGTCATCACTGTTAATGTGCGACTACTGTACCCACTTAGACAACAAGTACCCATACATCACGTAAGGCATGAGCATGTGATTTCCTCTACACATATTCATTAAAGTGTTCATGAACAATATATTTTTTATTTTAGATATCAATTCTAAATCAAGTGAATAGTAGAATGGTAAAATATATCTTGCTTTGAATGCTGTGCCGCTGAGTTAAGGAGGTTTTAATATCCAAAATGCTAATTACATGATGTCAGGGAGGTATCTGCAATCACTTCTTAGATGGTTGTGAATGGGCGTTTCTACTGAGAGGAAAACAAATTTCTAACATCATTTTATTTCAACCATGGGTATAACACTGATAATTTGAACAATTTGTTTAATTGTTACAAAAAAAATGTATAATAATTGATGCCTCCCTTGACATCATGTAATTAGCATTTTGGATATTAAAACCTCCTTAACTCAGCAGCACAGCATTCAAAGCAAGATATATTGTACCATTATACTATTCACTTGATGTAGAATTGATATCTAAAATAAAATAAAAAAAGCTTCATAGGCACTTTAAGTTGGAATGACTGGTTGTTTTAGTTTTGCAATGTGATTGGAACTGAGTGATATTTTGAAAGCTCTGATAATTGCACAAGCCTTTAAGTGTAATTTGAGAACTCCCAAAATATCACTCAGTGCCCATACATCACATATAGCACAAACAGTTCATGCATTTTTTGTTTAATATACTGACAAACATTTGCTGAGAGCATGCGACTGTGCACTCTAACCTTTTTATGCACTCGTTATTGACCAATCAGAATCCAGACAATTTGTTGAGTGATATTATAAGAGCCAATAATTAGTGTCTAGTACAATACAATAGCATTTCAACTTACTCAAACTTTGATCTGGTGGACACCTTCTGTATTCAGTCTTTTAACATAATAAAATCGGGTGGATATGCTAGGATTTGTAAGTTGCAATGCATTTTGTTTTACAGTGTGTGTAGTTCTCGTTGTCTAAGTGGCCCTGGTTACTGTAGTCACACTGTAATTTTCATGCACACACAAAAAGACTGTAAATGTCGATGGCTCTCACACAGCACGATACAAAAATTGGTAGGCACAGCTGGTACTACATTGTTCACAGAGCTAGTCCATGTTACTTTATCCTCTCACGTGCCACTACATTGGGGAACTGATGAAAGAGTTCCACTTGTTGTTCCTGGGATCATAGAGTTCCATCGTTTTTAGAAAAGCAGAGCCATTGAATCCTGCAACTGCATAAACCACACTCCCTACTACAGCCACACCCACATTATGCCGAGGAGTATTCATGCTTGCCACTACTGTCCACTCATTGGTTTGGGGGTTGAAGCACTCCACGCTGTTCAAAAACGATGAGCCATCATACCCACCAATCACATACAACCGACCATCAATGGCACCAGCACCAGCACCTCGACGGGCATATTTCATTGGTGGAGTGAAGGCCCACGTGTCAGTGTCAGGATCATAGTACTCAACAGTGTTGAAGTATGTCCAACCGTTGTATCCACCTACAGCATACAGCTTTCCATCGAGCACTTCCACACAGAGATTGTCACGCCCACAGCTCATGGGGGAAATCATGTGCCACTCGTTGGTTTCAGGGTCATAAGCCTCTGCTGTTTTTAAGTTATGTGAGCCCTGGTACCCACCAACTGCATAGAGAAGGTTACCAGTAGAGGCAGCACCAAAGTTACTGCGGCAGTATTTCATGGGTGCCACAAAGGACCATCTGTCAGCTTGAGCATCATAGCACTCAGTGGAACTCAATTCAACATGTCCATCTGATCCACCTACAGCATACATCTTACCTCCCACAACACCAATCTCAAACCTGCCACGATGACAGTTGAGGTGGGCAGCTGGTGTCCACTCATTGGTCTGTGGATCGTAAAACTCAACAGTGTCCAGACAGTCACCTCTGTCATACCCACCCACAGCATACAACTTGCCATCAAGTTCAGCAGCACCAACACTACAGCGACCTAATGAAAGGAACAAGAGATTTATTTAATCATTTCCAATTCCAATGCCTGGCCACTATTGGTGGAAACTATGTACCTTATTCCTGGTAACCATGGTATCAGAACGAGGCCAGTTGTCCCAGAGATCACAAAATTGGAGTTAGTCGTACTGCACTGTTGTATCATTTGGTGTCAAGGAGATTATTATTTTCTGGGCCATAGACCTTTATCAAGTGGCAGCCATGTTTTGTCCCAGGAGAATAAAACCCTTGCACTTCTAAACTTGAGGTAGAGATGAGGCTGGAAGTGCAAGTTTGAGCTATTGTTTGTAGCCAAAATGGCCCCTGCATGATAAAGGTCTATTTACTGCAAACTGTTCTCTTTCTGTGACAAACTGGGACATGAACTGGACTTGCTTGATGCCTACATGATAAGGTCAATTACTTGGATAGAGAATATTACAGAAAGCTAGCCTTCCAGTTAACTTAATGGTTATAAAGCTCTGGTCTGTTGTGTGGGTTTAAACCCAGGCCAAACTAGAGGTCTTAACTGAGTAGAAGGTACTACCATTGTGGAACAATCTCGTTCTCGAACTGCAAATAGTTAGACCTTCGTGTCTTCTCTGATAAGAACATAAAATTGTAGGTCCCATATCAGCCTAAGTTTATAAGTCTCACCACTGAGACTGTCATGAGTTACCAACCAGTTAAATAAAGTTGGCAGCTTTACTTTAATTTAATATTATCATCATAAATCCTATGATATCAGGTGTGCAATTGCTATCCGAAAGGAACCATCTTTAAATACATTTTTTCCTTTAAAAATCAATAAAATTAAATACTGAAGGTGGAATTCTTATAAGAAGGCATGTTATTAGAAGCCATCAACCAGTAATTATGACCAGCAACTACGATTACTGGCTACTTAAAGTAAAACGTAAAAATGGCATGAAGCCAGCCATACTTAGTTTTATAAATACAGCTGTCGAGGCTGTATGCAACTACCAATAAATCATTGGCATTTTTAAGCATCTCAAAGGAGATAACAGCATAATTATTTCCTTACCCCTACTCATTGATGCAATTAGTGACCAGTCATCATAACCAGATGATTCGCTCGATACGGAACCATGAGATGACATGGGGATCTGCTGATGAATGGATATGGCTGCCAGCCTGCCATCAATAATCCCAAAGCCAAAGAAATCACATTCTGAGCTCTGAATTGCAGCAATAACCTTGAAGTCGTTCACATCTACTGTAACCCTCCTCTTCTTTACGTTGTTGTTCTCCAGTATTATGACGCCTTCATCATCACTGGGAATATTTTCTGTCTTCATCAGCTGTTCTGTCGAGTTATATCGAATGTACTCAACTTGGGCATCAGTTGCTACAAATTTTTCTATGCTGCCTTCCAAGTCTTCAATAGTGCACTCCTTTAGGAGACCATCTTGCGTTAAGTACATAATGTGAGTGTGCTCCAGCAGTGCACTTGCTGTCAAGTCCTCATCCTAAGGAGATGTGCATTCACGAGTTTGTTAACATTCTACTTATTGTTCATTTACTGGGATCTTTACTTTCTTCATTAGTCTCTATTTTGCAGTATACATGTACCTCAACAGTATATTTTTCATGACTTCAAACAGATAAATAAACAAAAAAAATGAAGCATGTAGACCAGTTTACGGTTCATGTGCAGTCGTTCAAGTCTTTTGTTTCAACTGGCAGCTAGGCAACCATTGTCTAACATCTGGTGGCCCACCAAATAAACAAAGGATCGATTTGTAAACCGTGCATGAACCGTAAACTGGTCTATGACAACAATGAGATGTTAACGACGACTTCTCACTACAGTGTGTCTTCAGCATGATAGCATGAGCATGACAACAATGAGAAGTATGTTAACGACGACTTCTCACTACAGTGTGGCTTCAGCACGATTACATGAACATGACAACAACACAGGGTTAACTTGCAGGGTTAACTTTTTTTAGACTGATCTACCTGGATTCTTTTCATTTCTTTACCGGAAACACAACATTTATTTTGTTTGGCCTAAGCAAGTTTACCCTCTTAGCCTTGACAATACATCACTTTTTCAGTTTAATTGTGGACATTGACAGACTGTAGCTATAGATCTTTGAAAGGTTAAATTTTATATTCTCACAGATGAGCTGAGCAGCCACTCGGTGGAGGAATCTTTTTCAATTAACATTAACTAGACTACAAGCTCAAGTTTCTTTTTAGAAATAGAAAACACTTTCCGTGTTTCCATAGAGTTATACAAACAGGTGTGTGAGTTCGGGAGAACAAGAAATGGCAGTGGGAACACGAGCCCGAAGGGTGATTGTTTCCAGTGGCATTTAGAGTTCTTCTGACCTTCTAAAAGTGTTTCTAAAATTCTATGGGACACGAAAAAAAAAAATTATTTCCTTTATAAAATAAACGAGTAAAAACAGAGAAAATGCTAGTTTTATTTGATCATCAAAACTTAAATTTTCCCATTTAGCTCAAGCACATGCTCAACTTAATTCTGTTTTTTTTTTTATAGTTATAGAAACATGGCTTTCAGCCAATCCAAGCGCACATACTATCGAATCTACTTTGATGGTTGATAGTTGAGGAGAAGCATACATTGTAGCTCAGAGTCAACTGTCAGCCATAAAAACTAAAAGCAAGTAGTGGAACAAAACATGTACAAAATAATTATGCTTATGCTGCTAGGACACAAAGGTCATGTTCAGAGTACAATATTAAGGTTACCGGATACCTTCAGGGTGCATTTCCAATCTAAATTATGTAGCGCCTCGAGGAAACATCGTAGATAAATCATCCATGTATCATTTTAAAGCTTATAAAATTGGCTACAAGAATACATAAGTGTTTTGTTCTTTGAAAATCTAGAATTTTCCGCGATCCCATTTCTCGGATCTAGTGAGATGGCTTACAGAAGCTCCGACTCCAAAAATATTTTTAAGTTTTAAAATCTGTTTGCTTTGTCGCATTTCAGAGGAATCGTATTACAAAACCGTATCGGGGAATTTCAAAATTTGATTTAGTTCAAAAGTTATCATGCTCTCCGTGAAAAGGCAAAAAATAATCAGAGTAGATTTGCAGAAAACGCCGTCAAGAGCTCTATTTTTAGAATTTTCCAATTCCCCCACACTCTTTTGCAGCAGAGATATCAATTGACATTTTGTGAAAATTTCAAACAAATAGACTTAAATTCCTCTTGAGTGGGAGCTTTTTAAAAACTCTATTTTGGTTTAAAATCGAAAGCATAGAAAATAGCATTTTATAAAAAATCTAGCTGTCTGTCGTGTGCCTGAATCTGAAGCCCTGCCTCTCCAACAATTAGCGAGCTCTTGGCCAATCATTTCTCATCACAGTTCAACTATCTGTCAAGATTTCCCACCAATGTTGATTTCCGATCAAAGCTACACGCCGCATCGAGAAAATGTTAATATAGCTGGTTCTAGATTTCTTGTGTGACTTGAAAGATGAGAAAGACAGAAAGACCTTGAGGGACAAAGCCAAGGTAAACACCTAGAGACGCCTTGAATGCCAGCATAGTTAGTAGAGGAAACAACGATTTGCATGTGGCTGAAACAGCACGGCAATAGCGAGCTAAGATCGTGGTGTTGGTTTCAAGCGATTCAGAGTCGCCATCAGACTTTACGTTTCCATCTAAGCTTTCTTGGAAACAAATATTCTCTCGACTGGCTCCTATCAATTCTTCATGTTCAGATGTGGGCCACTCGGCACTCTGTCTGAAAGTGAAAATACGAACCCTCGTCGGGTTTTACGAGGACTCCTATTTGGCTTTGTAGTCGTATGCATTGTTTGGCCTTGTTTTGCTTTTCTTTGTTTTCCAAGCTAAGGGAATCCTGCTTGCTTTTTTGCAGGCATAAGGCCAACAACCGATGGAATTATGTAATCACGTGTAGAAAAACGTTTCTCAATACCGTAATTTCCGGCCTATTACCCGCAGGTTATCTGTTAATTTTTCACCAAATCACGGCTGCTGCGGGTAATAGGGTGGTGTGGGTAATGACTTGTGTTGAATTCTAAAGACTAAAATTTTGTCACAAGGTTACGGCAATCGCCCCTTATTTGCCGGCGGCACACAGCGATCGCCTTTGTCGAAAACAATGAAAAGCAGTCGCTGGCCGTTGTCTCTTGAAAGAAATTGGTGCCAAACTGAAAAGCCACCGACGATTTTTTTCACCGTAGAAAATAACAATGATCGCCGTTAGTGTCAGTGTTTATTTCATCCAAATCTTCTCAGCTTTGTATGAAACCAAAAGATAAAATTATATTAACTGAAACAGTTTCTGATCTAACAAACACTGAGGAAATCAGTGCCGTAACAAGAAACACGAATTGCATTACTACATGACTGTGTATAAACACCATCCCGCTAGTTTGGTGCCTTATTTCATCTGATAAACTTTATATACCTTCTGTACGATGTAGTTTCACACTTAAGCTTGACCGTTAAAATTCTTCAGGATTTTAGCTGAAATCATTGCTTATGTTTTCAAGAAGCCAGCTTATCAAAAGATCTCATTCTTGGAGTTGACACGTGAATTCTCTCGACATTGTCTGGTTTTTGACACAACACCGGAGTGTCACGCTCTGTGAACTTCGCGGGTAGCATATAAAGGGTGGCTTATTCGCCACACAGCTTCTCAACTTATTTGTGAAAATGGAAAAGGTCCACCCAAGAAAATATTCTGGATAGTTCTTTTTGTCAATGTACGTGAAGTACTATTTCTAAGCCAAGTGATTGTTTTAGACGTGGTTTCTAGATCCGAGTGCCATGAACAATGTCGAGGGCGTAGCCCGAGACATTGTTCGTGGCACAAGGATCTAGAAACCACGTCTAAAACAATCACGCGGCTTAGAAATGGCTTCTCACACATCATTAGATATTCATTACACAGAGGACAATGTTGAACAAACATTACTGGTTATTGCACGTTCTGAATATAAAAGAGTAACGATGTGGTTTGAAAGGTGAACATTCCATGAAATACGTAGTGTGGAAAGACTACTGGAAAGAACACTTTCTGTACCGTAATTCGCATTTTGAAAGAACTTGCGATGGAGGGAAAAAAGCTAACCCGCTGGATGTTAAGAACTTCTCGTAAGTATACAGAGGTTTTATTTTAACGAGCTTTTTTTTTTATACCCGTGATAAACCTGGTTATTAATTTTGTTTTATGTTTAGTTTTCAGATATTTAGAAAAGTTTTGGATGCTGAAATTAAGAAGTCACACTGAGCTGGCGACCACTTGTCGGAGAAACATTCTCGTGAGGAGAAGAAACCAGTCACCCAAGAGGAAGAGACACTGCTGTGGACAATGGGATTACTTGGAGATAAGAATGCAGAAACTTTGTTAAATACTATTTACTTTAGTAATTGTACGGTTAATATTTCATTTCATCAGAAATAAGTTCTGGTTCCATGAATTTACATCAGTTTAGCTTTATCGTTACAACATTAGGAACTGAAATATTGCTTAAATATTGAAATATGTATATCTCTTATTTTGATAACTTCTGTCCCGTTATTGTATGTAGAAACTAGGAGATAGTTATTACGTTACATCAAATTGCCTAATTTCATGTCTCATGTTCTCATGTTTTTAGAACTGTAATCTAGAACTAATTTGCATATTGTCTGTACTTGGAAACGATTTCAAAGTACAGCAAATATGCAAATTTGCTATTGTTTTAACTTATTTGAATATTTTCTGTATTTGGAAACGATTTCAAAGTACAGCAATTATGTAAATTAGTTATTGTTTTACCCCTCAATTTCCCGCAGCTTCAAAGCCCTGCCCACTTGAATAATTAACTTTGTCGTACTATCCCTAGTTTCATGTATCAACACGTGACCTCAAACGAGACTCCTCATTGGCCGATGTGTCATGAATATCTAATGATGTGTGAGAATCCATTTTCAAAGGTGAGTTTGAGTCTCTCTAATACCATGACACAGAAGCTTGAATTTTTCCACGAACTGATTTGAATAATCAATTAGTCGGCAGTGTTTGTTTTGCTTTGCAATACATGCACCAAACATTTCTAAAACCTGAGACAAATTTTCGTTTAGAAATTGAGATAGTTTCCGAATCAAATGTTTTGAAAGTTTTTCTTTTATATTCATTTCGTGTCTGAACAATTTCGCCTGATGCCGGAAATGCTTAGAGTCTAACTCTAAAATGCTGAGGTGAGAATTGCTGTGAAATCGCACTGTATACAAATGGATTTACGACTTTATTTATCAACATGTTGATGTTCCTATGTCTACTAAGACACAGCAATTAAAACCTACTATGAGGTACTGGTATTGTTACATAAATTTACACTGAGAGGTGCAGGTAATCTGTTAATATATTTTTCTTTGAGACTCTAAAATCAGCGGGTGCGGGTAATAGACCAGAAATTACGATAAATATGAATAAATTTAATATATGCACCAGCTTTCTTCACACCGTCGTTACGGGCGAGTGAGCACTTGTCATGTGTTTATTGATCTGCTGTCAAGGATGTTGTTTTTCATACATGTGGCTAAACTGTTAAAATACAGAGACTATGCCCTTGGATTAGCTCAGTTGGAGAGCAAGAAGGTCTAGAGTGCAGGAGGTTTGAATCCTGGCCACGTCCTTGGGCAGGGACGTATATATAAGCTGTTGGCCTTAATGACCTTGTCTCCTTCTTCTAATCAATATGAGGCAGACATAAAAGAACTTGTTATTTTGAGAAAGAGCAGGGGGCTGTCACCCGACAAAACAGCCTGGTATTCCGATGTACTAACAATGACTCGTCATTGTAAACTGCATTATATCCATATTGACTTTGTGCTATATAAATGAATTCCTTTGCCTAGTTTTTCCCCACTAGAAAACTATCAGATTCATGAGTGAAAGCTATTAAGCATGTGGGACACGGCTGAATATGAAATCGTAAATTGTATACAAAACCTCTACAAGATACACTTGACCTGCTAGGACAAAGGCCACAGAGAAAATATTTGTGTTCAATCTTAAAGAATATACACCAAGCGTCATGCTTTGCACGCTATGGCAGCCATTTTGTCACAGTTGAAAAGTTGGTTTTGTACTAGTTGTCTTCCAGTCTTTTGAAAATCGTTACAATTTGAATGTGGTTTTGGAAAGTTTCTTTCAGTTTCACCGTTACGTTTTATAGTTCCATGAAGCGGAAATGAACAATTTAAAGTGCAAGTATCGCCATAAAACAACATGAACTCTTTTTGCCCCAAATACTATTTGTGATATACTTCAGTTGTCTAACTTAATTTTCTTCGAGGCAGGAGCAGAAATTAAACTAGAATAAACGCTACCCGAATTGCAGGATTGATTCATCTTGATGTCACAATGAAAACCTGCAGGATTTTATTGTACGGTAGTAGTTTTATCTAGGGAGGGAGTTGATTCATCTTATGACATCACAGGATCCATGAAAAGTAACCAAAATTAGGGACTAAATGCCAGAAATGTTACAAAATTTGCAAGATTACCTTTTTGTGAGAAACAAATACAATAGTACAATATTAATTATTATTTTTTGATGTGATACTTGCACTTTAACGCTGCTACTAAACCATCATTCACCTGCATGGTTGGGCCATATTCTTTAAGATTTCAGCTGGTATAATTACTTTGGACTATACTCAAAGAACAAACAGTAATGAACTCGTCAGGGGTTTAATTAATTTTGAAAGCACTAAGGCATAAAAAGTTGCTTTACACATACATGTACTAGAAGCATAATTAACTGCAATATGATGAAATCCACAGAAGAATTTAAATTTCAGTATAGGGTCATTCCACGGTATTATGTATGTTGCGGAAGGGACATTCGAAGCAGTTTTCATGCCATAGCTTGATATAAAATAATTACAGCTGATCAATTTTGCCTTTATATTATATCTAATAAAAAAAATTATGTACTATAATGTTGTTATTCTCCCTGCATAGTACTGATAGCAGACTGTAATAAGATAAGTTACTGTTGCGGATGGGACAGGTTTAAGTGATTTACCAGGTTTAAGTGAAATTTTCTCAGATTCTGCAATGAATTAAAATTTTTTTTTTTGTGCCACAGAGTACTTTATCTATTTTAGATTAATGGTAAAAAAGTGCAGCAGCATTTGCTATATTCTTATCAAAACTGGTTTCATTTAGACTGACTTGTTGCGGAGGGGACATGTTGTCCACACTTATACATTATTATTATTTTTTATTTATTCTACTCCTTTCTGTATTAGAGGACATAGTAATTCACCAACAAAGCAAGGAACATCAAAATAACCCTACAGAGAAGCCATATTAAATCAGAGCATGTCATTGTAATTACCCACAATTCATTGCTTCCTACTGCACATTGCTCAGTACAGGATTTACCAGCATTCTTTGCAAGTATATTAAGTACTGTTAAATATGTACAAGTTAAAATAAATGATGGCAAATTACTTGAATTACAGTACAGCCTGGACGAACAGAGTGTAATTACACACACTTTTGTGTAGTACACGCACGGAACTACACGCACCTCAGTGCCTCATTAACTCTTGAACTCCATAGAATAACTGCTGAAGAATACCGTAGATCAACAATACCGGTTCGTGAATGAAAATTTTCCACAATTAGCCGAATTAGTTTGTAGCAAGGAACCGAAGCGCTTAATACATTGTAAATGCTAAGTCTGTGTTTTAGTCATATAATAAATGCTAATTGTGACCACACACAGGAAAACGTACCTTTGTGTGAAAAACTAACGGCCTAAAAAGTCGTTCAGAGACCGTTCGGTGTCCGTTTGAACGTTTTGAGAAACCGTTTAAACGATTTTATAAATCGTTCCAACGTTTTACGAAACTGTTTGGATTTTTTTCTAGCCCGTTTAAACGTTTTGTGAAAATCGTATAAACTATCCACTCGATCCGTTCGAACAATCACTTGGCACTAACTCTGAATTAACTCTGAATTTCTGACGAGACCTGAAACAACCATGGGGGCTGATCAAAGCCAGGTCCCAGCTAATCCACAGATCGAATTGGAATTTAGCGTGTTACTCAATCGAAGCCTCTGGAGCTTGAACATCACGCTCGAATTTTCATGGGTTTCTATTTACGTGATGATATATTAATTTCTTTCTCATCATCACCATGTTGGTGGGGTGAGAGCCAATACACAACAATGTTTTTAGTGTAAAAGACGGCTCTAATAGCTTAAAATAGAGGAAATTAGATAATAAAAATAAAACTGAGAAAGGAGAAAAAGAATTTTATAAACATTGTGGCTGGTCCGGTGTAGGACTCGAACTCCGGTCGCTGGACTCAAAAGCGTGCGCTCCAAACCACTGTACCATAGAGCCGTTTTCTTAAAAGCCGATTTCAAAATAAGGTATATGTATGATTCTGAGCCCGTGAACTTTGGGCGGACTTGCCGTTGCTAAGCGTTGGCAACTTTTGCTGATCATGGATCCCAACGGTCGGATTTGTTTCAAATTGTGTCCGATTTAGGCTTGAGAAATGGGGATTATTTCAATTAGACGGCATGCGGCTCTTGAAATAAGTACTGTTGTGCTATTATTTTAGGTTTAGTTGCAGTCGGCATTGATTTTGGATGAAAATTTGAGCGTGACGTTTGAGTGATTGGGATCGGGGAATGGCTGTTGCGTCAGTCCTTGCCTTCTTTCTTAGTTGGAGGTAGAGGGGTAAAATTTCAACAGAATTTGCTGAAATTGCATACAGAGCCCAATGAAGAACAGATAAAGCCTTCAGGAAAGTTCTCATTGATTCTATTTCAGTATTTCTGGCCTAACGGATACAACCAAATAATTGTTAAAAATCTCACACAAACCCTTATAATTTAAAACACAAACAGAGCTTGGGTTTCCTGTGTCTAAACTTTAGCTTCTGTAGTTTCAACTCAGTTCTGTCAATCCTTCAAAATTTGTTGACATGTGCTTTCAGCCATGAAGACCGATTGTCTGGTTTTTCACAAACACGAGTGCCGCCAACTTTGTGGGAAGTTTTATTGCATTGTAGTTTAAATCACCACAAAGCTTCTCAACTTTGCTGGCAAATGATAATGTCTACTGAACAGAACATTTTGATGTTCTTTCTATTTAATGTGGATCCGTTTTCAAAGGTAATGAGTTTCAAATCTTGAATTCCGCGACACAGAAGTGTGACATTTTCCGCGAACTGATTTGAATAATCAATGACTCCGTGTTTGTTTTGCTTTGAGATCGCACCAAATATTCTCTACAAATAAAATTTTCTTTTAGAAATAGATCCTTACAGAATCAAACGTTTTGAAAGTTTTTACTTAATTTACGTATCTGAATAGTTTCCACCTGGTGCGAAAAATGGTTAGAGTCCATTCAGTTTTAATTTGTTGTCTGTTAATTTAAAGCGTGAGATCACACGAACCACATCGAACATTTGCAGTTTTGACTTAATCACTTTGTGATGTTGAATTGTTCGAACGTAAGGGCAAGTCGTTCGAACGTTTGGGGCAAGTTGTTCGAACGTTTATTACGTGAATTGCAGAGTGAATGCGGAGCATACAATCAAAAGTTTCCTTCAGCATAAAGTTTTGGCAGAAACCGTTGGTAATTAAAACCGCTCGAAGATCTAGAGACGGCGCTGGAGTTCCAGGTTACAAACAATTTCATGCCGAATTGATTTTTGACAATAACTGTATAACAAATGAAAACTACATGCATTTTGCGTGTAATACACGAGTGTAGTGCACGCATGTAATACACTCAAATGCGTGTAGTAAAATTAATTTTGTACACGCGCGTTACACGCGTGTAAATGTTAACATACATCCAGGCTGTACTGTATGCAAAGCCATATAAATGATATATTGTAAAAAAGCTGTCAGCAGATGTTTTAGCTGAGAGGAGAAAAGCAACAGCAAATGGGAAAAAGAGAAAAGTGACAGCAAATGGGAAAAATGGATTAAAAATCTCAAATGATGGTGAAAAGTTTCATATAATTATATATAAATTTCAGTTGATTTCAGTTGAGTTGCTATAATTTATATTTAGCACAAGCAGACTCGTACAAATTAAACTGTAGGACTACCTGTGGTTTTACTAGAATTTAAATAAAAGGCCCAGTTTATTGTTAAATTTTAAATGTGTCTTGGGTTATAATTACTTACTATAATTAGACATGAATACAGAAACTATACTATACTACTATTTTACTTAAACATTTTGAATATAATTTAGATTCACTTCTTAGAACATGTCCCCTCCGCAACAGAAACGTCCCCTCCGCAACATAAAATAGAACTTATTTAAACCTTTAAATGGAGAGCCCAGGAACTTTACAATACAGTACAATATACTGTGTACCTAATACGGCTATTTGACCACTAATAACATAAATTTTAAGGTGTGAAAATGTTGCGGACATTTGAGGCGACATTTAGCAAATGGACAATGTCTACCATGTGACTCTGACCAAAGAGTCAGCATGTAACAACTGCTTTTTAAAAGGAACAAGGAATAGTTTATGTCCTGATAAGTTTTGAAAGATTTAAGTTTTTTTGTTTAATTTATAAGTAAGTGATTGATTTGTCCCCTCCGCAATGGCCATTTTGGCTTTTATTGTAATTGATTATAATTTATGCATCAATGTTGACCTGCTACCAAAAAAAAGTCATATTTTAAAATAAACTATCATCACTTAGCTACAATTCTATGAACACTTTAGTTCTGTTGTAAACATTTTAAAAACTGATCTTCATGTCCAAAATACCGTGGAATGACCCTATAGCTGCCAGAGCTCCAACAATAGCTGGCTTCTTCTGAAATTAACCCTGCCTCATTCAATGATCGCAATAAATTAATTTAATTATTACAGTTTGTTTACACCTTTTCTAAAATGTGGCTGAACTGATGAATAAAAATAATGTACTGTTCTGAAATAAATACAGACAAAAAGTTCCTAGTGCAACTTACGGTAATCACAGCACAGTAGATAATCTCAACATGATGGTAAACTATTCATAAAAAAGGGGATAAAGTTCAGAGCAAACTACTTTAACTGCATGGTTAATTACAATAATAATTTTGAGCTTTAAATTCTTTGCTGTGAATTTGTTTTGTAAGCCTGTTTTTGAATTGAAAACATTTTCTGTTTACTTTGGATTAAGATTGACACCAAAATGCTGGCATTAATTGTTATTTTATATTTGGTAGTTTATGGCCAAATTAAAGGTGGCTTCAGTTTACTTAAAAAACCCCAGAGGATTAGTCCTAAAAGTGTCACTGAAAAGTTATATTTTTGTGTAAATTTAATACAGTCTCAAAACACTAAAATTTGCATCTCCATCAACAGCTGCAATACTACATGAATTAATTAACACCATGTTATCTCCTATTTGATTAAAAGACATGCAATTGAGAATTTATGTTGGATGAGAGAAGTTCACCACAAGAAAATATTAAATTCTAATGTTTATTTTTTTTTATTTTTTTTTAGCAACAAAACGATGCTCTTCAATGAAATATGATGCTTTCAGTCCTCTATAAAATACTTTTGTCAAGACATTAATGTGCTGGCTGGGTTATTTGAATACCTTCATTATTATATCTGTGAATGTGTGCTGTTAAAGATCTAACACTTTTTTTAGCCTTATGATTGGCATGCTTTTGAAATCCTGAAGTAAACTAATCTGCTCACGTATTTACACCTAAACAGACGTAATGAAACAAGTTTTGAAAGTATGAACTCATGGGGTAAACTCACTTGCAGATATTTAGACCTAAACAGTAAGATGTAACTGCTGGTATGGTTAAGATGTAATGAAAAGTGTTTTCAAAGTATGATGGTGGTTGACTCTGTGCTTGAGTAGTTCTTAATCTGACGAGGTGAAAATTTATTGGCATCTGTTTATATTATACCTCTTCATAAAAGGATCAGTTAGCTTTGCTTCTATTTCAATCCTTGTATCACATTTAGTTCAGTGTCCTATTTCTTAACTTAGTTTTCTATATATGGCTAAAAATCATAGAATACAATGACTATGCCTACATGTACATCACAGCAAGATCCACGAATCTGGGTAAGAGTTTCTCTAAAAAAAATATTACACCACAGCTTAAATAATAGCTTAATTATAGTCATGAGGAAATAACAGCCTGATGATCGATGGTATTCCGATCCAATAACACTATATGAGCTAGGGAGAATCTTCTCAAGTTGATCAGCCCCAATATCAGTGATCTCCCCAGACTTTTCCACCAGAGTGGTGTTCTAATTAATATTCATATATTTTAATTAATATTCATATATTTTATTATGTTTGTCAGGTTGACGAGTTGTAAATGAAGTAGAAGTTGTATATAAGACCTCCTCTAGCCATTTTAGATACGCTGAGGGATTTCAAACCCAGAAAAGTTGCTCCAAAGTCACTTCATAAAAATCGCTAAAATCGTGATGAAATATTTTAATTATTCAAAGTTCAAGATTGAGCAGAGCGGTGCTGAGAAAATGCAGCGCGGCGGCTCTGGGGAGATACTGAATATATGTGGTTGTTTCAGGTCCTTTCATCAATTTCGACCCCTCGGCATTCATGGAATTCACTCGTGAAACCTTGGTATTGTGCTTGACGAATCCCCTATTTTCTTATTTAACCCTTTCACTCCCAGGCGTGTTTGGGCTCAATTGGTGAAATGCAGAGTGCTAACTCAACCCTCCCCCCTCAGTACCAGTTTGGCTAGCCTGGGGTAGTTAAATACTGCTGACTTTTTAAACCAAGGGCTCAAACTTTCCCCAGGATGCCATTCGGCAGAATTCTACAGACTCGGTAGCAGTAAGTACTGTATGGTTTCTTCTGTAGGTTTTCCAATGAAATATGCAGCCTCTTTAATTTTGGACAAATAAACCACTCAGTAAGAGAGCTAGAGGACATCATTAAGTCTGAGGATGGCTGAAAAGTACTTGGCTTGCTTTTAGTAGGCTTTGCGAGGGGTTTCACAGAGTTTTTTTGTTGTGTTTCTGCTTTGACACACATAAAAAATGTTTTGAATGAAATCCTTGAAATTCTACAGTTGGTGATCTTTTCCCTCTGCTAAACCTACCCGGTATTAGGATGTTTTTTTGTCAATTTATAAAGCAATGGCTTGAGTCCAAATCACCACTCTTGGTTCAATGTAGGGGTAAAAGACTTATTTAAAAAATCCTACAGGAGTCCCAGAGGGGGAGGGGGGAACCCTTGTGAATATTTGTTGATTCCCCAGCATGCAATTGGAGGTGGGAACAGAAAAATGTGGTCGAGTGAAATGCAGTGTAAACATTGGCGTGGTTCACAGTCGCTTGGTGTGTTTTGTGAAAACAACCCTGCTGGTTGGAAAGATTAAACAAGGTACTGTAACGACCGAGTGGTGATTTTGTATTTGCTCTTGATTTCAAGACGTGCAAATGGGAAGGTTTTTTGGAGCAGATTTTCAGGTCCTCAAAATTCATAAAAATCCAAGAAACGAACAACGATCTCCGGAACAAATTCATGAGTTTTTCTCCAAAGTAGGAGAGTCAAGTGATCCCTCAGTGTTATAGCTCTCGCTTTGAAGTCATTCATTCATCCCTTTAAATAATATCACAACATCGTATTTCCAGCATGTCTAGGTTTGATGCAATAATTTTCTCCAGGTACATGCTTCATATTGGCCAGTTACGGCCGGTTCAGGAGCAAAAGGGTTAAATTATAGGCAGATCCAATAATCATTAGCTTTGTTTTAGAATGGTTAAGCTGAAGTTTAATCACAGCGAGCCAATCACATATATTATTGAGATCAGAATTTAGATTAGACACAAGTTCAGCTGTATCGAGTGAGGATGCAAAGATTTGACTATCATCTGCATATAAAGACAGAGTGGTAGAAGTGAGGCAGTTAGGCAAATCATTGATATAAAGAAGAAATAATAACGGACCGAGAATCGAACCCTTACTGAATTCCACACAGGGGTTTCATTAAGTTTTGAAGTAGACGTCTGGGTTGAAAATGTTGGCGGCTGCAATGATTAAGATGCCCTCAAGGGGGGGGGGGGGGGGGCTGGAAAATTTGAAAAATTGGATTCCCAGAGATGCATTTTCCAGCATTTGGGGAAGAAACTATCCAGACTTAGGGCTGTCCTTACTATATATTTTCATGCCTCCGCTTCTTGGATGCCTGCTCTTCGTTTTACCCAGAATTCTGGGTGCTCCAAATCCAAGATGGCGTTGGTAAAGCACAACGGCCGTGGGTGGGCAAAGATATTGCGTATAAATAGGTCAAAAACATTTATCAGTTGAACAAAAGTGGAGTTGCTCACTATCAATTCAAGGGCTTTATCTGTATAAATACCTAGTACTAGGTATTTATCTGAATAAATACCCTAGTATTTATACAGGTAAAGCCCTTGCATTGATAATGAACAACTCAGCTCCACTCATGGTTGTGCTGACAGTCAGTTCAATGACACCGATATGAGAGCTCAAGACACTTTTACTCACTCACTCTTTAAGAATGCGAGCAGTCTTTTAACTCCAACTTGGTTCTCGGTATTTATCTACGGCCCTCAGGATGTATATGACTTAACCCTTTCCCTACTGGACATGTTTGGCTCAGTTGGTGAAATCCTGAGTGCTAACTCAACCCTCCCCCCTCGGTTCAAGTTTGGCTAGCCTGGGGCAGTTAAATACTGCTGATTTTTTAAGCAGAGGGCTCAAGCTTTTCCCACAATGCCATTTGGGAGAATTCTGTGCACTCGTTAACGGTAGGTATGGCTGCTTCGGTAGGGTTTCCAATGAAATGTGCTCTAATTTGGGAGAAAAAAGCCACTGCAAGAGAGCTAGAGGACATCATTAAGTCTGAGGACAGCTGAAAAGTACTTGGTTTGCCCTCGTGAGGGGTTTCACAGGATTTTTCTGTTGTGTTTCTGCTTTGAGACACATGAAATAATTCTTCACTGAACTCCTTGAAATGTTGCAGTTGGTTGTCTTTTCCCCCTGCTCAACCTATTAGGATGTGTTTTTGTCACTTTAAAGCAACGGCTTGAGTCCAAATCACCACTCTTGGTTGTAGGGGTAAAAGACTTATTAAAAAACCCTACCGGAGTCCCAGAGGGGTGGACCACTTGCGATTTTTTTGTTGATTACCCAGCGTGCAATTGGAGGTGGGAGCAGGTAAATGTGGTCGAGTGAAATGCAGTGTAAACATCGGCGTGGTTCAAAGTCGTTTGGTGCATTTTATGCAAACAAACCTGCTGGTTGGAAAGATTAAACAAGGTACTGTAACGACTGAGTGGTGATTTTGTATTTGCTTTTGATTTCAAGTGTGAATGGGAAGGTTTTTTTGAGCCAATTTTCAGCTCCTCAAAATCGTGAAAAGCGAAGAAATGAACAACAATCTACAAAACAAATGAGTTTTTCTCCAAAGTGGGAGAGTCAAGTGATCCCTGTTACAGCTGTGGCTTCGAAGTCATTCATCCCTTGAAATAATATCACAACATCGTATTTCCAGCATGTCTAGGTTTGATGCAATAATTTTCTCCAGGTGCATGCTTCATATTGGGCGGTTACGGGCGGTGCAGGAGGGAAAGGGTTAAATACCTCGGTTCTTGGTCCCAATGTGAACTAAAATATTACTAAAACACAAATCAAAATGAAGCTAAAAAAAATCAGTACCAGCTCCAGAATTTATCAGTGCAGGTTTTATAGAATACTATATAACATCAAAATTGATGTATTTTATATATGTATAAGGAAGATGACAATCAATTCGCGGTTCACTGCTTCTATTACATGGTTCAAGGTATTGTTTAACATTCGCTTTTGGCTAACAATTCAATAGTTGTGTAATTATAACTCTACTCCCCGGAGGTGAAGTTGCAATATAAACAATCGTAAAATTAAGTTGGAAATTCGTTGAAATAAACCTTGAAATCAACGGACATTTAATAAACGAATAGAGTGAAAACGACGAAGAGGCATGGTAAACTCCCGTAACGTTTATGTGTACTACAATTAAATCAGTAAGTATATGATTAAATCATAAAATATTCAAAAACCAACACAAAAATCCCGCCAAAAACGCTTTGCCGCGGAGTCTCTGGGTTAGACTGCAAAGGCCGGAAACCTAAAACCATTAATCTTTTTTTGACGTTTCAAGTGAGAACCTTGTTTAGTTCATTTGATTTCTTTCGTTTTCCATTTCAGGAACTCCACGGTCATGGTGCAAAGTGAAGCTAATCAAACGGGGGAAAATCTTTAAAAATTCATGTCTTCGGATTCGGTTCCTTTGAGTAAACGGTTTCGAGTAAACATTAATGAAACGACCAAAGTTAAACGTCTCTGTAAAATGAACAAGAAACGGCAGTGCACTTGTTACTAAATAGGAAAGATTTTAGTTCGTACCTTCAGCTGTCGGTAGATCCAATGTACGGCTTGCTCGCAGAGCGCCTTCGGCTCGAAGCTTTCTTTGTCGTCACGGTTTCGGGCAGTTAGCTGAACCTGTAACCGTGGCAGCTTCAGAAATGCTTGTTTGTGGTAAATTGCTTCGATATTCAGGGCAATAAACTCATCAACGGTGGCTAGCAATTTGGGGCAATCGTTGCGATTAGCAAAAGTTCTCGCACTGAGCCAGTCTAGAGGGAGGATTTTCTCTCTGATAAAGCCTTCCAAAGCGATTTCAAGTTCTTCCATCTCCAGTGTCCGAGCAGCATGGTAAACACTAAGAACAAGCTCGCCAGGCACATCCAAACACGAAGTATAGGTAAACTCAACCAAGGCTTCGACAGCTCTGTGTTTTAAACCATCGAGCATTACAACAGAACCATCTTTGCGGTCAAGGCTCTGGCCAAGCTGTGGAATGGTTGCACACAGCACAGCGCGGTGGGCCGCTATCTCAGTTTCTTCAACCTTCAGCACCACGTCACAGAACTTCGCCGTCTTTCTTTGTTGGTTTAATTCTCGCAAAACCCTTTTCTCGTAGTCCGGTGGAGAGAACACCAACCTTGGGAGGCTGTTGATGCTCAACGGATGCTCCATGGCGTTGGGTCCTTTTAGATTGGAAAATTAAGAAAGGTCATAATCATATTTTTTTGACGAGCGACATTCCCAGACTTCGAGCATTTTAATTAAAATTTGGGATGCTTGAAGGCAAGCGTGCAAAACGATGTTCCACTTTTATAATTGTTTTACGAAACGAATAATATATAAGCTTAATTCTTCCTTGTTTTAGATCTATAGCACGTGCTTTCTAATTTATAGAGAGCCAAGCATAAAAACAGAACTGCAATCAGACGATCACAGAAAATAAAACAGAGAGATATATTAAAATAATGACAGCGAACTTGTTACTTACCTAAAATAAATGAGCAAAGAACCGGTGTTGGTCTGACAAGGCCTGTTATAAGCTCACTAAAAGGTGGCAGGTAAAATACCTAGGAAAAATGCAGAGAGCAAAAACATCTTTAGTTAGATGGAAAAGCTTGCAGCTCTGGTTTAGCAAGTGATCCGGTGGACCTACTATATGCTGACAGCTGTTTCGCCACAACTCTCGCAGACAGCCAGAGCTAGCCAAAGGAGGACTGACATTGCGACACGTGAGGCTTTCGATTCGAGCTTTTAATGTAGAATGACTTCTGATTGGTTGTAGGAAAATGACTTCTGATTGGTTGTAGGAAAAATGGCATTGTTTAAGAAACCAATCAAATGTTATACACAAATCAATCTAAAAATTATTATTTATGAAGCTGTAATAAAGAGCATAATACTAGAAGTAATCATAGATTATCAAAGTGCGTTCGACATATATTTTTCTATAAGAAATGACTGGGCATCTTGTGGTGACAAATTAAAATACACACCTTTATTGTTACAATGGTGTGGACTGTGCGTGAAAACAATTAATATCCTGATCAAAAATGTCTATCTTTAAATAAATGTGAACAGTTTTGAATGTCTTGATTATAAGTTATTCAAGGGGATGGACCTGTTCAGTTAAATAGGTAATCAAATGACTGGAAATCAATGTGGATCTTGAAGAAAGTTTTAACAAATTATAATAATGCACATTGATAGTTTAACCGTGTGATGTATAGCATTCTAATGATCAAGGACTAACTAATGTTGGTGATTACACTCCAGTGTAGAACTTAAATTATATACCCCTGTGTGTAAACTACACTCCAGTTCCTTCGGAGCATTCAAATTATTCTTCAAGTGAGGTCAAGGCTGCCTACAGAATATTGAGTGTCCATTGTTATTGCAGAATAATTTCTGATCAATGTTGGTAGATTATTAAATATGTCATGTGCCTGTAAGCTTATATATGTCAACATATTATGCACAAATGATCTTTGCCATTGATTAGAGTACATGTACGCACCTTGTGTTGATATTTTTAAAAGTTCCTTGACTTATCCAACTCCGAGTGTGATTCTAGATCAACTCTTAATTTGCCTGAATGCAGTGTTAATATGCATAACGGCGCAATATCCACACACGCGTAGTGTTTAAAAAGCTAAATCTTCACAACTCGCACAAGACATTGTCAAATATTAATCCAATACAGCGAGCAAGCCAATGGAATATTCGATCGCAGATTCAATCGGTTTGTCGAAGTTGAATAGTCGAACCGTCCCGACAAAACAATGCCAAGGACCAGGTTGACTTGATATAGTTCGGTTCGGACATCAGACTTTGCCAATGCTCCAGAAGTAGTACACACTTTCCTCGGGCATTGATAAGCACATTGGCCGCCCAGTACCACGACTCGGTTGGGTTTTTACTGGATTGTTTAGCACATTCTTTGCCTTCGGGGCCGGGGTCGCCTAGCGCCTAGCCACTACTATATAACTTTTTACAACAACCGCCAATTTTCTCGCAATCTGATTGGCTAATTTTCATATGCAATATTTTAACAGACGCGCGGCCGGCTTTCGAAGCGGGCTTTGCAGAGATTTGTGAATTCAGGTTGTGTACACATCTGTTCCAAAAATCAAGAAAATGAGGATTTTAAAAGCATTTCATCACTGGGAAAAGTTAATCGGTGAGTCAAACTTCCTTGTGTGGTGCCATTTGTCAAAATTTGAGCTCTCTCTCGAGTCGAACAAAGCATTTTCGGCTAATTTGTGATCGACTTTGTGACAAGTTCGACCGATCTTTTAGAACTAGAACTGAGAAATGGTCTTGAATTAAATACATAGTCTTCTAGTTCGTGATTAAAATCTCTTATTCAGGATATTTACATAACGTTCTTAAGTAGAAACAAACAGTTTAGAGTAGCTTCGGTATTTTTCTAGAGTTCGGGAAAGCATATAGACGTGTTTACGTTTTGGTCTTTTCGACTCGAAAGGCAGTTTGTACACACTCATTTGAAGCTAAACGTGTTTTGTTGTTGTAAAAAACAAATTGAAGTTAGTTTTTTTATGTGTCTGTCCTAATATTGACAATGATTTTCGTCATAACATGGCCAAAATAGCTGTGGATCCACTCGGCAAAGACGCCTCGTGGATCCACAGCTATTTTGACCATGTAATGACGAAAATCATTGTCAATATTAGGACAGACACATATAAAAAACTAACTTCAATTTGTTAAATTAATCTTGTCCATCGATGTACCAATCTCGTCCCCAGAGCCCGCGCTTTTTTTCCGCTGGCCGAAAAAATGGGCGGGCTCTGGGGACGAGATTGTCGATGTACCCAAAAATAGTGCGTGCGCATGTTAATTACTGAACCTTTTTCCGCGTTCGTTTATGTTTGAATCGTACGGTGGCTTGTAAGGGCCATCTAGATTTACCACTCTTTTTACTTACTTTGCGTTGCAAACTGGCACTTTTTATTGCCAATTTGCAAACTGACACTTTTTATTGCCAATTTACAAACTGGCACTTTTTATTGCCAATTTACAAATTGACACTTTTTATTGCCAATTTGCAAATTGACACTTTTTATTGCCAATTTGCAAATTGACACTTTTTATTGCCAATTTGCAAATTGACACTTTTTATTGCCAATTTACAAATTGGCACTTTTTATTGCCAATTTACAAATACAGGCGTAAATAACTGCTGGCCGAAATTGCGGGCTCTGGTTACTTCGACGACGTAGTACACTGACAACAGCATGCATATGGCAGCCTTGTCTTGTTTATTCTGTTCATGTGTTTTACTGTCGTATTTAATTTACCTCCGTATTTGCCAACAGCGAGACAATATGCAGGGGACCGTGATGCTGTGATTGAGGAATATATTCATCTTGGATCAGTTTATTGTCCTTCCTCTTTCTTCATCAAGGAATACGTATTAGTTTGAGACAGCTAAAACGGATAATTAAGTACCGAGGATTGAAGAGAAGAAGAAATCCAACAGATTTACGCATTGTTGTGGACGTCAGTAAACTATAGAACGCGAGCTACAAGGAAGTGGTTGTTGCATGTTTATCATAGTTTATCATAGCCATCAATATGCCATATAAAGTTGGGACCGGGATAGTAGTACTTTCTTCTTCTAAGCTTTTTCTTTGAGCGATTCTCGACGCCTTCTGGATCCAAATCTTTCAAAATCTTTCGCACTGTCTCTCTATCAACTCTCACGGTCCATATTCGTTCTGTATCTTTTGTTGCATGAAGCGATAACCTAAACAACAACAACTTCTTTGTAGCTCGTGTTCTATAACGTCCGCAACAATGCGTAAATAAGTTGGATTTCTTCTTCTCCTCAATCCTCGGTACTTAATTATCCGTTTTAGCTGTCTCAAACTAATACGTATTCCTTGATGAAGAAAGAGGAAGGACAATAAACAAGGGCACCCAACGAAGTTTTCGGTTAAAAAGCTTTTCGGGAGAGTAAGTTAGCCTAAAACTTTCGGATTCGAAAAAATTGTCCCTAGAAAATTGTTTTCTGAAATACTGGCTAGAAAATTTGTTTTCAATCCCTAGAAAATTATAGACGAAAAGGGAGACAAAAAGATTTCCCCTAAAATATTCGTACGTCCCAATTCGTCTGATCAAGAGAGTCAGAACAACACATTTTCATTCCCTAAGAATTGCCTAAAGGAAAAAAGAACCCTAAAAAATTCGTACCTCCACAAAACTTTGCAACATGAAGCCTACTTGGGCTAGAAAATTCTTGTTATGTTCTAGACTACTAACAAATTCGTAGGCCGGGAATATTTTGCCATAGTATTTTCGGTTGACACGATTTCCACCTAGAAAATCCGAACAGCTAATAGCTTTCTAGAATACGTCAAAAGACATAGTAGGCGCCTTAAAATGGCTAGAAGCTGCAGACAACTGGTTTCAAACGAATTTCAAAAAGTACTCGTTGGGTGCCCTTGAATAAACTGATCCAAGATGAAAATGTTCCTCAATCACAGCATCACGGTCCCCTGCGTATTGTCTCGCTGTTGGCAAATACGGAGGTAAATTAAATACGGCAGTAAAACACATGAACAGAATAAACAACGAAAAGGCTGCCATATGCATGCTGTTGTCAGTGTACTACGTCGTCGAAGTAACCAGATCCCGCGATTTCGGCCAGCAGTTATTTACGCCTGTATTTGTAAATTGGCAATAAAAAGTGCCAGTTTGCAAATTGGCAATAAAAAGTGTCAGTTTGTAAATTGGCAATAAAAAGTGCCAGTTTGTAAATTGGCAATGAAAAGTGTCAGTTTGCAAATTGGCAATAAAAAGTGTCAATTTGCAAATTGGCAATAAAAAGTGTCAGTTTGTAAATTGGCAATAAAAAGTGCCAGTTTGTAAATTGGCAATAAAAAGTGTCAGTTTGCAAATTGGCAATAAAAAGTGTCAATTTGCAAATTGGCAATAAAAAGTGTCAGTTTGTAAATTGGCAATAAAAAGTGCCAGTTTGTAAATTGGCAATAAAAAGTGCCAGTTTGCAACGCAAAGTAAGTAAAAAGAGTGGTAAATCTAGATGGCCCTTACGAGCCACCGTAGAAACGTCTGGCGTCCCAAACCTTTGCAATTCGTCGACTAATTAGTTTCAACCTTGATGTTTAGGGGCCGACCATTTAACTTTTGAAGGGGGGGGGGGGGGGGGGGGGGGGTGGGTGTTTTTGAAAAAAAAAATCCTGCAAGCCAACGGTGTTGAAAAAAATATCCTGCAAGCGGAAAAGCTTTGTTCTGGCTCCGCTTTTTTCGCAAAAAAAATGCGTGCAACAACACTGCTAAAGGAAAAAAATCGAGCACAGACAAGAACGCCCATCCCCCCCCCCCCCCCCCCCCCCTCAAAAGTCAAATGGTCGGCCCCTTAAAACCTTTGATATGTCTTCTACCGTCGTGCAACTCAGATTATGCCAAGAGACAGTTGTTGTCTTGCATCTCTCATAATTCTGAGCGTCCAAAACTTTAACTTGAACCGACATTTATATGATTTAGCGCGTAGCGCGAAGGAAAATCTAGCTGAAAAGTTTCCAAACCTGAATCCCACTCGCTGAAACGTGAAGGCGAGACATGTCAAAGGTTGTCATTATCGCGGTTAAATTGCAAAGGCTTGTGCCGTCAGACGACTAGGTTTCAAACTTAAACGAACGCGGAAAAAGGTTCACGCTTAACAGTAGCTTGCAAATTGTAGTATTCAAAATGTCGAAGATTTGAATCTTCTTGCCGCTTAGCCAGCAGTGTGGTGATTGTGGGCTACCTGTGCTTTCATAGACACAGGGACCAGATTAGGTTACGTTCTCCTTCGTCGAACGCAATGATAATTATAAAATTCAGTTTCATTATGTTATTTATCAATTTCTTACCTTTGACATAACATTAAACAGTCTACTTCCGTTTCCTGTTTTGGATTGCATAACTTCGCGTGGCTGTTTCTTTCTCTTCTTTTTATCTCGTTCTTTAAAATTATTTAATTCTCAAAGATTACCCTTACTGGTAATTTAGCGCTTAACCGACAACTGACAAATGCAGTTGCACACAGCACAGCGCGGTGGGCCGCTATCTCAGTTTCTTCAACCTTCAGCACCACGTCACAGAACTTCGCCGTCTTTCTTTGTTGGTTTAATTCTCGCAAAACCCTTTTCTCGTAGTCCGGTGGAGAGAACACCAACCTTGGGAGGCTGTTGATGCTCAACGGATGCTCCATGGCGTTGGGTCCTTTTAGATTGGAAAATTAAGAAAGGTCATAATCATATTTTTTTGACGAGCGACATTCCCAGACTTCGAGCATTTTAATTAAAATTTGGGATGCTTGAAGGCAAGCGTGCAAAACGATGTTCCACTTTTATAATTGTTTTACGAAACGAATAATATATAAGCTTAATTCTTCCTTGTTTTAGATCTATAGCACGTGCTTTCTAATTTATAGAGAGCCAAGCATAAAAACAGAACTGCAATCAGACGATCACAGAAAATAAAACAGAGAGATATATTAAAATAATGACAGCGAACTTGTTACTTACCTAAAATAAATGAGCAAAGAACCGGTGTTGGTCTGACAAGGCCTGTTATAAGCTCACTAAAAGGTGGCAGGTAAAATACCTAGGAAAAATGCAGAGAGCAAAAACATCTTTAGTTAGATGGAAAAGCTTGCAGCTCTGGTTTAGCAAGTGATCCGGTGGACCTACTATATGCTGACAGCTGTTTCGCCACAACTCTCGCAGACAGCCAGAGCTAGCCAAAGGAGGACTGACATTGCGACACGTGAGGCTTTCGATTCGAGCTTTTAATGTAGAATGACTTCTGATTGGTTGTAGGAAAATGACTTCTGATTGGTTGTAGGAAAAATGGCATTGTTTAAGAAACCAATCAAATGTTATACACAAATCAATCTAAAAATTATTATTTATGAAGCTGTAATAAAGAGCATAATACTAGAAGTAATCATAGATTATCAAAGTGCGTTCGACATATATTTTTCTATAAGAAATGACTGGGCATCTTGTGGTGACAAATTAAAATACACACCTTTATTGTTACAATGGTGTGGACTGTGCGTGAAAACAATTAATATCCTGATCAAAAATGTCTATCTTTAAATAAATGTGAACAGTTTTGAATGTCTTGATTATAAGTTATTCAAGGGGATGGACCTGTTCAGTTAAATAGGTAATCAAATGACTGGAAATCAATGTGGATCTTGAAGAAAGTTTTAACAAATTATAATAATGCACATTGATAGTTTAACCGTGTGATGTATAGCATTCTAATGATCAAGGACTAACTAATGTTGGTGATTACACTCCAGTGTAGAACTTAAATTATATACCCCTGTGTGTAAACTACACTCCAGTTCCTTCGGAGCATTCAAATTATTCTTCAAGTGAGGTCAAGGCTGCCTACAGAATATTGAGTGTCCATTGTTATTGCAGAATAATTTCTGATCAATGTTGGTAGATTATTAAATATGTCATGTGCCTGTAAGCTTATATATGTCAACATATTATGCACAAATGATCTTTGCCATTGATTAGAGTACATGTACGCACCTTGTGTTGATATTTTTAAAAGTTCCTTGACTTATCCAACTCCGAGTGTGATTCTAGATCAACTCTTAATTTGCCTGAATGCAGTGTTAATATGCATAACGGCGCAATATCCACACACGCGTAGTGTTTAAAAAGCTAAATCTTCACAACTCGCACAAGACATTGTCAAATATTAATCCAATACAGCGAGCAAGCCAATGGAATATTCGATCGCAGATTCAATCGGTTTGTCGAAGTTGAATAGTCGAACCGTCCCGACAAAACAATGCCAAGGACCAGGTTGACTTGATATAGTTCGGTTCGGACATCAGACTTTGCCAATGCTCCAGAAGTAGTACACACTTTCCTCGGGCATTGATAAGCACATTGGCCGCCCAGTACCACGACTCGGTTGGGTTTTTACTGGATTGTTTAGCACATTCTTTGCCTTCGGGGCCGGGGTCGCCTAGCGCCTAGCCACTACTATATAACTTTTTACAACAACCGCCAATTTTCTCGCAATCTGATTGGCTAATTTTCATATGCAATATTTTAACAGACGCGCGGCCGGCTTTCGAAGCGGGCTTTGCAGAGATTTGTGAATTCAGGTTGTGTACACATCTGTTCCAAAAATCAAGAAAATGAGGATTTTAAAAGCATTTCATCACTGGGAAAAGTTAATCGGTGAGTCAAACTTCCTTGTGTGGTGCCATTTGTCAAAATTTGAGCTCTCTCTCGAGTCGAACAAAGCATTTTCGGCTAATTTGTGATCGACTTTGTGACAAGTTCGACCGATCTTTTAGAACTAGAACTGAGAAATGGTCTTGAATTAAATACATAGTCTTCTAGTTCGTGATTAAAATCTCTTATTCAGGATATTTACATAACGTTCTTAAGTAGAAACAAACAGTTTAGAGTAGCTTCGGTATTTTTCTAGAGTTCGGGAAAGCATATAGACGTGTTTACGTTTTGGTCTTTTCGACTCGAAAGGCAGTTTGTACACACTCATTTGAAGCTAAACGTGTTTTGTTGTTGTAAAAAACAAATTGAAGTTAGTTTTTTTATGTGTCTGTCCTAATATTGACAATGATTTTCGTCATAACATGGCCAAAATAGCTGTGGATCCACTCGGCAAAGACGCCTCGTGGATCCACAGCTATTTTGACCATGTAATGACGAAAATCATTGTCAATATTAGGACAGACACATATAAAAAACTAACTTCAATTTGTTAAATTAATCTTGTCCATCGATGTACCAATCTCGTCCCCAGAGCCCGCGCTTTTTTTCCGCTGGCCGAAAAAATGGGCGGGCTCTGGGGACGAGATTGTCGATGTACCCAAAAATAGTGCGTGCGCATGTTAATTACTGAACCTTTTTCCGCGTTCGTTTATGTTTGAATCGTACGGTGGCTTGTAAGGGCCATCTAGATTTACCACTCTTTTTACTTACTTTGCGTTGCAAACTGGCACTTTTTATTGCCAATTTGCAAACTGACACTTTTTATTGCCAATTTACAAACTGGCACTTTTTATTGCCAATTTACAAATTGACACTTTTTATTGCCAATTTGCAAATTGACACTTTTTATTGCCAATTTGCAAATTGACACTTTTTATTGCCAATTTGCAAATTGACACTTTTTATTGCCAATTTACAAATTGGCACTTTTTATTGCCAATTTACAAATACAGGCGTAAATAACTGCTGGCCGAAATTGCGGGCTCTGGTTACTTCGACGACGTAGTACACTGACAACAGCATGCATATGGCAGCCTTGTCTTGTTTATTCTGTTCATGTGTTTTACTGTCGTATTTAATTTACCTCCGTATTTGCCAACAGCGAGACAATATGCAGGGGACCGTGATGCTGTGATTGAGGAATATATTCATCTTGGATCAGTTTATTGTCCTTCCTCTTTCTTCATCAAGGAATACGTATTAGTTTGAGACAGCTAAAACGGATAATTAAGTACCGAGGATTGAAGAGAAGAAGAAATCCAACAGATTTACGCATTGTTGTGGACGTCAGTAAACTATAGAACGCGAGCTACAAGGAAGTGGTTGTTGCATGTTTATCATAGTTTATCATAGCCATCAATATGCCATATAAAGTTGGGACCGGGATAGTAGTACTTTCTTCTTCTAAGCTTTTTCTTTGAGCGATTCTCGACGCCTTCTGGATCCAAATCTTTCAAAATCTTTCGCACTGTCTCTCTATCAACTCTCACGGTCCATATTCGTTCTGTATCTTTTGTTGCATGAAGCGATAACCTAAACAACAACAACTTCTTTGTAGCTCGTGTTCTATAACGTCCGCAACAATGCGTAAATAAGTTGGATTTCTTCTTCTCCTCAATCCTCGGTACTTAATTATCCGTTTTAGCTGTCTCAAACTAATACGTATTCCTTGATGAAGAAAGAGGAAGGACAATAAACAAGGGCACCCAACGAAGTTTTCGGTTAAAAAGCTTTTCGGGAGAGTAAGTTAGCCTAAAACTTTCGGATTCGAAAAAATTGTCCCTAGAAAATTGTTTTCTGAAATACTGGCTAGAAAATTTGTTTTCAATCCCTAGAAAATTATAGACGAAAAGGGAGACAAAAAGATTTCCCCTAAAATATTCGTACGTCCCAATTCGTCTGATCAAGAGAGTCAGAACAACACATTTTCATTCCCTAAGAATTGCCTAAAGGAAAAAAGAACCCTAAAAAATTCGTACCTCCACAAAACTTTGCAACATGAAGCCTACTTGGGCTAGAAAATTCTTGTTATGTTCTAGACTACTAACAAATTCGTAGGCCGGGAATATTTTGCCATAGTATTTTCGGTTGACACGATTTCCACCTAGAAAATCCGAACAGCTAATAGCTTTCTAGAATACGTCAAAAGACATAGTAGGCGCCTTAAAATGGCTAGAAGCTGCAGACAACTGGTTTCAAACGAATTTCAAAAAGTACTCGTTGGGTGCCCTTGAATAAACTGATCCAAGATGAAAATGTTCCTCAATCACAGCATCACGGTCCCCTGCGTATTGTCTCGCTGTTGGCAAATACGGAGGTAAATTAAATACGGCAGTAAAACACATGAACAGAATAAACAACGAAAAGGCTGCCATATGCATGCTGTTGTCAGTGTACTACGTCGTCGAAGTAACCAGATCCCGCGATTTCGGCCAGCAGTTATTTACGCCTGTATTTGTAAATTGGCAATAAAAAGTGCCAGTTTGCAAATTGGCAATAAAAAGTGTCAGTTTGTAAATTGGCAATAAAAAGTGCCAGTTTGTAAATTGGCAATAAAAAGTGTCAGTTTGCAAATTGGCAATAAAAAGTGTCAATTTGCAAATTGGCAATAAAAAGTGTCAGTTTGTAAATTGGCAATAAAAAGTGCCAGTTTGTAAATTGGCAATAAAAAGTGTCAGTTTGCAAATTGGCAATAAAAAGTGTCAATTTGCAAATTGGCAATAAAAAGTGTCAGTTTGTAAATTGGCAATAAAAAGTGCCAGTTTGTAAATTGGCAATAAAAAGTGCCAGTTTGCAACGCAAAGTAAGTAAAAAGAGTGGTAAATCTAGATGGCCCTTACGAGCCACCGTAGAAACGTCTGGCGTCCCAAACCTTTGCAATTCGTCGACTAATTAGTTTCAACCTTGATGTTTAGGGGCCGACCATTTAACTTTTGAAGGGGGGGGGGGTGGGTGTTTTTGAAAAAAAAAATCCTGCAAGCCAACGGTGTTGAAAAAAATATCCTGCAAGCGGAAAAGCTTTGTTCTGGCTCCGCTTTTTTCGCAAAAAAAATGCGTGCAACAACACTGCTAAAGGAAAAAAATCGAGCACAGACAAGAACGCCCATCCCCCCCCCCCCCCTCAAAAGTCAAATGGTCGGCCCCTTAAAACCTTTGATATGTCTTCTACCGTCGTGCAACTCAGATTATGCCAAGAGACAGTTGTTGTCTTGCATCTCTCATAATTCTGAGCGTCCAAAACTTTAACTTGAACCGACATTTATATGATTTAGCGCGTAGCGCGAAGGAAAATCTAGCTGAAAAGTTTCCAAACCTGAATCCCACTCGCTGAAACGTGAAGGCGAGACATGTCAAAGGTTGTCATTATCGCGGTTAAATTGCAAAGGCTTGTGCCGTCAGACGACTAGGTTTCAAACTTAAACGAACGCGGAAAAAGGTTCACGCTTAACAGTAGCTTGCAAATTGTAGTATTCAAAATGTCGAAGATTTGAATCTTCTTGCCGCTTAGCCAGCAGTGTGGTGATTGTGGGCTACCTGTGCTTTCATAGACACAGGGACCAGATTAGGTTACGTTCTCCTTCGTCGAACGCAATGATAATTATAAAATTCAGTTTCATTATGTTATTTATCAATTTCTTACCTTTGACATAACATTAAACAGTCTACTTCCGTTTCCTGTTTTGGATTGCATAACTTCGCGTGGCTGTTTCTTTCTCTTCTTTTTATCTCGTTCTTTAAAATTATTTAATTCTCAAAGATTACCCTTACTGGTAATTTAGCGCTTAACCGACAACTGACAAATGGCCTAAATTTTAGCTGTTAACTGACATTTGTACCCTCCCCCTCCAAAAAAAAAAAAAAAAAAACATCCAGACTTGACCCTATCAATGTGAAAATGCATTTCCAGTAATTTCTATTACTGGGCTCCTGCCTCGAGTAATATTAGGGAGTAATATTCAAGGGAAAAGGAACCCTCGACATGCATGGAACCCTCGACTCTCGACAGACTCGATTGGTCCTGAAGAAAAAACAATTGCGATGTCAGGGTAATAAGGGAGTTGAAACATGTAACAGCGGCCCCATGCTCCGGATTATTCAGTGAATAAAAAGTACCAGGAGCCGGGGTGTCGCAGTGGTTAAGCGCTTCGCCTCTCACCTAGCTCTGTGACGCGTGTGGGATGGATGAAATCAAATAAATGTCCCACGTTAGATCCCCGGACGCGGCGCTACATATGTTAGAGATGTGCAATGTTAAATCTCTTAAGGATCTTGTTATATCCACTAAGAATATTAGAGTTCTGGCTAAATATCTGAAATCTGAATTATATAATTCCTTTAATAAGCGGTGGAAGGACCAGGTTCAAGAGTGCAGTAAGTTGCGTACGTTTAATCTAGTGAAGCCAAATACAGGTTATGAGAACTACCTGTCATATGTCTCGAGCGTTAAGCATCGTCAGGCGGTGACAAGATTTAGGATTTCTGCGCACAAATTCCCTGTTGAAACTGGTCGCTACGCAAACATTACTTATGATGCACGCGTTTGCCCTCTTTGTAACCTTAATGAGTTAGGTGATGAATTGCATTACTTCACCAGTTGCCTTTTGTAACAATATAAAATTTGTAAATCTTAGAGAACGTTTTTTGGGCAATTTGTTAGCTATCAATGATTCATTCAGTTGTTTTAGTCGGCGAGAATTATTTTCGTACTGCTTGTCAATGAAGGATGAGTCTGTAATGAGGTGTACAGCAAAATATTGCCACGACATTATGACTATGTTTATTTAATGATTGTACCTAGCTACTTGTGTACTTCCAATACTTCCTATGTATCTTTGATGGTATTTTTTTGAATAAAGTATTATTATGATTTGAGTTTGTTGGTATCTTGCCCTTGCTCCGAGGGTTTTTCTCCGGGTCCTCCGGTTTTCCTACCTCCACCAAAACCAACAAGCTAAGTTCCAATGCGATCTGTGGATTGCCGGGTCCTGGATTTGATCAGCCCCTATGGCTGTTTCAGGTCCCGTTAGAAATTCGTTTTTTCTTACAATATTTAGTCTATAGTCACAGAACCCGATTGCTATTTTATCCATATATGGTCATTTTTATTCGCTGAATAATCCAGAGCATGGCATGCACTAAAACGAAGTATGGGCGTTACACGTTTCAACTCCCTTATGCGTTTCTGGTTTTTACTCGGCTCCTGTGATTGGCTGAGGTTTCAATCGCAACCCGCTCCAAAATTCGTTTTTTTTATATGCCGATGTGTATGCCGGTAAAATGGCTTGAATATAAACGTACCTTTGCTATACTTCGTGTTTTCTGTTGAATTTGTGTCGAGCTGATGCCGTTTAGTTTTTTTTTTACCTCTTTATACAGGTCAGTCAAAACGCCGAAAAACTCTAAATGGCTAAAATACACCGGATCGATATAAAATCAAAAGAAAGTACCAAGTAAAGCAAAGGTACGTTTATTCAAGCATTTTACATACATTTTAGACAATAAACAATAAATCGTATCCCCATTTATGTCTTACTGTGCATGCGAACTTCCGAAATCGGATTCTTCCAGAGCCCAATTATTTTCGTCGAGCATGTGCAGTAAGAAACAAATGGGGTCTGGGTACGAGATTGGTCACGACCAGGCGGTGTGGTAACTCAAGTTGACCAATCAGAGTGCTTCTAAAGTTGTGAAGCGTTTTCTGTTCAGAGAGTTCAGGGAAGACGTTGTATGTGCGTTCTTTTGTACCGTATCGGAATATTCTGAAAATATTATTCATATCCTTACCGACGCGCAATCTCTTTCCCAGAGCCCACGTGTTTTTCGGCCAGCAGTGACCAAAAGGAACGCCGGCTTTCTGATAACTCTCAATAGCAGACAGAAGGCTTCCCTAGAGAAAGAACTCGATACTTTATTAGGACAGCTGTCGCCCTCCCGCGGGATATATATTCGGCGACTCCGGAGGATGTTATTCGTTTCTTAATCTGGAAGGATAATTCGGGGAAGACTAACTAAAGGTTCATGTAGACGATTGCGCGTTTTATGGTTGTAAGGCTCCCTCTGCATGTTCGTGTCCAAAACGTTTGGCTTTTGGTACGATAGACTCTCTAATTGGCAAATTAAGAGCAATCTTCGCAGCTTTAGGCCGAGGTTCGGAAGATTCCGGTTTGCCCGGCTATGGCAATCAGGCAGCCTCAGGACGAGTTAAAGCATATTTATCCTCGGTAAGAGACGAGCAACTGCAAGCAAGGGTCACCCCCTCACAAGCGGAACCTTTCTTTCTGGAAGATCTTATAGCCATCGCAGAACTCATCCGGAACCGTTTTGACACCAACTGCAGATATTTGTTTTCGCACGAGATCAAGCTTTCTTGAACGCTTTCAGTTCTTCGCCGGGGACAGAGCGGGTGATCCCTAACCCAGGCACGACTCTAATTTTTTTGTTCGGTGCAACAAAATTTCTGCGCATGCGTTAAATTATGCATTAATTGTTGGCGCTAATAGATTTCTCTCCAGTCCAGTCGCCAGATTCTGCGGACGCTATTCTGAACTCCTGAACTTTGAGGTACGTTTCGTAGGCCTTTTATGGCACATTTCATTTTACTCTCGGTCATAATACATACCAACGCAAACACCGTGATCGGTAGGCCAACACTAAAATATTTTCGACCGTGTTTTTGGCTGGTTTACCGATCGTATACCGAATAGCTGATATTTTAATATATCGAAGTATACTGAGCGATTTACTAGCAAATACATATACTGTGGTTGAGCAGTTATGGGTTACTATCCTCTATCGAAGTCTGAAGACATCTGAACTCCTGAACTGTGAGAGCAACACTGTCACTCGCCAACACGAAGCCAGAAATACACACTCAGCACAGAATTAATTTATGATGAGCCAAGCAATATTCAACTCTCGAGGTAAACTTAAACAAGAAACCTCTGACGGCCGAGGTTTTGGTTCGAGAAATTAAAGGCTTCCATAGCTGTCACTGACTGGTACTGGTTAGTATTTACAGACGTTTGTGTATATGAGGGGGGTTCCATTATGCACCCACGCATACAAATATCTGTAAAATTGTCTTACTTTTTGGGACTGTATCTTTGCTCACATACTGAAGATATAACTATCAAATTTGGGATTTTGAATTTTGAGGCGCTCTTTGTAGTAGTATCGGTGCTATTGCGAATTTAAGCAGATATCGTAGTGGTAATGGCATTTGGTCTATGATATCAATCCACTAAACACTCACTTTACTCAACATCAGTCGGTATACCTAGTGCGTGCTGAGAACAACATACAGATGTCGCTATACTTCTCTCATGAAATTGACACAAATGATTTTCGGCTGAAGAGAGCACTACAACTTTTTCTGATATTTTTCAAGTCTAGGGATACTCAATTCTGATGGACTTTGTAATCAAATTGAAAATACTATGGGATTTTTCTCCATTCTCATGGTTGAATATGTATAATATTTAAATTATGAAAAACATTTTCATTCACACCCAGAATTGTTCAGTGATTTTTTTCTGGCTTAACATTAGGTCAGTTCTTACCTGGTGCACTCCTTCGCTTCCACGCTCTATTGTCTATATAATGCATCGGTTACGATATCCGTGTGTCGTGGATATCGAGCGTTCAGCTTAGAATGTTAACATTCATGCACGACTGAACAAACCTGGCTTGAAATAGCCAGAATCATGTATGGTTGAATACGTAAAATATTTAAATTATGAAAAGCATTACTTTTCACACCAATATTAATGTGCAGTGATTTTTTTTGCTGGCTTGACATTACGCTGAGCATTCGGCTGAGGAAGTATTCCTAATGGTTGAATAGTGTCTATATATATAATGCACCAGTTACGATTTCCGTTGTGTTTATGCTCGCCTTTAACAACTCAATATTTTGTTTACCCTTGGATATCAGTGAAGCTCATTAGGTCTCTAGCAGATCGTGCTAATGATCAGAGCATTCTCCACACACACTCCTTACTACATTCTTATATTCTCTGCAGTCAACGCTCAATTCACATGTTGATTTTTACTGATGTAGAAAAACCGGAGAAAAATCCTCGGAGCATAGACTGGAGAATCAACAAACTCACCTTACATATGACGTCACGTGCGGGAGCTTGACGGCGGGGGCTATATAATCATGTAATGGTGCAAACAGTGTCTTGAACTGCGCCTTATGGAAATCAACACGAAATTAAAATATGATCAGGAACGTAGAATGGAACAGTTGAAAAACGATGGTTCAGCTGTAACCGAAATCATGTTTGTAGAATAAGCTTTTGTATTAAATCCGGCTACACGGCTATCGTGTAAAAGAGTATTTAATTATTAATCTACTTTTTATGTAATAGATAAATAATGAGTGGCCGATATTTATTCGGTAAATGGCCGGATAAAGATCGGACACGAATTCTTTATCTTACTTATCAAACGTCTAGAGTCGTGTTTTCAGTTATTTTAATTGGCGATACGACTTATTTTGGCCGAGAAAATCGAAGCCAAAGTCAGGACGAAATCTGTATCAGATTTGAAGATCGCTTTCCTTTATTTTTGCTTCATGAATTATTAATGAGTTTGATAATTAAGAAATACAAAGAAGCCTTAGCCATGTTTTATGCTATCATAAAACACGATGGGCATTTGAGAACATGAGAGAATTTTTTTATAGATTTACACGCGCGATGAAAGAAAACCGCCAGTTGAAAACAATAAAACACGGCAAGCCATGTTACATACTCTGATAAAACATAGCTTTTGAGCCATACTATCGTATCTATCGTATCTATATTATAAATGTAAATAACTGATGATACTACCATGTCTAAATAAAGTTTATGTATGTATGTATGTATACACTTTAATCTTTAATTGCCATCCTCCAACGTAAGAGTTTCGAAAGCATACTAGGATATTTACATATGCTTGGTATTTCTCTTATCTCTCAGGGTGTTATTTTTGTAGTTTTGTTTCAAAGAAACTTGAAGGTTCAATTCAATTAGCTGAAATCTGACGCGAGACCGTAGCCTGCTATGGAACATCTACATCTAGCTATTTAATAGCTTATGTTGTGCAAACTACCGGGGGGGGGGGGGGGGGAACTCCGGTAACAAAATGACGGAGTGCTCGGCGGTCATTTTGAAAATGGCGTTTCCTTACGTGATGTAAAAGAACCTTAAAATTCTAATTCTGAACCCCTAAAAGGTGCGACCCGAGATACGTAACCAAGTCGTGCTGACAGGACCCCCCAAAATATAAAGGAGCACCAAGCACCACCGTCAGTTCAATATAGGGATTCCCCCCCCCCCCTCCCCCAGGTGGTGTAACACATATCCCATATTATTGTACCGTGTATCGCAATAGTTTTGAAACTGTTGTGGAGTTTAGGTTTAGTGGATCCCAAGTAGTATCAGCCATATATTGGGGAATTACCTTAATGGAAGTCGGAAAGAATAAAATGAATAAAGATCAGTGAAAATAAGATAGACATAGCTGATAACAAACACCACGTTGTACTGTGACGAATCGTTATTTTGCCCCTTTCTCCTTTCCTCATTGAAGTGTTGTGAACATTGGCGAGAGCCTCTTACCGTTGAATTCACTATTTTCAGTTCAATTCACTATTTTCACCTGGTGGCCATCTTGGATTCAAAGCGAGGCAATCCTTTGTTTTTGCCAGGTCAGCCTCGTAGTGAGGGATAGTCAAAATGAGGCTCACCTGGCAAAAACAAAGGATTGCCTCGCTTTGAATCCAAGATGGCCACCAGGTAAAACGAGTGAATTAAACACACAGCCGGAGGGTGGGAACTGTTAGTAATACAACGTAAAGTCGTAAAATGCACAGCAAATATCACTTGCCTATATTATTTCGAAATTTAGTTCAACATTTTACACAATAATAACCACAGGCAGCCCAACCTCTGTATATCCACTGTGTGACACTTAAAGCCCTTTAGCACGCCCCGTGATCCTTTGCGCGAAACAAGTATTTTCGTGGACCACGCCAGAATTTCGGTTCTGGGACCGGCGATGTATACATGTAAAGAATCTGCTTGCATCGTTATTGTTGCCGCTGATGGTTACTATTATATACGCACATACGATGAATACTCTTATTAAGAACTTATTTAGGGCATTATTTTAAATATTGAACCAAAATGTGTTGACAGTTTTTGTGTGACATCCTACGGCCTAGCAAATCCGAGATGGCGCCAGCGAAGAACAACCGCCGAGAAAATTGTCACGCAAATTACTATCAATGGAGGGAAAAGGAGGGACTGTTCGCAGTCTATTAAAACCGAAGTCAAGTCAATGCAAATACTTTGTTAGCGAGCAAATAAAATTATTGCTGTATGTTGCTTGACTTATTCCTCATCTAGATTATTAGTTAGATGTGTATTTGATCAAGAATGGAACTGTTTGCGTTCTATAATCTCGTATGAAATGCATGTAAGTGTTCATGCATCAGTTTTAAAATCCTAGAACGCGCTGAATAATTAAACGCACAAGTTCTCTTCCAAGTTCTACCTTTGTGGATGTTTGATTAATGAATAAGTCTCTGCTTTCAACGCTGAATCGATTTTAGGGCTTTTAGTTATTTCTTAAACTAGGCATTATTTCCGTTTATATAAAGTTTCATAGAATTTTGACTGTTTTTGAGTTACTTGTTGAGTTAGGCGCTCGTCGCGTCACAGTCAGTGAACATGAAATCAAAACAAAAACACTGGTTTCGCGCAAAGTATCACGGGGCGTGCTAAAGGGTCTTTAAGAAACATATCAAACTTCTCTCCCCTTCTCCCTTCGCCCCTTTTTTGCCCGTCATCCACTCACACGTCTTGCCTCACCACCACGTGATTGGTCGCGGTCGTTAATATTCAACAGAGGTTACTCGTCCAACGTGTGATCGCGAAGGACAGGGCTTGTGTTATCATGATCAGCTCAGCAATGGGCCACCATTAATAAGACATCTTATAAAGCAAATCTGTGCGAAAGTACATCTTCATAAGCATTCGTGCATGGAAGGAAAATTTAGTCGCCAATTGGACTAAAAGCTGAGCGAGCGTCAATGCTTAAAATTATGTTCAGTTGTCTTCAGTTATACTTCGATTATTGAGATTGAAACTGGATACAACCAGAAACCTAATTTCTGAGATAGTCTCTTAGAAGCCGAACTGTAGGTTAGAATATTATTTCTTTCAAATTGCATCACTTTTGGCATGGAATCCTCACTCACGACTCAATCAGTCCGACAAATTACGCTTTGCCGTTTTGCATTTATCATTTTGTTTTAATTATAGATAACGATGGACGGTCAGTATAGCTGAGAATAAAATATTCCTAGCTAGTCATAGCCTCCTCCGCAGGCAACTCCCGTAAGAAACAAGAAATTTGAATCACCGGGACTGCACAGGAGAGTTTTACGGGAGTTGCCTGCGGAGGAGGCTAAGCTAGTCAGTGCCTTTATAAATATATTACCTCCGGCTAGAGGCCGTGATATATTCTTAGTGTTTTAGGTCTGTAAGGTTTCAGTGTACTTAAAATACTTTATTCGATCACAATCAATACAAGTCTATGTATAGCGATACCTACTGTTTGTAAACACTGACGTCATTTTTATATTTGCATATATAATGTGGTTGGCAAAAAAAAACGCGTGTTTGTATGACTTGTATGACACCTAGCGATTTGGGCCTCACAAAATACATCTAAAGTCTCAATTCTGCTTCCAAATCTTAATTCTTTCATAATTTAAGACCCGGCCCTAACAATCGATAAAAATCGATCATCGGAAACTAATCGAATTCATCGATATTAATCGATAATAATCATTTGAATAGTATTGATTGATTTCGGAAATCGATGAAAATCGATACTCACAACCAAAGCGTCCTGAATTATATCGATTATTATCGATTGATATTGATTATCATCGACTCTTTCAATTCACGACGGGGAGTGTATAAATACGTGATCTAAATAATTCAATGAAACACAATCACCGGAACGGAGCGTTTTCACATACCGGCTTCCACCAAATCATCATGTCTGAGGTTGATGCCATTGATGTTGTAGTAAAGTGTATCGTGAAAGGATATCACGAGTGCTTATTTGAAGTCGAGATTGGGGAAGAATTCTGCGTGTCGAAGAAGCATGGATCCAAAGGAAGGGCACTTAAAGTTCATAATGGATACGATTAAACTATGCTCGGTTTTACTTTGAAATCCAATTGGCTAATGCAAACCAAATGACTTTCGACACTCCTGTGAAATATGTTCTATTTGAAGCAAAGTTTACCATCGCTGAAATCAGTCAACTGTACGATCGCTCATGATCGCCGGTGGATTAAGTCTACGTTACAGCAGCAATCGTGTGCGATCGCCGGATCCCCGAGACGTGTTTCCATGTGCGATCATATGGAAACCAGCCTTAATAGTTAACGTTAGCTCTGAGATTATGAATAGTGCCGTAAGAGATGCATTTACAAGTCTTTAATAAAATATGTTGAGTGATATAGAGCCTTCTCTTTTAATAGTTAATTTACAGCCCAAACAATATTTTATAAACATCGATGATAATCGATAATTATCGATAGAAATCGATAGTAATCGATACTCACACATTTTTACGTTATCGACTTTCATCGATTTCCGATATTAATCCTGTTGAAGCTGGTCGATATGCAAATATCACTTACGATTTACGTATATGTACAATTTGTAATATGAATGAAGTAGGTGATAAACAGCATTACTTTTCAAATTGTACCAATAGCAAATTAGTGAATCTTAGGAATAATTTTTTCAGTAACATGTTGGTTGTTAACAGTTCGTTTAGTCGTCTCAGTCATCGCGACTTATTTTTATACTGCTTATCAATGACGGATGCGTCTATTGTAAAAAGCACAGCACAATATATATATGATATCACTACTATATTTAATGAATGTTCTTGTAATAGTTAGATGATATTATGCATGTCTTTTTATAATTCATATGTACCAATGATGGTGTTGTTGTTGGAATAAACATTATTATTATTATTATTGATTGATATCGATTATTATTGAGTATTATTGATTTTTATCGATTATCGAAATTATCGATTGGTACGGCCGGGTTTAAGAGCATATAAGCTTGTGATGAAAGGGCTTGCTTGCATTTTGGAAGAACAAGAAGAGTAATTTAATTTGGCGATGAATAAGCACCGGACCTGTAATATTTTATAAGCAACTGACTTCGTTTCTGCCAACCACAGAATGCGACAAATGTGGCGTGACTGGCCTGTGTGACGTCACAGTAAGTATCGCTATACTCCTTGCATGCTGTATGTGTGTGTATACAGTTACACCACTCGTAATGCAATACACCATTAACATGATCACGTTACATCCCCCTCCTTTACAGGAAATTGAAATTTCCAACAGTAACAAGAATTAAATGCTCACTGATACTTAACAGTGTCTATCGTGACATAAGCCAGTCCTTATGTGTCCAAAGTTTACTATCTAATATCTAATAAAGTATTTGAAGTGATCGGCTCTCGTCGGTCTGGAGGTTGCAGGTGCTAGTGTTGACGTAGCACCCGCATCATCATGCGGCAATTCCTGCACTGGTTCATCTGCTGGTGGAGCCGATGTTTCCGGTGGGGATGTGTGTGTTTCAGCGGTCATTTTCAGATCTACCATATTGGGTCTGTACACGCTATCATTGGCCTTAACCTCGTACGACTGTTCATCCAGCTGTTTTCGGACAAACGCTTTGTCCCATGCATGTCTTCTTGTTTAACTGGAAGGGATGCATGCGCACAACGTCCCCTTCCTCTATATAAGGCCTCTATATCTCTGGCGTGCTTATTGTAGTAATGCGCCTGCTTTGCTTGGGCTATCTTCCTCTGCACCTTTGCCTCTTTTGCGTTGATACCCTGAGGCTTGAGGAGCTCTGCTGTAGTTGGGAGTAGGGTTTTGGTTCGGCCACCCAGTAGACGCTGTGCTGGGCTTGTTCCCATTGACTCCGATGGCGTGTTACGATGAGCTAACAATGCGAGGTAAGGATCGCGCCCATCGGCCTTCGCTTTGCGCAGCAACCTCTTCGCTATTTTCACTGCTGCCTCCGCCTTTCCATTTGCCTGCTGATGCCCTGGGCTGCTAGTGTAATGCTCAAAGTCCCAATCATCAGCAAACTGCTTAAAGCTGTCTGACATGAACTGGGAACCATTGTCGGTGACTGACGCTGTCCGGGATCCCATACTCTTGCAAAATGGCTCTTCAACTTCTTGATTACTGCTGACGCTCTCGTGTCATCAAGGTGATTGACTTCCCAGAAATTTGAGAAATAATCGACAATAACGAGGTAGTCCCTGTCATTCAAAGAGCAAACCTCTTCCCAGGGTCTGTATGTGGGCGCGTGACTGAGTGTCTCCTTCGGCTGCCAACATTCATAAAGCCGGCATGTCTCACATTTGGCTATGTACCCTTTAATTTCAGGTCATCGTTCATTGATGGCCAGACATGCTCTCCTGCGCTCTACGAAGGCATCCATTCACTCCGATATGAGAGCTATATGAGCCTCCTCGCGCATCATTGACTTAAGCTCTTTTGGAGTGACCAGTCGTTCTACTCTGTATACAAGACCATCATGTACAGCCAGTTCATCTCTGAAGCTAAAGTATGGAGCAAGCGCCGCAGGAACGCTGCCTCCGTCCTCTGGCCAGCCGTTCAAAATCATCTCCTTAAGCTACTGCAAATCCTCGTCTCTAGCCGTGCTTGCTTTGATGCGCTCTTTCTTCTTGTCGGTCATTATAGGAACAAACTTAGCTGCGTTGACATACTCAAACTCCTCTTTGACGCTTTTACTACCAACAACATATGCTCTACTGAGGGTGTTGGCTAGATATATCTGCGCGCCGTGCTTGTACACGATGTCGATGTCATATTTCTGCGTCTTTAGCAGCATGCTCTGAAGTCGCGTAGACGTATTGATTAAACTACAGCGAGCATCTCCTTCTCTATTGATGCATATCTGGTCTCCGTGTCTGTGAGAGCGCGGCTAGCGAAGGCGAGAGGCTGACTGTGGTACAGAAGTGCCGCTCCCATGCCCTTATCGCTGGCATCGCACTGTATGGTCAGCTCCTCCTGTGGCACATAGTATTTGAGCAAGGGCGCGCTCGAGACCATCTGCTTGAGCGTTTGGAACGCCTTGTCGTGCGTGTTGTTCCACGGCCACTCGACATCCTGGCGCGTCAACTGTCTGATTGGCTTCAGTACATCAGACAAGTTCGGCATAAACCTCGTGAGATAGTTCACATAGCCGCAGAGTCTGCGCACTCCCTTAGCGTCCTCAGGGGGTGGCATCTTCACGATGGCTTCACGATGGCTCCGCTTTAAGGCCTTCGTTTGTCACTAGGTGTCCGAGATAAGTGATCTCTTTACACCTGAGTTGTAACTTTGCTTTGTTTAGTTTGATGCCTCGATCTCTGCATCTCTCTAGGGAGGCAATCAGTTTCCGGTCGTGGTCTTCTCGCGCTTCCTCGTCGGTGTCTCCTACGCCGTAGATCAAACTTGTCATAAACTAAGATGTGCATTATATACAATTGAAATCAGAACCACAATTACTAACTAATAACATATAGCTAAATCGATCTAATATAATCTAGAAATTGAACGAGTACATATATATTGACTAGAGACAGAGATTAAGATAAGTGAATTACAAAAAGCTAAACTTTAAAATGGTCAATTAACTTCTGTTGCAATAAAATATTATAAAAGTATTTGGACTTGAACATATTTAGTGCATATTCAAAGAGGATACATCTTTAACATCAACTGGTAATGAATTCCACAATGATGAGGCTCTAAAAGCAAATGATCTGCCGCCTGCTGTTGTTAGGGATATCTTTGGAATCTGTACATTAAACCTAGACGAGCGAGTGTGTATTCTGTGTACTTTCTTAATAGGTTTAATGCCATCTGAAAGATAGGCTGGTGCATAGCCATTTAAAATCTTAAACATTAATATACAGCTCAAGTAATTACAGACTTCATGGATAGGAATCCAGCTAAGTGTATTAAATAAGGGAACGGAAGGGCTAAGTGCAGGTGCGTCTAATATAATTCGAGCAGCTCGTTTTCGTAATCTAAGAAGGCGGTACTTACCTTCTATGGAGCATCCACCCCAAACTGTGGCAAAGTACTCGATCACAGGCTTAATTAGTGCATTATAAAATAGTATTCTTTCTGCATGAGGTATGTACCTTTTATTGCGGTTAAGTAATCCGATGCGTTGCGAAACCTTCTTTTCAGTATAATCAATGTGGATATTCCATGATAATGATTTGTCAATATGTACACCAAGTAGTTTAATCGATTCAGTTGACTGCAGTTTCGTGTTATTGACTTCAATGCTTATATCGCGATCGAGCGCCGAAATTTTGCGTTTGCTTCTAGCCTGCGTGCCACAGGTGACCCAATCCGAAAAGAAACGACCGAAAATAATTACAGGAGAGCCGGCAAGCAGGCTAGTTTGCTTCCAACGAGCATGACTTTCGTTTTCGTGGTGTTGATAACCATTTTATTATGAGAAGCCTGTCCCTCCATTCCATACCTGTCCCTCCAATCCATACCAACGTCACTTATTTTTGCTATATTTGAGAAAGCTCACCACATGGTAAATACCCAATGAAATGTCTCCAAACTCGGTAAACTTGATGTCTATAACTTTGCTCCTATTCAAGGTATATGTAAGTAATCTAGCTATGAATTAGGTTAATGCCGTATAGTGTTACATTAGCGTCACGTGCGGTCAATTCGTGATCGTGTGCACTCAGTAATCAGTCACGCGTAATAAGTCAAGATTTAGTGTATGGACCGGTGTTTTTCGACCTTCGTTATGGTCAGGACATTCTAGCGGAGAAAGAGTTTTTACATGATTCCATCGACGAAATAAAGTAGACAAGGAAATACAAGAACGTTGTTTGGAGTCCTAGTATAACAAACATTCTCCTACGGCCCACCCGGGGATTGTGATTGCATGACAAGTTAAACAGGGACCTTTCCCCAGCCGTAGTTAACAGTATAACTCTCAAATTTGGGATTTTGACTAACTTCCAGGTTCTCTTTTCAGCAGTATCGACGGTTTTGCTGTTCAAAAAAGTTCAAAAAAACCGTGGAAGGGTCTATTATTTATATTATTGTTGCATATCAAGAGAAAATTCCTGACACTGCAATGGGCCTTTTACAGGTTGTGTTATAAATATGGGTACCCTGTGCTTCAAGTTATCCCATGACTCTTTGCACGCCCGGCGCTGGTTGAAGGCATCAAAATGGCGGAAGAGAAGGAAAGCAAAGTGTCGTGAGACTTCGACGACCATTTAATAGTGCCTACATGCGAGAAATACCCAAAAGCGTACGATGCTCTTAACTATCAAAGAAGTAACTTCATGGCTGGGACTATCGATTTTCGAAATATGGCTACACGTTGTGACTATATTCGTATTTTCAATCCTACTTGTCGTCAAAGTAGAAGAACAAAGTTCTATGTCTTGGTGGACTGTTTTTATCCCGTTGTTTATTTGCGACGGTTGTGCGGCGTACTTTTGTTGCATCGTATTTATAAGGCTATTTATAGCAGGTGACAAAAGGTTGGCGGCCACTAGAACTTTATGGAGTTTCTTTGCCATAACTTTGGTGGCGACTTACAAGATCCTGTTGTGCCAAAAGCTTGAAGGGGTGAAGGGCTACGGATACTCAATCATTCACATTCCCTTGTTCGTTTTACTGAAAATGTTAGCAATTCGGGCATGTCAGGCAGAGTAATTCAAAACAATGGCCAGGAATATCGTATTAAACCGTTCCCCAAGTCACAAGCCAAGTTAGACCAAGTTAGACCACAGCTGATCGACAACTTCGATCAACGAACAACGTAGTATTTGCCAATGATCAACCCATCTACCGATTGCAAGGCGCTATCATGGTAACCATTTTTCCATTTGTCGAGATTTAGTGGACAAAAGCAAACAAGCTTACCTGCAGGTTCGGGTTGTGTGTGATTGATGACATAAATTAATGGCTGCAAATTACCAAGCTGACGTTGGCCACTTCGACCTTCTTCGTACAACTACGTCTACGACGCAATCGATTTGATGTTCAAATTATTTCTACACTCAAAACTTGCATTATGACAATTCTTGAAATTTCTTGAAATTTGTTTTTCTTCCTTGAAATATACATATGGTTTGTCCTTTTGGCAGGTTTGTTTGACAATAATTTATTAGATTAACATTCATTTGTTTGTCTTGCATCAGATAGCAGTGCAGGTGCAGCGCATTGGTTTAGAGACTGTTCTCTTTCACTGGTTTCCTTTCACTTAGATAATTTACTTTTTTGGCAACTACAACAGGTTTAGCTTTTTTCAAACAATTACAATGTCTAAAAAACATTGGTGAGAATTTTTTTTACTGTAGTTCTCTAAGATTCCTGAAATATGGAAAACTTTAAAGGCCTGATTACATGAGGAAGGCTGGCCCAGTTTACCGGGCTGGACTGGTTTGCCAAGCTTTCCAGCCCAAGCTGGGGGCATTTTTGGTGGGAAGTTGATGTTTTACAAAATGGCTGCCACATTGACAATGCATGGGATAATTGTAATTGCTTGCCAAGCTAGCCCAGCGATCGCAATTACATGAGGCAGGCTAGCCAAGTTTGCCACCCGGGCTCGCCCTGGTCTCCGAAAACTTGGCCAACCCACCCCATGTAATTGCAGAGTTAATTTTTGGTATCTTTCACAGCCAAGGCAGCTGGCCAGACAGCCAAACACACCAGCCTGGTAAACTGGGCCAACCCACCTCCTGTAATTAGGCCCAAAGAGCTGATTAACGAAATGGAGAAATATGTGTCAATCAATACAATTCCAGTTTCTTGGTTCTGTCATATTACTTATTACAAATTTATGGTTGTGATTACCTCGTAAACATTAATTTGCAAGTGATTTTTTTCTTGTTTTTTACTTCTTCAAATGCCATCATTTGCACCTAGCCATGAATGTACACGATTGCAACATGTTTCATCATGAAGTTCAACATTAGTATTTTGCCCCACCTACATGTACTTGTCAAGTTTTGGCACCAGTCTCGGTGAGAGCATTCAATGAAAGTTTGCTGTTTATTCAGGTGCCAGTCATAACAATTTGTGCTGAGAAATAATGTAATGCAGTTAATAAGTTTAGTTGAGATTATAGGCCAAGAATTGTGTGAACAGAAAGAGGAGGAGAGGGAAGGGAAAGAATTAGGTCCAGTCACGGCAATGACAAGCCATCACGGCAATGACAAGCCATCACGGCAATGACAAGCCATCACGGCAATGACAAGCCATCATGGCAATGACAAGCCATCACGGCAATGACAAGCCATCACGGCAATGACAAGCCATCACGGCAATGACAAGCCATCACGGCAAAGCCAACACACAAGACTAGCTAAATATCCTGCATGAGTTAATCTTGCCTAAATTGCATGTAGTCATACTGTTTCATGCTCTAATGACATGCCTACAAACTGTGATATCTTCTCCAGTGATACAATGCAGCTAGTTTTTTACAAAAATTATCTAGTTTCAGTACACACTAAGCTAGTTGTACCCTTCCAGGCCTCAAAATAATAAAAAATCCTTAGTCACCGAGCTGTGACTAGCAAATAAAATCTAGTCACCAGTGAGCAATAATATTGTTAGTAGCTGAATTGGTGACAAATTGATAAGTTTTGGTTGCCAAAGAATGTTTTAGTTGAATTGGCAATGGTATTGGTCGCAATTTCGAGCCCTGCCTTCTAGCAATTGCCCTATATCATTATGACGTCAAATCAAAACAATCTATTGTTTAAACGCTAAGGATCACGGTCGTGGGAGGGGGACAAAACAGCAACAACACAAAGGAAATCGCTATCAAATGCATTTTGTAGAACATAGAATAGCGGTAACAGCCACCAAATATGGTAAATATTGTGGGATAAACATTGATACAGCTGATATGTGGAAACCAGACAATTCAAAGTTAAATTTTCCTCAGCAGAGCAGATTTAGTTCAAAATTATATTGTTCATGTCAATTTTGTCCCCCTCATAAACAAGCCGTGACGTCATAATGATATAGGTCAATTAGATTGCAGAGGTCCTATCTGAAATTGTGTTTCAACTGCACAAAGCAGCCTAGGATTGTTAAATATTAGTAAATGTTGCTCCAATGGTGCACTATTATTGTCATGTTTCCCAACTCTTGCAAAATATGTTAGAATTGTTTTCTTCCATTCTATAATTAAAGTATATTTAACTTGCAATGAGTTTATTAACATTGTGATACTAATTAGGTAATTAGTATCACAATTAGTATTTGTAATTAGTATTACAACTAATTATGTTTCCTTGAAATTATAATCACCCCATGCAAATATTTTTTATTGGCTCCAAAAGGGAGTGATTATTCAAGTACAGGGATTATTCCAATCGTATGAGCCTAACAAAGTTATTGTTTTATAATTAAAATCGATTCTACATTGTACATCAAGTAAATACTAAAATATTTCTAGATTTGAGTTTTGCATCTGAATTATAAAGGTTTATGTTTCGAATATGCTAATGTTGACGTAAAACTGGGCATCATAAATATTATACAAAACATGCTGGTGGAGCGGATAAATGACCTTTTGTAAACATCTGTTATATTTGAAGCTTATATGTGATTTTACCAAATATTTTGTCTAAATCAGAAAAGATTTTAATTCACAAGGAGGAAGAAATGTCAAAATTCCCTGTTTACATTACCTCATTAGCGTATTGTAAATATAAACCATTGTTATAACTCATAGACAGCACTCAAATCAAGAGATATTGTACTATTCAACTATTTACTTGATATAGAATCGATACTGATGATAAAAAAGGCTCATATGCACTTCTAAACGATTACTTTAAAAACTAAACAACAGAAGCAGTTGGTGTCATATGTCGTCAATGACTATTATTAATCTTTGACTTGATTAATAGCGGAAGGGGAGGGAGGCTATTATTTGAGCAGGAGGATTATTCAAAATAGTTTCTCTAATCGGGGCGATTATTTGAATGGGTTGTTAACCTCTATAACTCAAATTGGTCAGTTTAAATGTTCTCTCTGCCGGGACTTTTATTACTGAATTACTGCTTAAGTTTCGTTTGTTTCTCATAGTTTATCATTGGCCAGAACTCTTAACTGGGCCTTTCGCAGGAGTGCAATCACGTGGTTGTACTGGACGGCAAAAGAATCTGACTATATTGTACGAGATCGATAGTGTTATTAGCAAAACCTGTTTGTAAATGCTGTTTTCCACCTCCAATCGTTAGTTTTTTCGTCCAGTACAGGCGCCTTTCTCATGGGATCACGAGTGCAATTCATTGGTTATTGAAGTGATATATCAGCACGTGACTGTTTCCAGTAAAGTCTTTCCCATGGGATCACGAGTTCATCTGTATCTGTATGTTTAATCGGTAAAGCTTGTTGCATTACAAAACCGATAGTGGCAGACTGTCGTAACATATTTACAAATTACATTACATATATTTAGAAAAATACGGTGTCTATTTAAGACTTACATATATAAATTCAGTCGAGTTAATACAAATATATGGTTATGATAAATAATAATGATATGATTGAGTCAGACATAAGTAGGTATTAGTAGTCATTATTATGCATGTTGTTCAGGAAAGCCATAGTTTTTTTTTAGAAAATGTATCTATGTTAGGGGACATAACTAAATCCTCTGGAAGAGCATCGGATGGGAACAGTCCTGGGAAAGAAAGAGAATTTAAAAACATCGGTCCGAGTCGAAATATGTTTGTATTTTAAGTTGTGTTTACGGCGTGTGACTGACTTTGATGCAAGTGTGAGATAGTCGTTAAGGTCAGTTTCGTTAAAACCATGAGAAGCCTTATACACAAAGTTCAAGCGGAGACATTCGCGACGCACTGAAAGTAAGGGCCATTCTAGGTTTTTGAATCATTTCATTGGTTATCGAAGTGATATATCAGCACATGACTGTTTCCAGTAAATTCTTTCCCATGGGATCACGAGTTCAGTTCATTGGTTATTGAAGTGATATATCAGCACGTTTCCTGCAAAAGGCCTGACTGTGCTATCAAGGTATAGATTGATGACCTGTTAATAGCATTACATTCTGTGTTGACTTCAATTCAAAATAGTAATCTATGAGTTGTAACTGTAATAAAAGTTTAGTAGTTGGAGATTAAAGAAGTACATTACACGTTTTTAAATGTTCTTATTTAGAAATGAGGGTGAGACCCGCGCTATAAAGGGAAAATACCATCGCCCTTAGCGATTTAAGCAAGGAATCAGTCTTCTCCTGTTAGAATACTGAGGCCCTGTTAGGTTTTAGGATTATGGATTATTAGGGTTTTCAGAGAAGGGATACGGAATACTGGCAACTAAATAAAAAGAATATGGATTATTTGGGTTGGATTTTAGGATTGCGGGTTATTATCACATCGATGACTTACGGATATTTGCGTTTACAAAATAAGGATACGGTTATTTCCAAAATTTACCCAGCATTACGGATTATTCAGACCCTCCCCCCCCCCTATACAGGCCTCAATACTAAATTTCTGAAGGCAAAATAAAATAAACCGAGAAAAAGTAAATAACAGGAAGCTAGTTGCTCAGATATGCCCGTCAATAGCATTTTAGAACCGTTAACAAACTCCTGGTGCAAACGCGTTTCGTTTTTAACTCGTAGATATTGCTTTAGCAATCCACGAGTTATTGGTATGGGTGAAATCATGTCGCTCACTCACTCACTCCGTAAGGTGTTAACAAATCGATATTATCGATTTTCTCATCTGATTCAATCGATATTTTACACGTGCCTACTGATACTTGCTCTCCTTGCGCCCAGATCTTTGTTACGTTCTCTTACTACCGGAAGAATATATTTTTGTTTGTGTGCAGTTTGTCAGTTTTTTTACCTTCGAAGAAACCACGCATAATTTTTGGGGGGCCATCTCAGCTTTTACTAGCCTGATTTTCAGACGGTACTGACGAGGTCGTCCGCTCACTTCCTCCTCCTCCCAGTCTGATGGCCTTCAAAGACTTTCATGTTCCTGACGTCAAAATTTGAACCAATCAGAGCGAACTTTACACTTTTGGCAAAGTCTGGAATTTAAGGAATGTGCTCGCATATTTTTCTAAATGGCGTTGGGGAAGCGGACGGAGTAAACGCAGGGTGTTAAAAAAAATAGAGTTACATAATTTAGTGTCTTTGGAACATCATGGCAAATATTATGCTAATTTTAGAGTGAAAGTAAAAGTGTATCTATTTATCAATGTTTTTAGTTGCTTTCCTGTAAGGTTTTCTCAAATACGTGTCTAGCTTACTGATTTCCCATTTTATTCCTTGAATTCGTAACTAATTGCAATGCATTTTAAGACGTAACATGCAGAACGTACACAGCGGGGCTCGCATGGCTCGCATGGCTCGCATGGCTCGCATGGCTCGCATGGCTCGCATGGCTCGCGTGGCTCGCGTGGCTCGCGTGGCATCAAAATAAAGAGAATTAATATGAAATAAAATAAAAAACAAATATACTTACTAGAAGACTATGCGCAATGGAAGGGGCTATGCAATGGACACGGCGCCAGAAATGCAGCAGCATTGAAGCAAGAAGCGACAGTTATAGCAGATGAGCTCCTCTAGATGGTTAACAGAGGAGATGTGCGGAAGAAAAACGTTACGAAGCTTTCACGCTTTGTCACGCTTTGTAACGAAACTTCCTTGTACGTTTTCTAATATTGTTGTAAAAAACAAATTTCCTCTTATTTTCCGTGGTGTGGACATCCGCATCCGAACTGAACCCTGGTTAAGTCCGTGACTTATAGTACCGGGGTGCGACGCAGGCTAGTTAATATTGAAAGAGAAAGATATAATTTGAAACCTCGGTCTCCCGCGTTCAAGGCGGACGTGATAACCACTACACTATCGGAGAACCTACGGATTGTAGCGGGTGGAATTGCCATACAATTCTCAATCATCATCATCATAATCTTTATTTTAACACGGAGTCACTTCACAAATATGGTCTTCCAGAGAGCCGTGAGTTAAGCTTAATTACAATACTAAATGAAATAAAAAGTAAAATTTACATAAGAATCATTATAATTATTACTATGTATACATTCAAAACCTACTACTATTAGTCCTACAATAAATTTCCTACAATAAATTTCCTAGAATAACTTAATTTACAGTAATTTATCAAATATTGTCTTATTTAATAGGCGTGATTTAAAACCATTTAGACTAGTTTGATCTCTTGCTTCCACAGGGATTTTATTCCAGAGGACAGACCCCCTGTAGTGAAGGCCACATTTTGCTGCTTCTGACTTAGGTCTTGGAATATGCAAGTTAATTTCAGAATTTCTCAGATTGTAGGAGTGGACATTAGAAGTATTATAAAAAATTCTTTCTCAGATATAATGGAGAAGGTTGTTGTGGATTTTATACATTAATATAGCAAGTTGTCTAGTTCTCCTATGTTCCAGTTTTCCCCAGCCTAGCTCATCCAATAAGTCACTAGATCGTGTTTCGTAATTTGAGAGCGTAATAATCCTTGCTGCTCCGGTTATGTAGTTGTTGGAGTCTATTAGATAGTTCTTTGCCAATATTTCCCCAAACAGAGCTACAATGATCAAAGTATGGTAAAATCAATGCCTTGTACATGCTTAATCGAGTTTCAAAAGGTATAGTAGGACCTATACGCTTTAAAACTGCAAGACCCGCAGATATTTTCTTTGAAACTGCATCAATATGCGAGTCCCAGATTAGGTTTTCATCTATAAGGAGTCCAAGGGATTTATAGACTACCTCCCTTTTTAGCGGAATATTGTTTATCTCAACTTTAAAGTTATTTTGTACTTGAGAAAGTTTAGAATGACTCCCTATTAGCATGTATTTAGTTTTCTTAATATTTAGTGTTAATTTATTTGCTTGTAACCATGATTGAATAATGTTCGTATCATGATTCATTTGAAGTTGGAGGAGATTAGGATCCTCAGCTGTGGTGGTTAAGGTGGTATCATCAGCATACATTCTTGTTTTAGAGAACAAATTACAAGACGGGAGATCATTAATATATAGGATAAATAATAGAGGACCTAATATTGATCGCTGTGGGATTCCATAGCTCAAGGTACAATAATCTGATAACACTCCATCAACTAAGGTTTTCTGCTTGCGTTCAGTGAGATAGGATCTAAACCAACCTAAAGATGTAGAATTGACACCATAAAGCTCAAGTTTTTGTAGTAGAATAGGGAGGTGTCGAAAGCCTTCTTTAGGTCTAGGAATATTACACCATTTAAGAGATTATTATCAATATTTCTAAACCAATCATTTGTGGCTTCCAATAAAGTAGTTTCTGTAGAGAACAGGGGTCTGAAGCCTGATTGTGATTCAGTTAATAGATTGTTATAATTTAAGTATGTATAAAATTGATTAAAAACAATTCCTTCAATTAGTTTACTCACGATAGGTAAAACCGAAATTGGTCTATAATTGTTAGGGTCGGTCTTACTATCATCTTTGAATATTGGGGAAACTCTGGCAAGCTTCCATTCATTTGGAAAAATTCCACTAATGATTGAAGAATCTCTGAAGCTAGAGATGGCCCGATTTCTGAGAAATGTTTATTTAAGGTAGCACTGATATCCCTGGGGGTATTATATGTGCTATCCCCTACCTCAAGTTTATTTATTATCGTGGTTTTAGATTCATTCCCCAAAATCTTGTTTATTCCTTTCCAAGTATTTTTGATATTGCCATAGTTTTCTTTAAAATAGCTGTTATAGTATTCTATTTTAGCTGCTTTGAATGCATAATTTACATTGTTTTTTAAGAACTTATAATTAGCCCAGTTGGCATCAGTTGGAAATTTTGAAGCAATTTTCTTATATTTATCCCTTTCAAACATTAGCTTTTTAAGTTCTGGTGTGATCCAGGGGGCCGAGTTACCCCTTACTCTCTTTTTCTTTAGGGGAGCATGAATATTAGCAATGTGTAGAAACATTCGTTGCCATATTTCCCATGCCCTGTTTGGTTCATTTTCAGTCTCAACAAGATGCCATGGGGCCATCAAAAGATCGTTTCTGAAACTGTCAGGATCAAAGTTTTTGAAGCATCTACTTGTTACTACCTTTGGGCTGGTATCTGAGATCACAAGGTCGCTCACTACGCACGACGGATCTGATTCAGTACCGCTTAGGATCGACTAACGATTCGAATATTCTAAATAGTTAATATCGGCCTTAATATTTACATGTAAGCTTATATAATTCTGGCAGAGCATACACGCGGTCCAAGGCAAATATTTACGACGAATCGCAGCTCCCGAATGGCCAATATATAAGTAATCTATTCGCATAAAACAACATAAAATGTACCTAAAAAGTTAGAACTGAAGAATGAGATTACCTCACCTTTCTTTGCCAAAATAAAGAGTTCTGACTGGGGGAAAAGCAATTCTAGCTACCGATGTCCTAAAACTCAAGGGCACCCAAGTTTTCGGTTAAAAAGCTGTTCGGGAGAGTAAGTTAGCCTAAAACTTTCGGATTTGAAAAAATTGTCATTTGTTTTAAATCTTTAGAAAATTATAGAAGAAAAGGGAGACTAAAAGGTTTCCCCTATAATATTCGTACGTTTTCGTCTGATCAATAGAGTCAGAACGATCCGGAAAAATACATTGGTTGGAATTATAAAAAAAAAACATATTATCACAAATCATTTAGTGAAGCAGCCACCTAAAGTTTTCGAGAACACATTTTCATTCTCTAAGAAATTCTGACATCTAAACTCCGAAAGAATGAACCTTTAGCGAATGGAGGTCACCTAAAAGAATTGCCTAAAGGAAAAAAGAACCTCTAAAAAATTCGTACCTCCACAAAACTTTGCAACATGAAGTTCCTTGGGCTAGAAAATTCTTGTTTGTGTTCTAGACTACTAGAATATTTTGCCATAGTATTTTCGGTTGACGCGATTTTCACCTAGAAAATCCGAACAGCTAATAGCTTTCTAGAATACGCCAAAAGACATAGTAGGCGCTTTAAAATGGCTATAGGAGCTGCATACAACTAGTTTCAAACGAATTTCAAAAAGTACTCGTTGGGTGCAACTGTTTTATTTATACTTGGGCTAAATGTGGGGCTCCCTGTGTTACAGGCCAAATCATGAAGTCGAGGCTGGGCTAGGCGCCATCTTTGAAACTTAGAGAAGGTAGAGGTTGAGGTGGCAACAAATATGGCATTCAAGCTCAGTGGTAGTGGTGGGAAAAGGGAATGGATTTCACCGCACAAACTGTCACTTCTTGTACTTGTGAAGGATCTGTGTAGAAAATCTGACGAGACAGAGGAGAATACAGAATGTGTTGCGAGGTGTCGACATTGCTTGTCTCTTCTACTTTTGGAAGTACTACAGGTATTAACTAAGTATCTTTAATCAAAGAAACATTTACATCCTAACATTCTGCACCAAAAGATTTGGGTGGGGGTTGCGATATTTTTTAAACATATCAAATGGTTTTTGTGTTGTTTTTTTTGGAGGGGGGGGGGGGGGGGGGGGTGGGGCAGATGTCATAACTATTCTAAAGTGGATATTTGGATATAAACCGATGTATTTGTATTTACAAGGTCCAAATAAAGTTATGTCTAAGTCTGCGACACCTGAGACCTGCTGCTGAGAAAAATTAAATCTTTCCTCAAGAACAATAATCACTGCTTGGAAGAAAATATGTCTTTCTTTAAGAAGTTATGATTCTTCATCCCCAGAGAAGAAATATTATGAATCTTATGTGGGAAGAAAATAATTCTTCTTCTTAAAGGGAATTTTTTCTTTCTTTGAAGAATTATAAGTCAAATTATCAAAAAAGAATCAAAAAAGAATATATAAGAGTTCTCCTTCTGTATACATGTACGTCAAACTACTGTAGTAAGAAATAAATTAACCTTACTAAAGTTAAAGGGCCTGTCCACGCACAAAATTAGGGACTTTGGGTCCGTTCGTTAGCCCCTTATCTTACTCACTTTGTTCTTGTCCCTTTATATTGTATTTTAAAGTGCCACTACAATGAAAATGTAATGTAATGGCAGACATAAAACTCCAAATTTGGAGCCCCAAAAAATAAGACTTCCTGTTGACCATCATATCAAAAAACAGTTTGGAAATATGCAAAAATGGAATATTTGCTTGCAAATAGAATTTTTATGTTTTTCCGCTGGCTAATTTTATTGTAATGAGAGTATGTAAATAACTGTTGCGTGACAATCCAGTGACACATGTGCAATGGGGTAGGGGAGTCTCAATTCAATGCACCCCCTCACGGAGTAGTGGCCGGCCATGTGACTTCAACGGTGGTTACCTAGCCATTCACTTCTGATTTTCATCAAGTGAAGACGTGTTATTTTATTCCCCACCCTAGCTCCCTCCCCTTTTTTCCTGTCCACAGTGTGTCTGGGTTTGCGTTTTTGTTGCCCTCACCTTTACTGGGCTAAAACAATTTACCAGATTGTGAAGATTTTATGTCTGACAATTTAGTTATTCAATAAAAGTGGCTTAGGGTTTTTTCCCTTAGCCATTTTACTCCAAAGCCCTTGTGTGTGTTCTGCTTTTTGGTGCCCAGTAAACTAGCTCAGTCAATGCAGCACTAAAATTATTAATGTATGGTATAGCGCAAGGGGAAAAACATCAATATCACTATCTCAAAATTTTATCATAGGGGCACTTTAGAGTTACATGTAACTTTAATTGTTTCTTAAATATGATTAAAGCTCAATCAAGCCATTGATTAAGCTGTTAGTTTCAAAGCAGCCACAACATTGTAAATTTATTTCTCAACAAGTAATTTTTGTCATTCTTTTAAAGGCACCAGATATGGAACTGATTGAACTTTGTCACAAGCTGAAGAAAATTGACACAGAACAAGAACTGCACCTCTTACTAATGAACAGGCATGTATTCTATGTACCGGTACATGTAGCAGAAATACAACTGGAGATTCTGGGGTGAAGGGGGATGGATGCCTGTAAGATTTAGCTGGTTGCTTCCTCCCACTCTTTCTCTCACTACTGCATGGTTAGCTGAGTGGCAAGTACTGTACCTGTATAACCATGAATTATCAACACTTCTTTCTACAGGATGGAGACTTTATTGGAAGAAGGAATATCTGGGGTATTTGATTTCTTCCAGTCATTAGATGAACTCTTCACTGGCAAAGAGCCTGCCCTGCAAAAAACCAGCTTGTTTGGTGAGATCTTAACTATTAGTACATATACATTACCACACAAGTGAATAGTGCTTTTGGCACACTATGATTGGCTACATCGGAGGTGAATATATCCTTTGCTATTCACTTCCGAGCAAAGCAGCGATCACCTCATGCCAGGGCATTCACTGTTAAGTATATATGTTTTGGCAGGAAATAGCTTACCACTTACAAACTGAATCTCGAATGGACTTTCGCTCTCTCAGAAGTTGGAAACCAAGCTGGAGAGATGGTTGAAACAGTGGAGATTCTTGTTGGAATGGCGGACTATTCTCGACATAGTGAATCTGTGTATTAGTGCATTAAATATCCTAAAGTTGCCACTTAATTAAACTCATGGTTGAATGAAGAACTGTTGGACGAAAAGGTGATTTGTTATCACTGGAGATTTATACAGAGTCACGTCTTCGGGCAAAGCAAACTGTTAGTATTTTGGAGCTAAGAAGGCCATTTCAGTAAGTTTTGTGGTCTGAGCTTTCCAAAGATAGTCGTGTGTCAGCCCTGGTTTGTGCTTCGCCTGGGGACTTATAAAAGATTCTTAAGACAAAACCCTTTGGTGTTTCACTTTCTAAAATTTTGCTGTGTACCCACAATTCTTTTCAGCCCGTGTTAATTAAGTCTGAAGGTAAAGCGAATGGAATTGGGTCTAATCCGTGTTAGCTATGGGTATAGCTCACAAGGATTTCGGAATGAACGCAAAGCGATGGAAACTCTGTCGGTCGTGCAATAAATCTGCTGATAAAAGGTAAGACTACATTCATTTTTCCGGGCCAAAAAGAGCTATTTCCACCGATTTTGGTATGAACTAACAAACCTCTCGGCCATGTGGGATGCTTAAAATGAAAGCAAATATGTAAAAATGACTAACAAACAGTGTATATAAACAGTCTCCAGGGAAAATTTAGAAAATCCTTTCAATCAAGCTTTGAGGGAGGGAAGTTTAACTGTTTGTATCCAATTAACAGCCACTAAACGAGCGATTACTCGATACATGCGCAGTACCATGATGGGGCATGACATAGCTCCTTTAAGAAGAGGTGAGAAAAAGTGAAAATATATTTCTTTTTCAAAAATCTTTTTTTTCTGTAATCAGCATTTTCACATACACAATCTTTGTAAAATTTGACTTGAAAAAACCTAAAGGCGACCGTAAAAGTAAAAATGGAATCCAGTGATGCAAATTGTCACTTAAGTCATTTTCATGCTCACCCTACAATTATTATTCACCTCTGTTAGGGTTAGGGTTTACATGAAAAATGGGTATGTACATGTATGTGAGGCCAAGAGGCTCAAACCCTGACCCTGTTTGACCCAATCCGAGCTCCCAAACCCTGATTGCCCCCTTTTTTTGGGAAAAAAACCCTGATTGCCCCTTCTTTAAATTGTTTTCAAAACACTGTTGGATATATACCCCGGCCGGTATACCGCGTACCGGGATTGCATGCAAAATACGGAACATTTCAAGTCAGGACGTGTCATTGCATGGGTAAACAAATCAGCAGATGAAGTACATAGATAAGTACTGAAGTACGAATTAGCGGCGTGACAATGTATGGGAACCTCAGTGCTTGTATGTGGGCAGGCGATCAAAATGCGGCAACAGAATGTCTTTTTTTGACATAGTAGCTAAAAAAAACTGAACCCAAACTGCCTAAAAAATACTGAACCCCGACCCTGACTGCACCCAAATTATACTCAAATCCTGACCCTGATCTGCCCAAATCAGGTCAAAACCCTGACCCTACCTGCCCAAACCGAGCTCAAAACCCTGACCCACCCCCGCGGCACATACATAATACGTCACAAACAGGAGTACCCCCCCCGGATGTATCCACTTTAGGAGAGGACAGGTCGCCTATGAGAGGTTTCAAATAATTATAGTGATTTGACTGAGCAACATAGAGGATTTTAGAAACATGGCTGCTTTATTACAAGAGGTGCATGGTTGCACAGAGAGGTTCTACTGTATCAACAAGAGACACTACAATAATTTATGACTTGATAATGATATGTAAGTTTAAGGAACTAAGTTGAATCAGCTTATCAAGTTCATGATCAAATGAACTTTATTTTCTGTTTTCCAGGCCTGTTTACAAGGAGGATGAGTCTACTGTTCCATAAGATGACCTTTAGTCAGGTGACATACTTCCACACACAACTGGAGAACTATTTTGACCTGGCCAAAGCTGTAGTATCAGGTGTAGTATGTTATAATTTAATCATTATTGTTATTATTATTAGTTATGTACAATGTAGTACAACATTGTAGTACTCACTGGTTATAGCTCAGTTGATAGAGCATGGTCTAGAGTGTGGGAGGTCAGGGGTTCAAATCTGGCTGCGTCAACAGCCAGCTTATTCAACGTATAAGCCGTTGGCCTTGTCTCCTTCCTCTTCTAATATATACGAGGGGGACATGAAAGAACCTGTTGTATTATTTCGAGAAAGTGTAGGGGATAATGTCTCCCAACACAATAACAGCCAGGTATTCTGAGGTACTAACAATCACTCATGATTGTAAAGTGCACAGCAGCACATTGCATCACAATAGCAGTCCGTATCACAAAAATAACCTCGTGAAGCACATTTGGATATATTCATATAGAATTTGCACTATATAAATGAATACCTTTTTTTAGTATTTAAAAATATTGTTGTTGTTATTTTTATTATTATTAATTTACTGGTAACATGAGTCACTGTTAATTAGACCCTCTGTCCACCATTACACTGCATGACTCAAGTGAATTTTGTATGATGTGAAATCAATTCTCCTTCACAGATCATGCTGATGATCTGGATGAGAGTATGGAGAGTGTTAGAAGCAGTACTGACAAGGACAGTCAGCTGAACAGGTAAGGTTAACTGGAATAGTTTAACTTGAATGAATAGAGTGTAATGAGTGGGCAAGTTATTACGGCAATGACTTATGGCATGGTTACTGTACGACATGCTGGGATGTTGAAATGGTTTCCAATTTTGTCTTTCTGATCCAAACAAATTACAGAGGTACAGTACAGTAAGTTACAGAACGGTTATGGTAATTAAGGCTACGGGCATGCCATATTCTTCGCTCACTCTACAAAACTCACTAGTAAGTCTTCTGTACATGTAGCTACTGTACTAGACTTGCCACAAGTTGCTCTCTTTATGTTTTCTTTAATTGAGCAAAGCTTGGCAAGGAAGCAAAGCAAGCAGTATAAAATAATTGGAAAATTTGAAAGGACTTTGAGAAAGTGTACTATTGTACATGATCTTAGTTTTGTTCTCTGCATTAATTTTGTCATTTGCAGCTTTCACTTTGTCCTCTACAGGGATTTCCAGTCCAAACTGTGTGCTTCAAGTAGACAAGCAGAATTCTTTCTTGCAAAGCAGGTACATATGTTAGCTGATATGCTGTATCAGATCACTGCTGTGTATGTCTGTGTGGCAAATTGTACACTAGAGTAAATTTTGTATGAGTGGTACAAACTACAGCATATGATTACCTGTAGCTTTACCATAACTGTACTGTAACTTTCTGAACTATAACAGACTCTAGATTTATAATTTGATCAGCATGACGTCATGTTTGTAATATCCACCAAAATACAGTAAATTATGACCAGGATGCAGCATAAAAAAGGAAAGTAAACACGTTATACATTTTGGGACATGGCTAAAAATCACAGATGATGACATACCAGATTGGAACAAAAGAAATGCTCTCTTACTTGTACACACCTCATTGTGATTCGTTATTTCTAGTATAATATTTCTAAAATCTATTTGTGAGCCTAATTACAAGCACTCTATGGGCTCAGACAGAAGGTCTCAAAGTACATAATTATACAATTATGTACATGTAGACTTTCTTCGCATTTATAGATCGCAAGCTTTGAATCAGTAACATCTAAATACAAATCCCCACCCATTTATTATAATATTGGATTCACACTGATGCAAAGTGAACTTTACAAAGTATACCAATAAAATACTTATGTCTGATCTGTCAGCTATAAAAAGTAAGGGGGAAATGGTTGATTCAATTCAATTAATAATACCCTGCGAGCAGAGCCTTATTTTCTTTGGTTTTCTAATCTCCTTCCACGGAGAAGATTAGAAGGAAGATTAGAAAACTAAAGAAAATAAGGCTCTGCTCGCAGCTAGGGTAAATTAATAATTACCCGGCCATTCTAACTTCATTTCAGGCATCGGCAATTGAAAGTAATGGAGGAGCTGCGCTGTCTCCTGTTGAACTACAGACGAGAATATCTCAGCTGCTTAGTGCATCACCTGATATTTCTGAAGCTGTGAGTTTAGAAAATATATTATTCGTAAATTTATTGCCTGACGAGGGAATTCCACGTTGCTTGAAATTCCCGGGTTGAAATTTCATGCGTAAAACCGATTTCGCAATTCAATTCAACTTTATTTAAACACGGAGATTTCAACAATTTTACACTGATTTCCATGAAAGCCGTGTATAATACACTAAGTAAAAATACAAATAATTCTCATAACAAGTAATTAAAGATATTAAACTGTACTATATTAAGCATCTAACTAATATATCTATATCTATATATCTACTGGGGTCATATATTAACAATCAATATACATGTATGTACTAATGTATAATAATACTAATAATTTAAGAATAATCTAAAAAAAGAATAATAATCTAAAAAAATACTTTAAGGCATCATTAGTGACTCTAGTCAGTTGAGGAGAGTAATACCTTTCAATTTATTTTTAAAACTCACTAAGGAAGAACTTTGTTGAATTTCATTTAGTAGGTTATTCCATATCTTAGTTCCGTCATAACTGAAACTTTTTTTTAAGTATTCAGTATTAGGGCGTGGTATGAATAGTACCAGTATTCAGTATTAGGGCGTGGCATGAATAGTACGCGATTCGTGCGGTATCGGTTTTAACATGGAATTCCCGAGCCGGCCAATTAATTATTGTTGAATCCCATAGCATTTCAGACGAAACTAATAAAGATAAGCTTATAATCAGTTTGAAAGTCTTGCTGAAACGCCAGGCATCCATTACGCGGTAAACTGAAGAGCGAATAGGAATCAAGCTAAAACTAGTTTTTCATTTGGTTTTCCAATGTCCATCAAAATTGCATTTTTATACATGAAAATACCTGTATTTTATTTTGGTATATATAATTTCAATCATACCTTTACCAAGAAACCGAAAGTGCATTAACTGGAGACAAAATTGCGAATGATTGTGAAAGATTTGAGTTAAACACCGGCAGCCTGTTGAAATCACTCGCTTACATTATCATTTAAATATATGGATGGCGATAAGTGAAATTGTTAGGTTTTCAGATACAACGCATGAACTCATCGGTAGATCCGGGTCACGTGGCAGCCATCAAATCCAATTTACCAAAACTCAGGCAAGGGAATTTCATATTTGTTGCTATATAACAAATCACTTAATGACTGGGCCCTAAAGGAACCAGTGAGTTTTGTTTCCCCTCGATCCTCGATGTTACCCTCGTCTCGATCTCGGGGAACATCGAGGATCTCGGGGGAACCCCGGGGGGGGGGGGGGTATTCCTGTTTGTGACGTATTATGTATGTGCCGCCCGGGTGGGTCAGGGTTTTGAGCTCAGTTTGGGCAGGTAGGGTCAGGGTTTTGACCTGATTTGGGCAGATCAGGGTCAGGATTTGAGTATAATTTGGGTGCAGTCGGTCGGGGTTCAGTATTTTTTAGGCAGTTCATTTTTTTTAGCTACTATGTCAAAAAAAGACCTTTTGTTGCCACATTTTTATCGCCTGCCCACATGCAAGCACTGAGGTTCCCATACATCGTGACGCCGCTAATTTTATCTAATAGTATGTCATACTTCATCTGCTGATTTGTTTACCCAATGCCACGTCCCGACTTGAAATGTTCCGTATTTTGCATGCAATCCCGGTACGCGGTATACCGGCCAGGATATATATCCGACCGTGTTTTGAAAACAATTTAAAGAAGGGGCAATCAGGTTTTATTTTTCCAAAAAGGGGGCAATCAGGGTTTTGGAGCTCGGATTGGGTCAAACAGGGTCAGGGTTTGAGCCTCTTGGCCTCACATACATACCCATTTTTCATGTAAGTACCCCCCCCCCCCCCCCCCCCCGGGGGAAACAAAACTCAGTTTCTCTCGGAAGCAGTCATTATTAAAGTGTTTAGTGTAAAACCTTTTTAAACTGTTGTGCTATTTAGTTCACTCGTTTTGCGAAATTTTAGTAGCATTCTGTAGCCGTGCTTTTCTTTGTATTTTACAAGCTTTTTTCTCTTTGAAGGCAGCCGGCATATAAATTCTGTGTATGTAAATACACAAAACTCCATCTTTTCAGTTCAATTCACACATTTTTGCTGCAGTTGTTTTCGTTGACTCCTCGAGCGGACTTGCGAGAGGAGAGTCGGTTGCTTCTTGATCGATCGCACCAAAAATAAAACTTCTCATTAAAAACGGAAAACGAGAAAGAGGTATACGTCGTGTTATGGGATTATTGAAGCGTTAGAAATTATGTACTATGTACTGTATCATTTGGTACAGGATTCTAGTTAGCTTACTAGTTAGTATTCTGTATCATTTGGTACAGGATTCTAGTTACCGTAGTTGGTATACTGTATCATTTGGTACAGGATTCTAGTTAGCTTAGTTAGTATTCTGTATCATTTGATACGTAATTCTAGTTAGCTTAGTTTATTTAATAGTATTTTGTATCATTTGATCCAGAATACTAATAGGACTTAAAATATGATCTGGGGAGCTTAGAAGTTGGATTTTACGGATATCATAACGGATATACGAGTTATTGACTGGCTGTGAGGTCCGTATATACCCTAACTTAGCCGGTAAATAACTTAATTATCTTTTTCTGATCTCATTCGACTTGAGAGACAAATATTGAACACTCTCCTATGAACTGAGAGTGCGCGCACCGGGGTCAGAGATAGGAAAAGCCGCCCGCTCCCGCAACCATTCAGATCGCAGGAAATCGTAGGTTATCGCCCTCGCCCTCGCATTATTTTTGATAGCAGAAGGTGATGGTTGCGAAACTGAACTCCTTTCGTATCTCTTTGTACAGCACTATGTGAGCTACTTGAACTGTCTTCGGGTCGGTGAGTTCAAACAAGCAGTGGACAGCCTGTATCACTACTTTGATCAACAGCAGTGGAATGGAACAGCATCCAAGATTGCTGCCGATAACATTGATGTAGAGGATGAGAGATGTAGAAGGTTTAGATACGCAGCTCTCAATCTGGCAGCACTTCATTGCCGATTTGGTCATAGGTGAGACAGCGGCTCTTCTAGTTTTTTTCGCTCATTTGTTTTTGGATTGGGCTACCTATGGCGCGCGGCACAGGAACAAATAAGCGAGAAAAAACATCCAGGGAGCCGCTAGCCATTTACATCAAACCATCTTGTTGGAAAAAAAAAAAAAAAAAGGAAACAAAATAAGAAATAAATATAAAAGAAGGTACGCGCGTCTACCGGAAACTTAAGACAGAAAAGAACGAGATCAGTATATACCCTGATTGGTATCCCACGTTTTTCAAAACTTTCCGAACCAGCCTGTTTCCGAACGAAATGACCCGTACGATTTGATTTCCCAACCGGAATTTCTGTTTCTTTTTTTCGGTGTAAATGGTAGGCACCCATTGACTTTTCAGTATAAAACTGTGATATTAATTTACTTACTGGTAGTCTGGTCTCTGGAACAGAATATCAGACTAATTTACATTGTAAGCTAATAATAATTGTTTTTATTCAGGCAAGAGGCACTTGCAGCTCTAAAGGAAGCCATTCAGATGGCACAAGAAACAAATGACCACGTGTGTCTGGAACACTGTCTGGTAAGCTGACGAGACGAGTTAAAACACTGGTATAGTTAAGGGGGATTACAGTTGACTTTGTAGGAAAAGGGTTGAGAATGGAGGATGAAATAAAAAGAGGAAAAAAGAAATTAGTACACACCTAATTACTTGACTATCCACTCGAGAGCACATCGGGTTGATAGCAGACAAATTTGATGCGCATCTATTAATTATTAACTAAAACCCTCAATTTTAAGTAATAGATAAAGAATGAGTGGCCGATCTTTATCCGATTTACAAACTCGAGCTGAAAGCGAGAGTTTGTAAATCGGATAAAGATCGGACACGAATTATTTCTCTTACTTATCAAACGTCTAGATGTATATGTAGAGAGTAATGTTTTCAGTTATTTTGGCGATACTACTTATTTTGGCCGAGAAAATAGAATCCAAAGTTTATGTAAATCAGGACGAAATCTGTATAATCACTTGAAATGAATGTCCCATGGGATTCAAAGATAGAGGCACCTTTTTTGTTTGTTGAAGCCACAAGGAGATAAATTTGATTTACATCAAAACGAGGTTGGTTCCCATCTATTAATTATTAACCAAAACCCTCAATTTTAATTCTTCATAAAACCTTCATTTTTCAGTGAATTTAAAATAACATACAATCCCAATGAGAAACAGCGTAAAAACTACGCAAACGTGGCAAAAAAGCGCATTCAACTGTAATCCCCCCTCGACTGAAAGTTGATTAACGTATGCTAACCAACGTGGGTAGCTCGTTAGCGGATGATGTTTCGAAGGTTAGCCCTTTGTCAGAGAGAAAAATGACGAGCGGCTAACGCTCGAAATGTCAGGTGCTTCTCACGACGGTTAGCATACATTAATCAACTTTCAGTTGATTATACCAGTATTTACTACAGGAACTAGTAATCCATTGAGATAGAAATACTGAATAGAATAATTTATTTTAATAAATAGTGGAGTTATTTGTCGCAAAACTATACTATTATTATGTGGTACAGTGTCCAGTCGAGTGGTAAGACGTATTGACGTGGTCTTTCTTACGACTTCATTTCAGGTTTGGCTTTATAGACTGGAACAGGAGGGCAGTTCTCAAGCCACTATTCTCCTTGACAGATTTGTTGCGAGGGCTTCAGAACTCAAGCTTCCTGTGAGTCGTAGCTGAGGTTTACGGTGAAATGTTTAGGGGTGGAATGACGCCATGTGACAAGAATGCTAAATTTATTGTAAAAGGATATATGATGTATTCCACTTTATCGTGTCACCCGTACGGCACAGCGCACGCTTTCCTTTGAAAACCATTTACAAAAGTCACGTAATTGGGGCCGTGCGTGTTTGATGGGATCAATCCCGATTTCTGGGAAACCCCCACTCCTCCCCCACACTTCACCCTAACCTCCAATGGTTAATCATTAAAGGAGAACTGAAGCCTAAAATCCACTTTAGCTCAATGAGTAGATCTAAACATGAAAAGACTCATACCAAAATTTATTTTACTGTGTTTTGCGTCAAAGGAAAGGAAATCTGCAAATCTTCCTCCTAACCGCCGCTAAGTACAGACGACTCAATTCCTGTAATCTGTGATGTACGATACAGGGAATACATTATTTCTGCCATTTTCTTCTCGGCTTTGAATAGATGGATTAACGACTCATAATTGCGCACTATTGTGCTTTCTTTGTGCTGAAGGTGTGGTTGTTTTTCCTTGATATGCATGACGTACGATACGGGAAAAAAAACACTGAATTGAGCCGCCGCACAAACTAGCTTTATCAGCGGAGAATCGGCTATTTTTCGACCTTCAAAACGTATTTCCTCTTCTTAGTTGTGCACCACAAAGAAATAAAATAGCAGAACTTATTTCTCTTGAATACAAGTTTGTATAGTCGGTCAGATTGATTTAGGGTTCAGTTCTTCTTTAATAAAACGATGCATATCCAAGGGAGGGGTGGGTGGGTGGGTAGTTTCCCAGGCCAGAAACCGAGATTGATGCTTGACGTGTGTGAGCCGAAAAAGCCCTCCGGCCTTGCTCGATGTTTTGCTTGTTGTGACGTCACTTCGTTGGTAACTTTCCCTCTTCACCCACAGAATGCAAATCAGCCTATCTATGCCTCCCTCTCGTGTTATTTATGAAATCTTGCTGATGGTTAATCGCTTTCTCATGCTCGTACTGTGACCTGTTCTCCATGGTGTCAGCCTTCTCTGGTTTATGTTGCATGTATTTTAATTCCAGTACTTGACATCTCTGAGTATGCTGACACATACCCATCGCGACGCCCTGGCTGGTATGCCGCCACCCAAGTAAGATCACATGGATTACCTTTTATTTCATTAAGTACTTGTTGCCAACGTTTTCTTAGCCTGCGTTGCGGCTCTGGAGTATCGGAGCGCAGCGAGCGGAGATTAGGGGGATTGGGGCGAGGAAAAAAAGAGAGGGGGGAGGGGGTGGGGAGGAGAGGGAGAGAGAGCCTGCCGGCAACCCATGGTTATTTTGATAACTCTCGGCCTCAGAAGGCCGCGTATTGCTATTGGCTAAAATGCGTGATTGACATAAATCATTGGCATGCGATAAGAGCAGAAACCAATTAGTATGGCGACAAACATACCAAGAATTCCTTCAGCGTTGAATTTAAAGAAAGAATTACAGATATTTTGTAATGAGATCAAATTTCGCGATGAGCTGAAGAACCCTGTATCGGAACTCCACAAGCGTCTTGCTCGACGAAACGCACACGGTTGAAACATGGCCGTTGTGTTCGAGGAACAGGCTTGTGCTTCCGAAAATACTAGCTGCTTTGATGATTTCGTACCGCTGCGTGGATGGTTTTTAGCGCTTCTTTTGGCAGAACTTCGTTCCGATGTTATGTGTCGGCAGTGTTCTTTACTGATTTGGTGGCGACTTTATATTCAGCGGCAACGAGTTCTCTTTATCTTAGTTCTCTTTATCCTGCAAACCATAGTTAATAGATTGGAATGGTTAGGAAACCCGGCAAACTTCAAAAGGGCTAACAAAGGCGCTGCGATTTAGGTTGGAAGGGGTAAGACAAAAGATTGTGCACGATCATAGTTCATTAGCGTTCCCTGAACGACTAACCTCACACGTTTCTATTGGCTGATTGATTAACATGTTGGAATTTCTATTGTGTTTTGTGCACGGTAGTGGTTGAAAAAAGCTAACAAAGACATATAACAAAGAAGGTCCCTGAGTTTCCTAACCATTCCACTCTATTAACTATGTGCAAACCTTCACGAACATAGGTGTAGTTCTCTACTGCATTTCGAATCTTCCTTCCTCAAGAACGACAGACTCGCTCTGATAGAGCAGCAGATTTCGGAATATGAAGACCAATACTTTTGCAGGCACCAGCTAGAATTATTTAAAGCTTCGGCTCTCTTTTCTTTCTGAAGTCTTGAACATATTCTCGCCGTGGAAATATTTCAGTTGAATTCCCAAACGCTAGCTTAAAACATACATTACATATCCTGCAAAAGTCGTTGACATTTACAGGTTTGTGTTTAGGCCCTGTCTTCACATGTTTTTTCGGAGTTTCAGCTGACATTCTCCAAGTTCGTATATTTTTTGTTTTGAATTTTACGCTCGAGTTGAGATTCCTTGATATTCCACGCGTGAGTTTGACAGATATTAAACATGGTTTTCACTTCCGCCGCATGATGATTGGATGAATCGGTCGAATGACTTACTAATTTTATGCATTTTAATTAGTGGGTGGATATCAAAATAACCATGGGTTGCCAGAAGGCTCTCTCTTCCTCTCCTCTCCTCTCCTCCCCACCCCCTCTCTTTTTGTCCTCGCCCCAATCCTCTTAATCTCCGCTCGCTGCGCTCCGATACTCCAGAGCCGCAACGCAGGCTAACGTTTTCTAGCATTACGCTTTTTAAAATCCCTCGATGCACGCGTACGTTTGGACTATAAGTATTTAAAAACATTGTTATTAGGGAATGTTCATATGACACGGGGGTCAAGATATTTTAATTGGGAGCATAACATTATTGTAGCCCCCTTTCCATCTTTTCAACATTTTTATAATGATAATAATTTATAATAATAACAATAATAATAATAATAATAATAACAATAATAATAATAATAATAATAATAATAACAATAATAATAATAATAATAATAATAATAATAACAATAACAATAATAATAATAATAATAATAGAAACAATACATATCATATGTTACAAGTTGTGTAAAGGTAAAAAGCTAACTAATGATAATTCAAAATATGCTAAATCTAATTACAATTGAAGGTCTGTGTGCAAAAAGGGTGTAAGTGTCTCCTGATCACATTCTAAATTCTCCTTCAATTTCTTTGTTTTCTAAGGGAGAATTTAGAACGTGATCAAAAGTCACTTACACCCTTTTTGCACACAGCCCTTCAATTAATATTACTACAACAAATAATAAAATGTATGAAAGTATACATGTGTCAGACAGCCAAATTATATTTAATAATGAGACGATTATTAAAACTTCTTTAATCTAGTAGAATGTTAACTTTAGGGTGTAAACTTGATTTATTTCGAAGGTTGTACGTTGTGTCTTTGACTTTAGGAAGCTGCTTTTATTAAATATCTTTCTATCTTGTTTTTCTAATAAATTACGACCTTGATGGACTGAGGAATGTATTTACGCTTTAAACAGCGATCTAAGAAGCATTGAATAGTAGTAAGTTTTGATAGTTTTGAGCACCCCTCCCCCCATAGCAGTGAAAACCCCAGCGAAAAACCCAAGCCCTCCCTTGTAACTCCAGTATTTTTCAAGAGCTCTCCTTTAACTGCCCAAATTTTTTTGAAATAAACGTTGGATTAGCCAAATAATACTTCATGAATGTGTAAGGGACGTCGACATATTCGAAATGCCCCACTTAACGCACAATGGACGTTGTTCGTGCTCACGGATCAATAAAACGTGGGTTTCTTAGGGTCTCTTCGCAGTTTACGTGACATGAAGGGTTTAAATGGTATTTCTGTTAATATGTAATGTTAAAAACTCCAATAATAGATTAGATAAAAGCAATTCCCTGCACACCACTTCAATTAGCCTGTCACGAAAAGCCACTTGAAGCGTGAAGACCCTTCCCACTTAATGTGTCAGAACAGGTTTCGAGGAAACATGTGCCCCTTAAAATTATTACAGTCACGTCATAAAATATGTGAACAAATACTCTGTATGTTAATACGTACCATAGTTCACTCTATGTCCTTGAAAGCCACGACAAAAATGTGCGTGGATTGGGCTCACCATCGGCCGCCATGTTTACTTTTTGTCACGAGTCGAAGAACAGAGCGAGCAGAGCATCATGGGAAGACACGAATATCCTCCTTTCTTAACGTCGGTAACTCGTGCCAGTCTTGACATACCGACGAGTTTATCATCTCGCCAGCCTTTCTTCATCAACATTGATCTTAGGCGTCAAAGCGAGGCTAGTTGTCTCAGATTGTCACAGGAAAAGAAAAACTACAGTTGACGGCGGAATAAAACGTTAATAGCCTTATGACACAAAAGAACACAACAGTGCAGTACGACAGAAACTGAGACATTCTGACCGACTCCAATTTTGCGATCTCTGGGACAACTGGCCTCGCTCTCATACCATTGTTACCAAACTTCTTCCCGCGCGGACATGAGATAGGAATAAGGTGCATAATGAAAATCTTCAGTCGTTCATGTGAGTCATTATTTGTGCACATTTGTCACATTCAGTGTGGATTCCTTACAAAGAAAACTCATTTGTAGTTCATCTTTTTTATTAGAGTTTTTCAAGCCCTGTCCCACATGGACGTCATCAACTCCCAGAATTCTCTTCAGGACGTAACTGCAACAGCGCACGCGCAGCACGCTGCTATCTGGCGGTGTTATGGCAAAAGGTAAATACTCGGGTAATGTTCTTAATAGAGCTGATTTCGTATGACAAGTTACACCAATGACTTACGGCACGGTTACTGTACGACATGCCGTGATATTGAAATAGTTTCTCTATTGTTTTTGTCGTCTTTCTAATCCAATCAAATTACGAAGTTACGGTACAGAAAGTTATAGTACGGACATGCCAGTGCCATATTTTTGTTCATGCAACTCATACGAAATCCGCACTAGGATAGTTACTGTATTTACTGCATATTTTAACTGAATAAACTATGTCAGTGTATACCACACAAGTGAATAGTGCTTTTCTCGCTCTCTGATTGGCTACTTCGGGGGTGAATATCCTTTGCTATTCACCTCTGAACGAAACAGCGATCATCTCACGCGAGTTTTTCTCCTTTTGACAGCAAATAGAATAACTATTTGGTGCTGGCTATTCACTTGTGTGGTTTATACTAAAACATATTTTGGTTGATTCAATATCTCAAAACCATGATAAACCAGTTAGCCTGGTTACAAAGCATGTCGAATGCTTGTGTCGAATGAGTTTGTCAAATCAAAATCAAATTAAGGCTTATTAGACCTCTAGCAAATCCTGCTAATGATATAATATTTCTCCACACACGCCTTTTACTACGTTCAATATTTACAACTCTCAACTCACTTGTTGATTTTTACATAATATATCAAAAACGAGAGCTAGTGTTTTACCAGGGGATCCAAACACCGAGAACAGATGAAAGACGAGGCTGCTTCGGCCGAGTGCTTTTATTGTTTCGAGGTGTTTGGATCCCCTGGTGAAACACGAAGCTCGAGTTTTTGATATGACTTCTCAAGCGAAAACAATACCTGCATTCATAAATCATTAGAATGTAGTGTTTGCCTGGCATTTTATTGCATGCAATTATAAACTACAAGGATTGTGTTATTTTCTCATGGTCATTTCAACAAACGGACTGATAGTGTAGTGGACAAGACAGAGGACTTGCAGCCGGTTGCAAACGAGGTTCGAGGCACACTCCAGACTGATGTAACGCTTATTAAAATGCAAGCTTATAAAAATGCAAGTGTATTGATCAGTTTTTTAACTAAGCGGAGCAACCTTGATCTGGCGTTTCATTGGAGATTAAGATTCATCGTGTATCAAGGTACATGCACCTGACCAAAATGGGATGACCTGATTGGCTGTTGATCTCATTAATTATTCATGAGTTTGAGAAGGCGGGAGGAAAACTGGAGAAAAACCCTCGGAGGATGAGTGAGCATTAACATCAAACTCAACTCACATATGACGCCATGCACATCCGGGGGGTTGAACACGGATCACAGTGGTGAGAGGTGAACGCTTACACGCTGCGCCACCCAGCCTCCCAATCCACCCAGCTACCCAATCCACCCAGCTACCCAATCCACCCAGCTACCCAATCCGCCCAGCTACCCAATCCACCCAGACTCCCAATATGTCAAATGATTGCCCTATGCATGTAAAACTGAAATCGGTTGTAATATTTGTTTTGCCTTCAGCCATGTCGCCAGCATGTTTAGTCAGCTACAGCTTCATCATAGCAGTCAACAACAGCACACGTCAGCACTGGACGAGACAAACAACGACAAGGCCGAGTTACAAAACGGAGAAGCCACGTGCCTGTCTTTATGTAACTTAGCAACGATTCACGCTGACAAGGTGAGCATAGTAGGTTGATGAAACGTTCCTTCTAAAGGGGCACTTTGTAGCTTTTCTTTTGGTCTTTTTATTTAAAAGGTAGGTCACTCACAGGTAACGATATATAGATGTAAGAGTTATTGCAACGTTACTAATATTTCGGGATGCCTAGGGCTTCCTTCTTGGGCCCTTGCTTTGTATAATATACAAGTACTAGTATAATTGCTTCGCGGTTCTTTATGCTGTTAGTCTTGCTCACCATCTCTTTGTCTCAGGGTATGTTTGATGAAGCTAAAGAAATCCTTGACTTCTGTAAGAACACCTTCCCACACCCTTCGAACCTGTCTAAGGTAAGGAAATAAGCGTCAATAGAAAGGATGCTTGTTTTTGTTAATAAAGCACTGAAAATGAACATTTGAAAACGCTGATCCGGCTGTTTCAAGTTTCTCGGAGCCATAATCTATTTGTATCATTGTTTTCACAAAGAAACATAACCAATGAAACCGAACTTACTGATCTTTTATATAGTGATGTTAGAAATAAATAACATTTCAGAAATAGACTGACAGTTTCCGTGTTTCCATACAGTTATACAAACACGAGTGGGAGTTTGGGAGAACGAGAAATGGCAATGGGAACACGAGCCCAAGGGGAGAGTGTTTCCACTGCTACTTCGATGGGAAGATGGAACAAAATAATGTTTTCTATTTCCTTTATAAGATACGCTCCTCGTCAACTATTATACAAATAGTGTGTCCGTCGAGGAACTATCGGCTAATAGTTGCCCGCGGAAATTTGATGTTGCTAAAACAAACATCAAATTTCCAAGGCAAACTATCAACCGTCATAGTTCACCACAAAATTTTGGCGCGCACTCATTGGCTAAAAGCGATCACGTGACGTGATAGTTGTCGCCCGCGGATCAGGCGTTTAACCCTTCAAATATTTTCTCTCGCGCGTGATTGGTTGAATGCGTCACGTGACCCGATATTTTCTCTCCGCGAGCGGGAAATATCAACGAATACACCCCCTATGAGCATATAAGCGCGCGTCAAAGAAGATATTTGAAGAATGATAACAACAATAACCTACATTGTGGCGTCGAAATATGCCCTGATATTTCTCCTTGGACATTATCTGATCGTGGAAGCTCACAGTTTCCCTCGAGCTTCGCTCTCGGGTATTGTTCTCTTCTCGGAACAGATAATGTCCGCGGACGTAATATCAGGTCATATTTCGACGTCACAAATAGGTTATTGTATTTATAGTTCCTCGACGGACACATTCTATTTGTTAATAGAAACTTTGAGCTAGAAATTCAGGTCTCGTTAGAAATTCAGAATTAAAAAAAATTCGAAATTCAGAGCTCGTAGTCTAATTGTTAAATAGAAACACAGCTTTAAGCCATTCAGAGCGATCTATTTTATAAAGCTCCTTTAATTTAGATCTGGATGATGACAGAGGCAATTCTCCAACATGATAAAGCCCTCTATCAAGGAGATATGGAACAGGCCCAGAAAGCTGTGGAAAAAATGGCCGCTCTAGACGACATGGAAACGAGATTCAGGTAAAGGGTAAACTTTATACACCACATGCATGATGACGGGTACAGCGTTGTACAGTTTTAAACCAGGACGTGATCAGTCAATCAGCGTAACCCTTTAGGGGGCTCGAAAGGGTTTCCCAGACCGCGCGGGAATGGTAACAAAACCTGCAAACGCGAAATATTTTTGGAGCGAAATTTATTGCCTTTTTTGGTAACAGATTCAAAAGCGCCTGGTGAACAGTTTGACAGACAAAACCATACACCTCCAAAGAGTGTGTAGATTGATTCTTCAAACATTCCAAAGCTGAAAGAAAATTGCGTTTCTAAGCATATAAACGATTATTTTAAAAAATTCACAAGGTCTGTCACATAATTTTACTTTTTCTTCTCACACTACATTACATCTGATTCATAGCACATCGGCCAATAAGGAGCGTTCGTTGTGGTCGGTTTACGGTCGTTTCGCTAACGAGTCGTTTCGTCAACTGCCATTTCGATAACGTCTTAAGTCGTTTCGCTAACGTCCTAAATCTGTTCTCTTGCTTGTTAAGGTTCTGTGTACCGTATATTTCGGTGTGCAAGTGAACCTTTTAACAACTAAAATGTATTTTGTAACTCAAAAAATCGGGGAAAATCGACCTCGACTTAAGACTTTACATACACCGAGTCACGGCACACCACATAACAGGGAAAAATGGCCTTGTTTTACGTGACCGAATCAAAAGATTAAGCAAAGACAAATAAATGTAATACTGATTGTTTACTTAACTAATAGCAGACTAATAACTAATAAAAGGATAAAGAGTTTGAAACTAGGAGCCAAAGAACGTCACGCCAGCTACGATGTTTGTTGTGGGACATGATCCCACATTAGTTACCAGACCTCTCCACGAGTCGACTAACACAGGTAAGCTAAGACCAAGAAATCTAGACCTTTTTTTTGTTTTAGTTATGTCTTACACAATTTCTTTCTGGGTTAGGGAAGCTGAAGTATTGTAAATAAATAGTTGGTACCAAATAGTTGACAAGCAACCTTCTTTGATTAAAAACATTTTATTAGCCTACCAAATATTTACAAACATGTTCACATATTACGTTTCGTTTGGTATTTACTGACTACGGGCTGGTCCATTAAGGCGGGAGCAGAATTTAAGTAATTGCCTTGCAGATTTTTGCCGATTGTCATAGAGCTCCCAGTGTTCAAAGAGCTTGGCCTACATGTTTCTGTATTTTCTTCTCTGGATTCTTTTCAGTTTGTTTTCTGAAACCAGCCTAATATTTATTCTTGTCAGGCTTGCCTCGCGGTCCAGAAGCTCAATGAGAGAGTACAGAGGCAGGTTGCACCTCCCTCCTGCATGCCTGTTCAGTGCATTGTGCCAGCCCTCGATATCATTGTTCGTCCTCACGTAGTCGGCTTCGGCGTCATAACAACGGAGGACGCCATTCCGAGTTGAAGTAAATTCTGTCTCTGATTTTAGATGTTCTCTTGAAAGCGCATCGCTATAATGTTTTAAAAGTTAAAGTGTGTATTAAAAGCTTTCAAATGATATAAGTTACGGGGTATGTTGTAGTCTAGAACTCAGATAAGTTGTAAAGTGAAAATTTATCACGTAGTCGGCTTCGGCGTCATAACAACGGAGGACGCCATTCCGAGTTGAAGTAAATTCTGTCTCTGATTTTAGATGCTCTCTTGAAGTATGCATCAAAAGCTTTCAAATGATACACGTTGTGGGGTATGTTGTAGATCAAAATACTCAACATGATGGTTTCAATTTACTTTTATTTCGATTAGATCAATAATTGGGAGAGAGTATAATTGACAGTCAGTAACAGTCCGCGATATCGGCGGAAACATCACCGGCTTACCGAAATAAATCACACCACTCAAAATATGACTGAAGTAATCTTTATTAATCTTTATGTTATATATCGTACATACATACCCATGAATAGAACCATAAATATATGACGTTAGCGAAACGACTTAAGACGTTATCGAAATGGCAGTTGACGAAACGACTCGTTAGCGAAACGACCGGTTACCGTTGTGGTCACGTGTTGATACATTAAAATCAGGGGAAGATCACATTTTTAATTATGCAAGGGTCAGATAAAATAACTGATTTGCATATCGTACCCAGAAGCGATTTCAAAGTAAAGAAAATTGTATTCAGAAATCACTTATAATCAGTCTAGGTACAATATGCAAATCAGTTCTAGATACAGTTCTAAAAGATTTTCCCATTACGTTATAAATCTGTTGATATCAGTTCTAAGAGTGTTTAATATCTCTCTGTGATTCTAGATCTGCTATTAACATGGTTCATAAAGGACATTTCGCTGAGGCATTCCCTTTGCTTCAGAGAGTACTGGAAGACTGCAGGTAAACGTTACCCTTTACATTTTATACGACGAAGAATTTCTGAAGTCTGAAAAGACAGGCCGTAGATTTTACTTGGCTATGTATTTTGAATGCAGCTCTTCATTCCGAATGGGCAAGCCTAGTGATAGTATTAGATACTAGCAGGGACCCGCGGAAGTTACATGAAATCAACAAATATGATATAGTGACATAGTCTTGCCGGTTGACCGACTCCTGACACAGTGCAATGGTGCCAGATTGTGTACTGCAGGTTTTTAGCGTGTTGATGGTTTCATAGTTGTATTTTGATTTAAAAAAAGGCAATAATATCTTACGGGATCTCAGTTAATTTCTCAAACGGATGAACACAATTATACCTATTGTCGAACAAGTGCCAAAACTGACAGTCACAGGCAGCTCGAGTCATGAATTCGTGTGACGAAAACAAATATGGTCGCCGAAAGAGCATTGATCGAAGCAGGAAAACGGAATAAAAACAATAGTCAAAGACCAAGGTATTTGAATGTCTGGTTGTACTTGTAGTGCATGAGTTTATGGTCTGAAGAGCCTACGATAGTTGGGCGAGGAAACAGTTGATTTTTATATCCGATAACACAGAGAACAGACATGGACAAAATATCTTGCTCTTAGACACATCATAGAGTTGTAAGATAAAAAAAATAACAGCCTTTTCCACGGACAACATTTCTAACTGTGTTTGAATACCTGCATGATCTTACCTCGTACTCGTTCAGTCATTTGACTTCGGCCGCTTCGCCTGGCGATAGGTTTTCCCTAAAACATTCCCGTAAACTCGATGGCTTGCTCGCCTAGGTTTTCCCTAAAACAGATTCCCGTAAACTCGATGGCTTGCTCGCCCAACTAATTGTAGAACTTGAGAAAACTCATTTCTTTTTAACATTCTTTCCTCAAATGCAACCAAGACCAAGACAGAGAGCAACTTTTCGCATGATTCATCGTCTTCGTTGGGATACCTGTGGCCGTCACTTTTTGGCGCCATTTTCGGACGCGCGCGCGTACTCCTTATTAGGATGTCGATCGAGGGAGCCTGGGAAAGAGCGTTACACACACACACACTTAGCGTATTATTATATAAGATGATAATACAGTTTGTCGCGTATTTCTACGATCGAGTATGTCACTAGCCTGCGAAAAACATCGTCCTGTTAACGGGAGTCTGGCTATTGAATCGTTCCGTTTCACCCGCTTGCACATGCGTGAATTTCATCCGGGAAATTACGCTCGCGTGCTTCATTTTGGTTGAAATTTCACTCGAAATTTGGACTATCTAGAGCTGCGCCCACGATTTCTACCGCTGACTGGACATGCGCAGCATTTTTCAGACTTGTCGTTTCCAATCTCGTTCCCAGAGCCCGCGCGTTTTCCGGCAGCGGTGACCAAACGATCGCGGGCTCTGGGAACGTGATTGTGTCGTTTCATCCCCAAACTGGACGATGAAATCACGGGACTCCCATCAAGGGGATGCTTTCCACAGGCTAGACTGTCACTGTATGTACAGTAACTGACTCATTGAACATCACGACACTGTTGCAAGTAAAAACAACGAAACAATCCACCGTATGGAAAAAAGATTAACCACAATCCTTGCGAACCTAACACAGTCAAAATAACACGTAGAAATTATCTATTATTATATATGACAGTTTATTGCCAACAGCACGTGTTCTGGCTTGTTAAGATTTAAACCCTCTCTACTGCAATTTTATAACGGATTTAATGTGTTTCGTGCGCAAAGGATTGTGGGTAAAAGTACAAGCCGCCATCTTTTTGGGTAACGATGACGTGACGATGACGTGACGATGACGTGACGATGACGTGACGATGACGTGACGACGACGTGACGACGACGTGACGATGACGTGACGACGACGTGACGACGACGTGACTATGATATCATTATTAAATTGTGTTAATTCATCCTTATACCATGAATAGTACATCGAATTTACATAACAATTGAGAAAAATAACATATAATAGCTAACCAACTGACTGACTAACTATACATTCATCATCTAGTTGATTAATGTGATAAATGTATATCCTTTCTTTTCCTACAGAAACAAGGAAAGCGTTAACGAGGGAAAAAAATCGGCGGCGGAACTTCAATCAAAGTAATAATTATTTCTTTGATCTTCCTTTTTACGGCTTTGCCTCTAGTTACAACACTCTCAGCCTAATACCCCACTGTTGGATCGCCTAACGCTTATTTTTGTCGTTGAATTGCAGCATTCTGCTTGCCTTGTCCCAGCTGTATTTCGTGTCAGGGAATCCCCTATCAGCCTTGCCCCATCTCTTGGATTGCCTAACATTGTCGTGTTCTCACTATCTGGACCACACTGCTGCATTAGCATCCTTGTTAATAGGACAATTACAGGTAAGCTACATGTATGCCTCTGGGGGGAGGGGAGCGTCATACACCTAACGAGCGATCCACCTCTTGCGTCCGTCCAACCGCGTCCGTCCAACCGCCTCCCTCAGCACGCCCTACCTCTACTACATGTATCTTTTTTCTCTGAAGGAAATTGATTGTCGCGATAGCTCAGCCGGTAGCACGCGCTCTCAACTAGAGAGTTTCCAGTTCGTAAGGTCGTGGGTTTGATGACCGGGAAATCGTTTTTCTTTTTCGTTTAACTCTGGAAATCATTTCATGGCACAATCACGGTTTCTGGGAAACTGTCCACGTGACGCATTTAACCAATCACGCGAGAGAGAAAATATTTGATGTGTTTAAGTATATCTTATTGTTTGTTATTTCAGCTGGTATTAGGGCTGCCAGGGAAGGCTTTGGTTCTTGTCAAGTCCAGTATGGTGCAGATCCTGTCTCACGGTTAGCGTTATTTGAACAAAGCGGGATTTGGAGCCCATTACCAGGAGCGCGCGTCCATCTCACGTACTTGGTCTGTGCCGAGTCAGCACATTCCCAGATCAGGTTATTTTTAAAACAATTGAGATGAATAAATCCCATACCCACGAGTGGAGCAACATATCCTCGCTCTACAATTACCAATAATCAGTAATTTGCTTTTGCTCTTCAATTATCAATAATCACTAATTCTGGAACGCAAATTAAACAATGACATTCTTAAAACCAGTCAAGGATAAAGATAAACAATTGTCCAAATCAGAACGGCGGTAGACGCGCTTAGTGTAGTGGGCGTGACGCCTGCACTACCAAGCACAACACGCAAACGATTACGAGTTCGAGCCCGAGTAGGAGCGCTCAAAACAATTTTTCTCTCGTTTACCTTCTCTTCTTGTTTACCTGTGAACCCTAGCTCTAGGTGAGTGAGAACCCGTCGTTTACCCGTGAACTCGTCCGATGGTTAGGGTTCGGTTTATGGTTCGGTTAGGATTTGTCGTAGAATTACCAATAATCGGTATTTCAAGCGTGTTTGCCATTTACTGATTATTGGTAATTGTAGAGCGAGGATACGTTGAGTGGAGACCGATAACGTGGTTATTTTAACACCATGGCGAGGTGTTCTCATTGTACGCAGTGACAATATCTCAATCGTTAATAAGCATTGTTTGCCGAGTACATTACTGTTCACAAGGCTTCTCATTGTTTTGTTTTTCGCGGAAAATCATTATTTTCGCCTGGTGGCCATCTCGGATTCAAAGTGAGGCAATCCTTTGCTAGGTTAGCCTCCCACTGAGGGATATCAGAACGAGCCAGTTTATATAGCCAAGCAAAAACAAAGGATTGCCTCACTTTGAATCCAAGTTTAATGATGAAAAAGTGAATAGCCTGATCTAGGAACACGCTGGTTCACGAATGTATAACAGATGGCTGCTCCTGGTAATGGCTCTTGGCGGGATTTAATCTCATTATAGATAGATAGATAGATACTTTATTATGCACAGAATTCAAAAAAGCTAACACTTATTTACATTGAAGCTGTGCGTCTAAGATATAATACAAATGCAAACATAACAATAAATACAGACAAGCAATCATATCTAAGATAAAAAACTAATCTAACTACTAATAAGTAACTATATATAATAATAATAATAATAATGTTAAACTACTGATAAAATAATAACAATAAATTTTAATGATAAACTATAATGATCTGGCAGACGAGTCCAACCAGTAATTGGCGCTGAAAGTTCTGATAGAATGAGAGCTCTTAATGGTTGAACTGAGACTGTTATAAAACTTAGCTGCTGAATAGGCAAAGGATCTATAACCAGATTTAGAGGATATTTTAACCATATGGAGATTAGACCTATTGCGAGTATTGTAATTATGGACATCAGAATTACGAGAAAACAAATTCCTAAGATAAGGTGGACAAAGTCCATTCAAACATTTAAAGACAGTAAGACATTTATGAAAGTGCCATCGATCAAGTAAGGGGACCCAACCAAGCTCTCTGAATAACTGCTCTGTGCGTTGATTTGTTGTAATGATATTTGACTATGTTTTTATCATTTCAGGATCCTTGTACATACAATGCTGTGCCCAGCTTCTTCTCGTAAAATGTCACCTCGCAGCCTCTTCTTCATCTCCTGATTGTAAAGACAAGATAAATTCCAGTAAGTAGGATCCTGCTAACTCTGTGAAACTCTTGGAATTTCATGAGCGAAACCTTAAAATATCGAGAAGAAATAAAGCAATGAGGCGGAGGTACACTTAGCAGTTAAGATTTCAGATCTCGTACACACAATAACAGTTTCAAATGGACGATTAAGAAGTTCTCAGATTAGTTGATTTATATATTTGTGATAGGACATGTTTGTGATTTTTCTGTTCTATTTTAGTAAAAGTGTGTATTTTACCGCAGCATGTCAGTTTGTTTCACCCGCATCAACTGAACCTGATTCCCTTAAAGTGCAAGTTCATGTCCAAAAAATAAAATGCATATTGTACTATTGTGTTTGTTTCTCACTAAAAGGTATTAATCTTGCATTTCTTAACATTTCGGGCATTTAATCCCTAATATTGGTTACTTTTCATGGACCCTGTGACGTCATACGATGAATGAACACCCTCCCAAGAGAAACCTACTACAATAAAATCCCGTAGCTTTCAATTGTGACATCACAAGATGAATCAATCCCGCAATTCGGGTAGCTTTTATTCTAGCTGAATTGCTGCTCCTGCCTCTCGAAGAAAACTAATTTAGACAATTGAGAAATAGAAATTGGGGCACAAAGAGTTCATGTTGTTTTATTGCGCTATTTGCACGTTAACTATCCAGATCCCCCCCCCCCCCCCCCCCCCCCCCCGGCGATTTAAACTCGCGTATGAGCAACTTTGCCATCCAAAACCAAGTACAAAATCTGTAGATGATAAATGTGCGGACACATAACATTGTATGCAACATTACAGGCGCGGCTGCCATGTCACATGCAGTATTCTGGTCTGCGGTAAGCAAATGAGTGGCATTTCATTGACTGAAAGCGTCACGCCATTGTCAGCAACGTTGCAGGGATGATCACACGGTTGCAATTTGTTGCGCGCAATGTTGCTGAAGTTGAACTCGATCCTACCGGCAATGCTGCGTGCGATGTAAAAATCAACCGTGAGTCGAGTGTAGTGTGTCCAAAACAGTTAATGTAGTGGGAGTGTGTGAGGAGTAAAAGCAGGCCCCCGCCAGCTTTAAGCTGTAATACTCAGCCTGCTATTAAAAAAAATATTTTTATGTTGCAGCGTGTCGTACCTTAAGTCCGTCGACAAATCCTAATAATTGATCTTTTCTCTGCAGCTCTCCTAGCGGCGCTTCCTACTCTAGACGATATTCTCAGTGGGTTCAGAAAACTGGAAGCCACACAGAAAATCCGAGATGTCCTTTATTACCAGGTAATGCTGGTCAGCTTAAACTGAAACGGCCACACACTATATAACACCGTACAAAAACGCCTCAATAACCGCAACTAATATTCTTGTCGCGTTCATGATGCGGAAATGACATAAACACTTTTGGATTGAGTCTTTGGCAACTGAGATACCTGTTTCAGAGACCATTTTCTCCCGCAGAATAAATCTCGCGGTATTCACCTTTTTTCGGCGATGTTTAGATGTAAACTTTAATCGACGGATATTCACGAGCGTAAACTATGAATACGCAAAATATCGGACCATTCCTGTGGCGCTCTTCTAGACAATCTTCGTACCTTTTGGTCAGTGCCAAGATACATATTTTCGTCGAGCATGCACCGTCCAGAAACTCTGCTCTCAACTATAATCTTCGGCTTAGCGAGGAATTGTAAGCCAAAATATAAAACAGTTTCTCCTCTATTGTCCCCGTTTTGCTGCTCAGCGACTTCCTTGCTTTCCTCAGCTGCACAGATTTTTCATGATGGATGCATGGCCCTATTTGTTTGATCAACAAAAAATAAACGCTTTTCTGTATGGGTCAAAGGATCTAACAGAACCTCAAAATAGAGAATTGTTTTTAGTATTCAAACATACCTGCAAAACAGCCAACGTTTCTAGAATTTCGACCGTCTAAGACTATCTGTAGATCTATCTTCATAATGTCTGACCTAAATCAGTTGTATCCTTTGGTATTTATTGTATTTCTTCTCTTTTTTCTTTTTGTTGTTGTTGTACAATACAATACAATACACTTTATTTAACGTGATCAGATACACTTTGCTGCGAAGAGCTAATTTACAGGTATTGCCACAACAGAAAAAAACAAACTAATAATCATAATAATCCAGCTAATAATGTCTATATATATATATATATATATATAACTTGTAATAAAGATCCAATGTCTTATGCCAACGGGATAGTCCAGCTACAAGGATCCAAGGATTCAAAGACGGTGCTTTGCACGGAGTTCAATAAGTACTGTTTAAAACACTCACAGCAGTGTTTTATCAAGTTTAAAAATTCGAGGGCGAAGCCCGAGAATTTTTAGACTTGATAAAACACGTGCTGTGAGTGTTTTAAACGGCTTCATAAACGCTTTAAGAATGCAATGAAAGAAAGACGCACATCTCAAGGGAATGGTTACTTAATGAACCATTGAACCTTTGTATTCACAACGCCATGCAAAATATTCGAGTAATCACCGCCTGCAATTACGAACACCTCAAGGGAATGACATGAAGAAATTACCATACTATGTTGTTTGAAGCGGCGTTTCGCAATCGCAAGAAGAATCTGCACTTGAAGGATTTGGTGTCGTGGTTTACCTCGATAACGTTCAAGACTTGGAAAGCGATGTGACTGACATGACGGCAGACTCTAAATTTTTGACTCCGGCACAAAATATGTAAGTTTAATGCACGTTTTTATAATTTTACGGCTTTGAGTTTGGTTTAATAATTGGAACTAAACAGTGGCTCGGTAAACAAGTAATGGTAGTTGGATAACTTCATTTTAAAAATATTATCTGTGTATCTCGGTAGTCTGCTGATATTAGTAAATTTAGTGCAAAATTTATTATCTAGGTACCTTATGTTCCGTGTACTTTTTGCTATCTTTGGGTCTTTATCAGTGAATTCTTAATTAGGATAAAACTTTATATAAAATTTCATGTTCATTAATATTCTTTATATAAAACGTTCATCCTAATTAGCAATTCAGTGAGAAAGCTGAAACATCAATAGAAATTCCATTGTCTCAATCATCAACCCCGTTTCCCTCTGGGACAGAATTCAAATCCCTCCGCGGGCCTTTTAGAATGATGAGATTTTATCAGGTATAAAGGAGCATGCACGTGACTGATTTGCTTCATCTGATTGGACAAAATGCTCATTAATTATTCATGAGTTTTTGAAGATTAATAAAAAAGGCAAAGACCGTCAACTTATAACTGTAAAAAATATATTTAGAACGTTTCGGCCATTCAGCCTTCAGCTAAAAAAAAAAAAAAAAAAAAAAAACACGCATTTTACCAGGTACTACGCATTTTCCATTTTTTTAGCTGAAGAAGGCTGAATGGCCGAAACGTTCTAAATATATTTTTTACAGTTATAAGTTGACGGTCTTTGCCTTTTTTATTAGCGATTTATTAGCGATTTATATTTAAAAAATCCTAATATGTAAATTACTTAGTAAAAAATCACTTTTGCATAACAATACTGACTATGCGAGTGTTACTGATGAATGCGCTAATTAGATAAGGTAGTGCTTAATTGTGATGAGTAGAAATTTAGCTAAAACTATTAAGATGAAGGTCAGTAACGCATTTTCGAAAAGCTTTGTAGCAGGATGTCAGTCGCACTGTGTTTGGGAGAGCATTCCATAACTTTTCTGCTTAGTAACACAGAAACCGTGATTGATCCGAGAAGTTGAAGTGAAAAGTGGGACTTCATTGTCATTTTTCTTTCTTTTAATATTTACAGGCTAGAATATGCGATGAGCTTGGCTACACAACAGAACGAAACAGATGCGCTGAAGAATGCTCTCAGATTCTCCAGCAACAGCACAAGCAGGATTTGTCATCGGCTTTATGCTGTTTTTAATCAATATCTGCTACTCAAATTCCTTGTGGCGCTTCGTCGCGCATGCATAGTAAGGTGGAATTTTGAATCTGAAGTTAAGAGGGAAATCAATCTATTGCATTGATGAAGTAAAAATATAAAATGTTCACGAAAACAAGCATGTAATTATTATACATAAATATTTTCTGGTACGCATGCACCGTGAATCTCCTCTACAGCATTCAATTGGTCGAGAAAAATATGGGACCGAACGAAAATAATGAACTTCAAGTCTCCATATTTGTAGCTTTTTGTGCGACGAAAAAGGGAAAAAACACAGTAAGTGTGAACGTACTGCTTATCTTGAAACTTGCCACAGGCGTACCTAGCCAATAGGCCTTTTGCAGGAAACAGTCACGTGCTGATATAATACTTCGTTAACGAATGAATTGAGCTCGTGATCCCCATGGGAAAGGCGTTGCCATGGATGCTGCATGGCAAGCTATCTTTGAAATCGCTGTTCTAGAAGGATCGACAATCGTTTGGAGGTGGAAAATAGCATTTAGAAACAGGTTTTGCTAATACCGATCTCGTACAAGTGCCTTTAAATATATGAATCAAGATTTGTTTTGCAACTCAGTACAACCACGTGATTGCATTCAGCCATTATCACGAAAAGCTCTATCTCGATCCCAGAGCCCGCGATCTTTTGGCCAGCGTCAAGATACTATTCGTGTAACGTACACATATAGTTTTGAACCCGTTGTTGACGGTTAGGTTTTTTTTAAATATAGGAGCAGGGTTTGTATTAGTCCACAGGACCATTAAAGAACATTATATTTAGCTGTTGTTTATCTGTTGTTTAGTGACCTGTGTACGTAACATGAAGTACCTACCAGATACCACACAGCGGTCAAACATCTGCGCATGCGTCAAAAGTCTTGCAACAACAACATATTCCAAAACACCGTCACTGTTCACACACCCGTTTTCAAACCTTGAGAACTTTTTTGGTAAATTACGAAAAAATTTGCAAGGTAAATTTAGCGCGGGAAATTCGCGCGGCCGCCCACCAGACTGACCGTAATACGCACGCGCAGACGTTTGACCGCTGTGTCACACAGCGGTCAAACGTATGCGCGTGCGTATTACGGTCACTCTGGTGCGTAATGCAGCCGCGCGAATTTCCCGCACAAAATTTACCTTAAAACATATTACAGTGAACTTCTACCCCCAAAAGTTAAGAAAAATACGTGAAAGTTAAGCTTTTTATTTTCACAGTCGACGGGAAATTGAAAAAAGTTTACCAAATGTTTTCGTAATTGACCAAAAAAGTTCTCAAGGTTTGAAAACGGGTGTGTGAACAGTGACGGCCGCCGGCTCGCTTTGAATTTGTTTTGGTATGTTGTTGTTGCAAGACTTTTGACGCATGCGCAGACGTTTGACCGCTGTGTGACCAGATACTAGTATCTTGGCGCTGGTCAAAATATCGCGGGCTATGGGAGCGAGATTGCAAAAAGCCCTGCGGTATTCGTGTTGTTTTCGTATTGAGTTTTCTTTCTTGTGCCCAGACTCACTCAGTTGTTTCACCTTCCGCCATCAGATGTGGTCATCAGCTAAAGTGATTGTAAGCCCAGGCTAGAAATCGTTGATTTGGGTGCAGTAAAGTGTTTTAAATCTTGGTGAACCATTTTGGGGCGATTTATGGTCGTGATATTGCGTTAAAATGCGTTACAAATCCGTGAAACGACGTCATTTAAGTCAAATTATGCTAATGAGTTGAACATGAATTGAGTTTAACATTGAATGTGTTTATTTTTTCAGTTGTTTTTCAGGCTTGAGACATTTGATCCTTGCAATCTTATTGAAATATATTTTATAAGTGGAGCTGACAAAAACCGCGCAAAATAGACTAGAATTCGCTTTTGACTTAAATGACGTCATTGAAATTCGATTCCTCGATAAACGAAAATGACAGACGCTAATAAGCGTAATAATTTTCCCACTTTGATGAACTATAAATCAATAATAACTGGCTAGGGTTCAAATGCATCCGCGCGCTGATAAACAAGTTTTACTTACTAGATAAAGAATGAGCGGACGAAGCAAAAGTTTATGTAAATCAGGACGAAATCAAAAGTAGAATTAAAGACACTGGTGTTTATTGATTTCCTTTGTTTTCGCTTCAAGAATTATTAATGAGTTTGATAAGATGCTTTTAAAGAATGCGAATGCTGCAGAGCCTTCTTTTCTTCTCGCTTTTCTTGGGGAGTTAAAGAAATCTCTGCTCGCAGTGTACTAGCCGGGGACTCTCAGTGTACTAGCCGGGGACTCTCAGTGTACTAGCCGGGGACTCGCTGCGTACTAGCCGGGGACTCGCTGCGTACTAGCCGGGGACTCGCTGCGTACTAGCCGGAGACTCGCTGCGTACTAGCCGGGGACTCGCTGCGTACTAGCCGGGGACTCGCTGTGTACTAGCCGGAGACTCGCTGTGTACTAGCCAGGTACTCGCAGTGTACTTGCCGGGTACTTGCAGTGTAATAGCCGGCAATAAATACGGACTTGCAAGTCGTTTTCATTACTAGCTTCGTGATAGAGGTGTGCTCCACACGTGACTGCCTGCTGATATCAGGAGTATTTAAAGTATTAGCTTAATCTGATATGAAAATAAACGTACGCTAGAATCATTGCTTTTGGCATGTGTGCTTTGTGGGTTTAAACTTTTCACTTGGTTTAGATATTTCTAGACAAAGTAATTGCCCGGCTTACATTGATCCTCTAAATCTAACTTAATCATAGTAGTGAGCCAATTTCTACCGAACAACATTAAAAAAAAAAAAAAGCAGTGGTAAAAATTTAACCACTGGCAGGACCAGGTTGTACGAAGAAATTATATATTTGCCCTTCGGATAGCGCTAAATCTATAATTGTAATATCTGCATTTTAAATTAAGGTTAAAAACGTTGGACGAGATCTTGCATTGAAACTGAAGAACTGGTTTATTAACCGATCACGCCCCAAGTTTAACTGTTTTCCTGCAATCACAGGTTTTACCCGTGTAATTCTTCTTTTAATTGTAAATTTCAAAAGAATAGATTGATTTCAAGTTGACTGGGAATTCCATTGTTTTTGCGGGTCCGTTGAACTCTGTGTGGAAGAAATTGTGTAAAAAAAGTATGGACTCGCGTTCGGCTCGTGCATTCCACATAGCTTTCCAAGACCTCGAGCGTGCAAATTTTTTATACCACATGGATCACCAATATATTTTTTATAGAACATGGAAAACCATTTTTTATTTGTTAACTATTACTTTGAAGGAGTAAAATAATCGTAGCAAATAACGTACTGACGGAAATACTATAGCTCATACGTCTGAAATCTTATATTGTTAAATACGGCGTTGGTATGGGTTTCTAGTTTAATTATTCAGCGATATCGTTAACAAAAATTAAGAGCACTAAACTGATGGTTGCCAAGTACTGATTCTAAAGATGGCAGTTTTAATGACCTGGTCGGAAATGAATTCGAGTTATATTTTATACGTTGTCATTTGTTCACAAATCGTCTATCATTTTTATTAGGACTACCTCCGTGTTTGTTTCAGACCGGAGACATGCCTGCAGGTATTAAATAGTAACATGTCGGTAAATTATAAATTGTAGTACCCTTTAACAGACCCTGGGTACGAACATCTTTACATGAGCGTCTTAGGGGCCGTTCACACTTGCTTGTTTTGGATCGATCTGAGTTAGATCGATCTCAGATCGATCTCGGATCGATCTCGGATCGTTTAAAGTGTTCACACTTGCACAATTTTGCTTAGATCGATCTCGGATCGATCTCAGATCGATCTAACTGCCTAGTGTGAACGGCCCCTTAGGTTCTTTGATGAAGCGAGCAAATAAGACGGCCATTAATATCTTTGCATCCGGAATTCCGGACGCAAACGTTGATTAGTCAATGGGTTTAGCTCTTTCTAACACCCTCACTCATTGGCTGACAAAAATAATCTGCATCGTGGTCTTAGCTTCACGTGCGCAGGATATGACGTCAATGTTACGCGTGGGATAAACCGTTGAGAGGTTCTCTCGCCTCCGGCACTTGCTGATCGCGCCTTCAATTCGGCGCTCTTTCGGTTAGTAAACTTTGCGAGGAATACATTATAGAAGGACTTCTGGTACCGGGGGGGAGACTATATAAGCGATACGGGTATGTGCCGCCGCAGAGTATGGTTTTCGAGCTGTTTTAGTCTGAACTAGGATAATAAATTTCGCATTTTTAGTCTGGAGTAGGGTATGATCTTGACAGGGAAGTACTGACGACACCGCACAATTTCATACATTTCTCTTTTTATGAAATAGATTACAGGTCTGAGTAGGGGAATGGAAAATCTTATATTTTGGTCTGAAATATGGTCAGGGTTTAGAGACCCAGGCGGCACACTCCTACCCAAAATTCCCCCCCCCCCCCCCCCCTTCCCCACCGGACTCTGGCACCCGGGTACCTTTAACTGAAAATGAAGACACAATTTTAACTCGCTATATATACTTATATGCATGTCAGTGAGGAAAATAAATTGACATTTAATAATTTAAGAGACCGGATACTAAACGTAAGATGAAACTGATTCCTACGGGTAAACAACTCCGATTCTGCGACTATTAATTTGTGTTCAACCTGTTTGTTTTTCTTTCTTTTATTTCAGGCCATCTGGCAGCTGAATATCAGTGAAAACAACCAGTGTCGTTTCTAACAGATTGAATAAACAGTCTAAAAACAAACTACCAAATTCATTATATTTCTGATCTTTGCGAGTAGCCCGGACTTTTAATGGTCAAAACCCACGCTATATATATCCTTTCACCAAAGGTACCATTCTAAAATTTTACTAAAAAGCTGTATGTGGTAGTATCTCATACGATTAGATTGGAGCAATTTGAGGGTTTCGCGAGTCACATTTTTTGATGAACTTTCGCCTGTACCTGAGCAACATCGATCTGCTACTCCACCCTTCGTATACAGTAATCCAAGAAAGTAAAGCAACAAATATTGCCGTGAATTTTTCCGATGGTTTCTTCCAGCATCGACACCAGTCTACAGAATTCAACAGAACACATAAATAGAACTTCTGACTTCCTTCAGAATTCCCAAGATACCATGAAAATCTCGCTACTTTTATCTACAAAGATCTTTTGTGGATTCGCGGTTCTAGTGGTAATCCTTACGGGTGTTGCTGGAAACGTGTTGGTTTTAGCCGTTCTTCACAAGGAGCTCGAAAATAAATTCTCCATTACCTACGCGCTACTAATGAACCTATGCACGGCAGATCTTCTAGGCTGTGTAGTTGATATGCCTTTGGTGTTCTGCCAATTTATTTTTAACCTTGAACCGATACCTTTATTGATCATTAGTAACGCGAACTTTGTTGTGTGCTTTACAATCTCATTGCTCAACTGTTTGGTGATAATTCTACTGAGCATCTCGCGTCGAGATGCTTTTAGAACGACCACAGAATGTTTGTTGCCAGCCTCAAGCGTGAAAATCCTCTTGTTACTTTCTTGGCTCTTTGCGTATCTAATTGTTACGCCCGGCGCAGTTTTAATCTTTTTATTCACTGATCGAAGGCAGTGGTATGTAACTGGGCAGAACAAAACTCCCATTGCAAGAATAACCGATAATATTATAGGAATTCTGAGCGTTATTTGTGTTTGTGCAACGTTCCTCTTCATGCTTCTTTCATTTCTTCATACCAGGAGATTTATCAGAGCACACAATCAACTTCTCAAGAAAACCATGAGTCAAACCAGATTTGAGCTCGAAAAACGAATGAATCGCACGGCCATGATAGTGGTCACAGCTTATTTAATTTGTTGGCTGCCGTGGCTCGTAGCAAGGCTCGTACAGATGTCTTTAGGATTGATACAAGACGACACTTCGGCTCTCTGTATCGTGATTGTTGGTTTGAACTACTGTGCAAATCCCGTGGTGTATGCTGGGACAATGAGGAAACTAAGAACGAAAGTAGGCACGCTTGTTCATTTTAGTCATTTATTTGCTAAGTCGCCAAGCGTAAGGAAGAGGTAAAGGATTAGTTATGTACCAGTCAATTGAAAACCCGGCTCCTCGGCGACTTAGTTAGAGTGGGGGGCGGGCCCGGTTATCCGGGAACTGAGCCGTGGTAAACGCCTTCTCGCTTTCTTTGGCTTCGCCGGGGAATTAACGCGCGTGCATAATCTGCGGGGAAATCTAGCGGTGATTTAACAATGTATAGCTATATCGGGAGAAGAATAAGCTCCTCTAACAGAGCACAGTTTTGAGCGGACAAATTCGCCAAAATAGCGCGGATTTAACATTTTCAGAGCTCTGGATTAGGCTATAGGTATATATCTCAGCGATCGTCCAGTAGCGATTATGAATTTTAAATGTAAACCATGCACTCTCCAGTGATCGTAGCGATCAACTCATCCCTGTATGGATAGCGAACTCCTCAAACCATTCCAAGGTCGGTATTAAAAGTAATACCCAATAGTATACATGGTTATCCAAAGGTCCCGCGGGTAAGGGGCATTTTAATGTTTTTAACAGGAACCTAGCAGTTATTTCCCCGGCCAAAAAAAACCTATTTAACAAGCGGAAATGTCAAATGCCCCGCTATGTCGCGGGGGCCAGGGGGCCGTGGTTCCAATAGCTGATATTTGTGGCGTCTACGAATAGCAGTTTCAGCGGTATTGACCCGAACGCCTCACTTCAATGTAATGAAGCACTATTCAAACTGTGTATCTAAATTAGTCGTGCGAGTCTGACTGATATTTGTTCTTCCAGTTTATGATTGCGAAAAAGTGATTTCAATTCTTATTACTGGGTTCAGGATTGTAAACGTTTGTTGTTCTATCGTATTAAAAACAGGAGAATAAACTGAGCAGTAGAGCCGTGCGCTGGCAAGAATTAATCATTAATATTTAATTATATTTTTAGAATCAGGTTGCCGCCAAAAAAAAAATGAGAAGGCTTGTGAACAGAGATGGTCACGTTGAACGTAGCCTGGGAAACCAGCCGACTCTTATCGCTCCCCACTCGCGAAAGAGACGTCTGGAAATACCATACTGATGACGTAGCAGATAGCCGTTTCACGATGCATAAATTAGTTGCAATTCTCAGAAGCCGAATGCGAACAACAGACTTCTTTTCAAGGAATATAATTACCGAGGCTGCTTGTTTGCTTGGCAGTGGATCACCGTCAGGAACGACCATGAAATCCAAGCCTATATATTTAGCGTGTGTTGGTAGCTCGTTTGCTTCGTTCTTTCAATTCGCGAGTGGGGAGCGATAAGAGTCGGCTGGTTTCCCAGGCTACATTGAACGGAGATCACCAAGAAGATGTGCCCAAAGTATTATTACTCGGGCTGCCCAGTGGCAGGCACGAGTCTAAATCTGCAGGCCGTTTTTTTTTGTTCGGTGCAACAACATTTCTGCGCATGGGTTAAATTATGCATTAATTATTGGCGCTAATAGATTTCTCTCCAGTCCAGTCGCCAGATTCTGCGGACGCGATTCTGAACTCCTGAACTTTGAGGTACGTTTCGTAGGTTTTATGCCACATTTCATTTTACTCTCGGTCATATAAATACATACCAACGCAAACATCGTGATCGGTAGGCCAACACTAAAATATTTTCGACCGTGTTTTTGGCTGGTTTACCGATCTCGTGTATCGAGACCTGTGTATACTGAGCGATTTACTAGCAAAGTACATATACTGTGGTTGAGCAGTTATGGGTTACTATCCTCTATCGAAGTCTGAAGACATCTGACCTCCTGAACTGTGAGAGCAACACTGTCACTAGCACGAAGCCAGAAATAATTAATTTATGATGAGCCAAGCAATATTCAACTCTCGAGGTAAACTTAAACAAGAAACCTCTCACGGCTGAGGTTTTGGTTCGAGAAATTAAAGGCTTCCAACAATTCCCGTTATAAATCTGTAATATAATGAGCAGACTGAAGTTTTGAGACTGAAGTTTTGGGAATGAGGGTAAAGCTTTTAATTAGAGATAACCAACAGGCATTTCAGTTAATAATCTTTAATCCAACAAATACCAAGATGGACTCGTAATGGCTCATCATGTATAGCAAGAACAGCAGATAAAGTTACATAGAGGCACACAAATTGACATAGCTAGCTCCATCACAGGATGGAAAGGATACAACTTATAATATGGTACAAATATAAACATACATTTGAGACAATCATGTATTAGTACTCGGAACCTGCAGTATAACAGAACAGCAGACTAAATTGTAAACGTGTGTTACATGAATAAGTAGTGTTAATTAAATTAAAAGTTCAACTTCTTTAATTTACATACGAGAAAAGTATATACTATATAGGGGAGCAGAGAATGAAAGTCACCGCGTTACCGGCCACTCCTAAAGACTTCTAAATTCAGCTCTGACGAAGGGCTAACGCTCGAAGGGCTAACGCTCGAAACGTCAGCTGCTACTCGCTTCCCACGGCGGTTAGCATACCTCAATCGACTTTAGTTGATTACATACCAGTGTTTATCTTCCCCGCCGCCGCAGACCAACACTAGTTTTTGATTTTACAGGAACTAGTTGCCAATAATAATTCTTCCCTTTGGTTATTACTAAGAGGATTTCAAATGAAAGTGTATTTCATCTTCAATCTCATGTGGCCCGAGTGAAAGCCCAGATGGGCGCTTGTTTTCTAAAGAAAAGCAAGAATAATTGTTAAGCGGTGTCTGTCCTTGGCCACTGGAGTGATTTGACGGATTTTTTTTACAAGCTTTGTCTTCAGAAGCTTCTTGGGTCCGTAAAGTCAACAACTCACACGATAAATGGCTAATTCCTCTTCGCATATCAGCCGTATGAAATCGGTTAGTCCATCCTTAGGCCACTCAGCGTCTTCACAATCGCTACTAGTGCATCGAATGAAGAGACAGGAATAATAAAGCAGAGTAAAACGAGGATATTTCATGGAAAATTTCACTCAAACAAGCTCAAAGCTGAAACAGCCTCAAACGAGTCGATGACCCGATAAGATGGGTGAAATGGGTGTATTTGTAATAACAGCTATTATAGGAGATGGTGCGCCTGGTAATGTGTTCCTGCGCTTACCATGCCGCGGCAAAACGTCATGCGCATGCGCTTTTGATAAGCCAATCGCGCTCGCGTCTTCCCGCTGTGAGGCCATCCCTTTTTTATTTTCCGTTTCTCATCGTCCGACCGACCCAGTTTTGTAGAAATAAAAAAAAAATTGGGGGGAGGGGTGGGGTGAAGAAACCCTAGAGCAGCTCCTGGAAGCTCATGCTCGAGGGTAGGTTACACAATAGTTTCGGCGGTGCATTTGTAATTCCAAGTTTGTAGCGTATACGGACGACGACATCGATGGTTTCGTCGTCCATGTTGGTTTGTAACCTCGCCTGTGCAACCGCGCCTTATTAGTTCCAGTCTCTCCGCGTATTTTTTATTAAAAATTTTTTTCCCACCCGACCGACCGACCCAATTTTTGAAAACCCCACCCATGAGAAACGGAAAAAAAATAGGGATGGCCTAACACTAAAAAGAAAACAGGCAATCACCCCTGTTTCTAGTTTTAAGTATGTAACGCGTATATACGTTAAATCTTTCGCAATAAACAAGAAAATTACTTTAAAGCTAAGCCTACTAAAGACTTTAACAGTTGAAGTTTATTTCATTTGCAATTCACGGAGTTTACTAAGTTATAAAATTATTTACTAAAAACATTTAAGACCTCGGAAACTTGTATTTGAACTCCAGCCTTCGTTCTTTCAGCCAGCAGAGCATAATCCTTTGCGGTAGGGTTGTTCTCTTTTTTCGTACCCAATCCTTTCGCCCTTAATGCGCACCACAGGTCACCCAACATCAAGATTAACCGGAAATAAAACGGAACAGCTCAAACAGGCTGAATAATAACACCTTTTTCACAAAAGCGGCCTATTCCTCCCTGGGTGCCAGTGAAGTGACAGAAGATCTTGTTTCCAGGGCCTTTTCAGCTACTCTTTTATTTTATATAAGTTTCTAATATATTTAACTTCTTATCTGCAAAAAGATGGAAGTCAAAAAGGCATTGCAGCTAATTAATTAGTGTGGTTGCTGGAGTGGTTTTAATTTTACTTAACCCACTGTCCCACATTGGACAGTCACACACTTTTGTCATTTGTCCTGTGTCCCGCATGGCCATTCAATAGTCCCACATTTTCGTTTCTACGTATTTCCCAATCCCCTGAGAAGGGGATTGAAGTGAACCACAACGAGAGGCGGTTGCTTTTTTCAGGCTAGTCCTGCACTTGAATTCTGCAATGTTATCAATTAAGTATTAATAGTCAGTCGGCTAATATAGCCAAATAGAAACAGTGGAATTAGGGTCCCATAGTGTCTATCACTCTATACAGCAGCATTGCTGGAAAGCTCCTTGACTAAACTTTCAATATTTCTTGATTCCCATAGTCCACAGAACTGCATCACTTGTTTCTATGGTGACCACATCACTCCCATCCCAAGTGTTTGAAGTACTGATCAGTGATCCAAACTCCAGAGTCCCATGATCCAGATTCCATTTCAGTCCACTTGTTGTAATATCCCTGCATGGCTGACGAACAGGGATCAGGCCACACCAGTCTCCCTCTAGACCTGTGTTTACGTTGATAGTGTGCTTCCCTGCAATGGTCAAGATACCTAACTCTAAGAACAGTATCAATACATTAATAATATTTGCAGGTAACACCTAGGGTTAACTCTGGGACCCCAATGTTCCCCCTCCCCCCATAGGTATTAAAGGCATCATAATAAAGCAGGAACTGCTCCAAGAAAACTAAAAAAGAACTGGGACAACCCCTACTTGTTCCCCACTTAATTTTTCTGCCCCTTATTTGACAAATATTTGCAAAATGTACATGAACCCTTTCCCTCCTATGGTGCCCTAAACTGCGCCAATAGAAGCAAATCTAGACATGCTGGAATTCTGAAAACAACAATATTTCAATGGATTGATGGCTTAAAATCCTGCACTATAACTTTGATCGATCGACTCCAATAGAGAAAAACACAGCATACATGTCAATGAAAACAAGAAATAAAAGTTTTATCCCCACCCTCCACCTCATCTGTATATCAAACAAATTACCCCCATATCAAACTGATTTTGAAAATTTACTCTCCCCCCTCTAATAACTGCCTCCCCTTATCCATAAATAATGAACAGCCCTTGTTACTATATCAAATAATTTAAATGTTGAGTTTGAATTTTGTACTTTGATATACCTGGATGGCTTTCCCTAGGGGTGGAAATTTAACTCCAACTGACATTCCCAATGATTCGATCCCCACCCTTTTCCTAGCCTCCTCCTAGCCTCTTCTGCAGGCAACTTCTAAATAGGATTCCTGTGCCCCCTCACCTGAACCTTCCACAGGAAGCCCGCTCAGATGAGCCTTTCGGTGATTCAAATTTATTTAAACACGAAGTTCCGGTCTAAATAGGTTAGCCCCTCCTCTTTCCACGCATGACGAGCTCGAAATTTAAAATTCAGATTGCTGAGCAGTGAAGAAAGCAAGCGAGCATATCAGCCTCTCCTTTGAAATGCTAGAAGTTTAAGGTTTAAAATTATACGAACCATAAAAAAAGTGACCAGAGGGAAGATAGTTGTCCACTTATGACTGCCAATGGTATTTTATGACTGTTTGCGAACTCTGTAGCCCTTACTCTGAAGTTAAACATGTTTGTGTTTCATTTGAATTTCGCGCGACAAGCAATCAGTAGGGAGCACTCAAGCGGAGCATCACGCAGATGTTCACTCCACAAAGGTTGATTGACAACTGAAGGGTGACAAACCCCAGGGCTCGCCTTTTTATGCCGGAACTTCGTGTTTAAGGTAACTTACCAGGTTGAAGTAGAACAGTAACCGAGTCTTCGTAGACAAAATATACTGTTTTGTCCGTCTCTTTTGCAGCAAGAAACAATGTATTAATGTTCCCAAAGAAGTGATCCACTCTTGCATCCATTAATCCACCAATAACCACTATGATGTCATAATTATACATATCTTTTGATAACATATAATTCAATCCTTTTGTAAAATCTGTTCTATTCTGATCTGGTATCTCAACAATTTCAGTTCCCTTGGTTTCGAAATACTCAAGCACATGTTTCTTAGCTGAATCAAAATCCCCCGTGATAATATCTGGTACATATGAAGCACCATTTTTGACAAGCTCGTACAGATGGTTAGCTGCCCCATCTACGCCGATTTTGACAACTGCTTTTTGCCAAAGGACTTCGAGTTTTTGTTTACAGTCTTCGAGTGGACAATTTAGGACCAGCAAAGCGAGTTTTTGGTCATTATAAGGTAGAAGGTACTTCAAAGGCTCCATCGTAGTAGATGGCATCGTCGTTTATAGTGCTACGTGATCTACGCAGCTTGATCCCTCGCGTGCTACGATAAAGCATGTGATTTACATAAGCACTGCTATGCAACGTGCACGTGTTCCCTGCCGACTTTACCGAGGGTGGGTAAACGGCAAAGCGTCAATTATTGTTAATTATTGATTGCTTCATTTCACTTCCGGAACTGAGAAGCCAGGGGTGGGGAGTGACTGTCATGTGACCTCTCGCTCCCTCTCGCGTTGACGCTCAAATTAATGTCACTCGTGGAACACAATTAACCTAGTACGATAACACACGAGGCATTCTTGTCACTGTCCGAGGTCTTTTTGGCCTACGTACCTCTCCAGTTCTAGTTTGCGCCTCTACGCATACGTCTCCCCCATGCACAGGGGAGATTTTTGATCGCCTCCAGCTTTCGCTCGGCCATTAATAGAATGATAACGAAAAAGTGGGTAAGATTTCAACATCGTGATATTCGTTTGTTCATCCTTTGATTTGTCATTACAAATCTAGCTAGCGTTTCCTGAATGATATGCTTTAAAGTGACAGATGAAACGGCGAACACTCAAAGATACGAGCCGAGATTTATATATCCCGCGTCTTGTCGAAGAGAACGTTCCTTTTGGGAAAATTTCTCCAAGAACTAAGATAACATCGCTATATCAGCTCAGAAAAGGAGACCATGTAATAGAGGAAAGCCCTCTTGGATACTGGCATCACTTTATTGTCGAAAAAGTTCGACCAAAGTTCATTTGGAGGATCCATAAAACAGGAGATCCGGAAACTGGGAAACGGTCACTAGCGGCCGGGGATTCAACCATAAAGGCTGAGGTTTTACGGGATAAGTTTGTGCTGGAACATGGCTCGGTGGTGTACCGGATTGAGTATCCGGATACCGTAGATGGGGCAGTTGCTTTTTCTGGAGATAAAGTGGTTCGACAGGCAAGAAAGAGACTAGGTGAACGAAATTATAACGCAGTGACAAGCAACTGTGAGCATTTCTGCATGGAGTGTAAAACTGGGGAAAGGGTTAGCTATCAGGTTTATGATTTCCTGTGGAGTATGGGGAGGCTGCTTTTCATCATCCTTCATGGTGTATTTGGTTGGATATTTTATATTGTTGGTTCAAGTACAGGTTTTGCTGCCCAGACAACTCTTCTACTGATCAGTCATGCCTTTGCCCTTATCATTGGCTTATTACAAGACACAATTTCTATTCTCTTTTTGGTTATCAGGGCTGATTGGGCAAAGTACAAAGGTTACGTCACACCAGAAGATGCTGAGCGCTTTAAGGCTAAGAGAGTCACACCAGTTGTTCTAGGATTTGTTGGAGGCATTGGTGGTGCAGCACTGGGGTATTACCACATACCAGTCCCAGTTATTGGTAGCTTGACTGGTGCATTTCTGGGTAACTTTATCTGGCAAGCTGTGGGACTTATGTTTGGAAGATGGTTGGCAACATTCTTGTAAAAAGTGAATTTTTGACATTTAATTAAATTATATAGCCTACCTACAGCCACATGAGTGGCTGCACACAGGCCTAATTTCATCTTGAACATAAAATTCCAATTTCTATCCCTGTTATACAAAATGATTTCCTTAAAACCACTCACATATAGTGCCTATATTGTTACAAGTCTTCTAATGGATGATCAGTCCCACAGCAAAAAAAATGTTTGATTTTATTCTTATGCAGGAAGCCAGGGCCCAAGAGTGTTTTCATGGCAACAACATAAGTTGTTGAGAAATTGTGTATTTTCCAGTGTCATACACTATTTGTAGATATATTCATTTTGTGATTTAATTGGCTACTTTAGAAATGAAAAAAAGGACTGGGTCAAGTTTGTTAATTCAATTTAATTACAATTTAATTAAGAAATGAACTCCATCACAAGAAAGAGTACATTGAAATTAGTAAGTTTACCAAGTGTAACCGTGGGAAAATGGTTACTAAAATAGACCATAATGAAATTACGAAAATCATTATAAAACCAACGCAGGGAATTCTGACACCATTGAAAGGAATGCGCACGAGCGGTGAACGCGACAAAAATAATATTTCGAATGAGAGAACGTGAAATTCTTTTAGAATGCAAGGTGTGGACTTATAAAATGTTTATTAAATATAAAAATATGTTAGAAATTGTTACACATCAATTTTCTATTACACTGTTGAAATTATAACACTACAAAAAAAACGGGAATGAGTTACATTCTGTAGAATGATAGAACAGTAATCAAATTAAGTTAATACAATTGCAATATAGTACGCTAAATTACAAAAGACTACAACATCAAAATTATTTACAAATGACACACTAGAAGCGATAGCATCCTTGTAGTAATAAAGTGTTGTAATTTACATAAAGCTAGGAAAATTACAATCAAACGATTCACTGTAGTAAAATAAGAGAATAACAACTCAAGCTAAGGAACAAATTTATAAGTGATGTGAACTAAAAGGTCGAACAGATCTTTCAAGTTAAAATAAGGTAGATCATCTTTTTTAAAATAGTCCACTTTAATGATGACTGATGTCGGTTTGTTTAACCTTCGCAGTAAGAACTGAAATACGGGAATGTCAAAAAAAATTACTCTGACCTGAGCATGGCACAAAACTCACAGACCAGAGGTCTAACTCCTCTGGGGAGCAGCCCCGGCGCTAAACTCGACGAAAACTCATAAAACGCTCTGTATTTATAACAAATTAGCTACCTGAACATGTATGAATCAGGAAATGAGTCATGCATTTCAGAACACACAAAATAGCTTTCCATCCTGTCAAGCCCGAAACATGAATAAACTATTGATCAACATACGTACAGGATATCCCAAACAAGTAATCCGTTTATCTGAGGAAATCTAAACACGCCCGAAAGGAAATGAACATTCCAAAACATAGAGAAAACTAAAGCCTAAATACTTGTAAGGAAAAGTAATAATTTATCTTATTGCCTTGTAACACGTGCATGAAATCAAAACGCTCTGACTGCTTCTGTGGAAAACACAATTAGATACTCTCTAGTTATTCGTGACCATAACATATAGATAAGATCAAATAATCCTTAAACATACATACTGACTAAGTGTTGCATTACGGCTAAAACAAAACTCGTGAAAGCTAAAACTATGATACTAAGGAAATAGCCAAAATTGTGCTAAAACCGTTACCAGAAAATTACTTAAAATACTATATTTTCGACCTGGTCACACTAGTTTGGGGATGTTTCATTTGATATTTACATGTACCATGTGGTGAGCTTAATTCAAAAGTTGCAAAATAAGAGACATTTGTAATGGATTGGAGGGTGTGTGTTAAAATACACAAAGGTAGTTAATTGACCTATATCATTATGACGTCAAATTAAAACAATCTATTGTTTAAACGCTAAGGATCATGGTCGTGGGGGGGGGGGGGGGGGGGGGGGACAAAACAGCAACAAGACAAAGGAAATCGCTATCAAATGCATTTTGTAGAACGTAGAATAGCAGTAACAGCCACCAAATAAGGTAAATATTGTGGGATAAACATTGATACAGCTGATATCTGGAAACCAGACAATTCGAAGTTAAATTTTCCTCAGCAGAGCAGATTTAGTTCAAAACTCTATTGTTCAAGTCGATTCTGTCCCCCTCATAAACAAGCCGTGACGTCATAATGATATAGGGTAATTGAACACAAGACAAGGCCTGAATACCATATTATATGCCAATTGGTTCCTGGCCGTGCAAACCACATGGCATCATATAGGTAATTTATGGCATTTGCATATTACATCTCTGGAACAATATAAGATGTTGACAAATGGAAAATGCCATTCTTGCTCATTTCAAAAGCATTTTCAAATGATGACAACTAAATTTTTGGGTCATATACTTTAAGCCAAATGTGAAGGATTATCTGAGGCTCAAATTAGAAGAATAAGAGTTGAATAAATGAACCTACATGTATTTGTAATAGCAGAACTATCTTCTGGCCTTCATCCTGTGAAAGTGGAGCTCTATCTGCATCTGTAGAAAATCAAAAGGAAAAAGGGGAAAATAGTAATTAATTAAACCCATGCAAATGAAAAAATATTGCATCATGCATGTGCCAGCTTGCCCAACAAAAAGTATGTGATTACATTATTTGTATTGTGCAATCATGTGTGCATCATCATTTGGCAGAGTGGTCAAGTAGCCTTAATACATGGGAATTTGAAGGATGTGGGTTCAAATACTGCAGTTTGTGCCTGTATTTGTTCTTGTTTTTTCTTCCAAGGCTATCCTTACTTTTTTCATTTCTCACTGCTGACTGAGGTTAATTGCGGAAGTTGGGTCAGTTGGTGGGCCCCCAAAAATAGCGAAACCAAAATTGGATCCTGGAACCAACTAGCTAGGTGCAGTATATATCTAAGCCTACTGTATATTACTTAATTTGTGCTTTGAGTGTGGAAGAAATTCAGCAGTTTGTTAACCCTCAAATGATGCTGATTAATGAGTAAAGACAACAAATTAGCAGAGTGTGCTTTCCAGGTTTACTGGACAAAATTGGAGAACATTTTAATGAAGGATTGGCAAAGATTCGAGTGGATGAAAATACTACTTGTAAGAGAAATTTAGAGAAACTTGAAATCGGTTCACTGTACCTGAAATCATTTTTCTAGAATATGCTTTTGTAATCCACTTTAATATTTACTATTCAGTAGCCCACCCCATTGTTCTCTCTCTGCACTATATCGCTGATTGCTGTGTGACACCCTTTGAAAGCAAACATTCTTAGAAACACGGGAGCGGTCTTTTTTGTCAGAAGGGAAATTAACAGGGGTAAACATATACGCACTAAATTGACCACACAGCAATATTAAAAATATTGCAGCCTGCGAGCTGCAATATTTTTAGCTGCAATATTAAAAATATTGCTGTGTGTCCAATACAGTGCGTGTAAGTTTACCCCTGCTAATTTCCCTTCCGATAAAAAAATCTGCCGCTACCGTTTTTCTAAGAGCCTTTGCTTTCAAATGTAACATTTGAAAGAAAGACAATCAGACAAATACACAAAATCTCCATTTAATCATATTTGAAGCTAGTCTACTTCTAGCTGTCTTTACCACATAGCTAAATTAATTGTACGTTTCGTAAGTACGCTTGAATACAACAGACCATCTCATACAGCGTCTTCCCTGGGTATTCTTCTCCGTCTGTCTTTTGGACTTCAGATACGAACTTTGCCAGAACTTCGTCCAACTCATCGTCTGACATGCTTTCCAATGCTTCATTGACCACAGCTTCCCTGAGGTATGGATCAGCTAAGACAGTTTCGTTCCATCGCTCACGCCATTCTTCGTACAACCTCAAGACCCAGATCCACTTCTTCCGACTATTATCAGAAACACAACTTTTCCCAAACTTGTCTAGGTCTGACGTGGTCACTAGCTAGTTTCCTAAAGCGCTGGTCATCTAAAACAGAACAAGAGTTATGTTTTAAATAAACATTTACTTCGTTATTATCCTGTGTCGCAGTAAGGCGCGCAGATTTTCCTTTAACGCTGCATAGCATGATTTGAACACAAAAATATGTTTCATATTTACCTTCTTTCTCGGCAGCAATTTTCTGTGTGATAAATATTGCCAACTCGTCCTCGTCTTCCCAAAAAAGTGAACTCATTATACTCAACTGCGTCGGAACCGGGTTGTTCAATACCAATTATTCAATTGCGCTTAGAGAGTGCAGAGAGAGAACAATGACGTGGGCTACTGAATAGTAAATATATAAGTATTGATAGCATCCCAAGAGAAAAAAAGCAATAAAGGCATTAATCAGGCCTATTCATGAAAAAAATCTCGTTTTTTCATTGGCTGATGTGTTTTTAGTATTACATAACCCTATTGTTCTCATGAAAACACTGATTATTGTGCAAGAGAGAGAACAATGGGGTGGGCTACTGAATAGTAAATATATTAGATAGTTTCTTCGGCACGCAGCAATATTAGATATATTGCTGACGTGGTCACTAGCTAGTTTCCTAAAGCACTGATCATCTAAAACAGAACAAGAGTTATGTTTTAAATAAACATTTACTTCGTTATTATCCCGTGTCGCAGTAAGGCGTGCAGATTTTCCTTTAACGCTGCATAGCCCTCAGCTGACTGCAATATATCTAATATTGCTGCGTGCCTCAGAAACTATCTAATACATATTTACCATCCTTTATCAAAAATGTCTGAAAAGCATGGTATTTTACTTATATCTCGGGGTGTTATTTTGATAGTTCTGTTTTAAAGAAACTTGAAGGTTCAATTCGATTGACAGTGCCCCTTGAACCAGAGATGAAAGTGTTTTTTTGTGACTTGCCATATTCTCTGACCTATGATTTGCGTGCATGCATGGCTCAGACTTCCACTTTAATTATTCCTGTTTTTTTAAGAAGCCAATATTTTGGGTTGGCCAGACAATTTACCATATACGAGAAATGGAAAAAAGGAAGGGTGCATGAAATCAGGAGTTTGGTACCACTTAGGGTATCCACCATCAAACACAGACATTTCTATGTAAAGCGGTACCTTTTCGGGGTCGGGTGTCAATTGAACAAAAAAGCTGTTATCAATTTACATTTTTATTATCTTTTAGGGGTCAAAATAAGCTTGAGCCACGCCCATTTTAGTACCTCTTAGGGGTCAAATCGAAAATCTCCGACTAGCATCCCTACCCCTTTTATATGGGAGTCACCCCCCCGGGCATGGCCTAATCCAAATTAGTAAAGTTTATCAAATTTTGGGAATTCAAATTGGGTTGGATATTGACCATCGATAGAAACCATGATCACCTCGGTTTTCTTTGTTTGTTCAGGGACAGTTAATCTCTAAATTCCCTCATCAGCATTGCATACTTGTTCTAATTTTCTGCTTGGAGTTAAAGTACATATTATAAGCCCTCGCCAGTTATCTTTGATATCGATTGTACATGAAGTGAATAGTTCAACGGTAGAATATTTCTTGATTTGGGTGTTACATCTACGAGAGTTAAAGGTTTATTTTACCAACTGATGTTAATGATGTGATTTCTTTGCGCTTATGAATTAAGCTATTTTCTAATTTAGAATATTTTTTTTGTAAAATCACTTTGATAAGCTTCAAATATAACTTAGAATTTACAAATAGGTAATTTGTCTCTGCCAGCATGCTTTTGTATAATAAGTGATGTCGGTGATGACATCACATCATGCATTAGCATATTGGAAATATAAACCTTTATATCTTGTAGACGCAACACCCAAATCAAGAAATATTCTATGGTTGGACTATCCACTTCATGTACAATCGATATCAAAGATAACTGGCTAGGGCTTATATGCACTTTAAATTTCAACCGAGCTTGATCTGAAATGAGCAAAAAAAACTAAAAACACCCAGAAGAACCTCCAGCAGGTCCATTGCAGGTAAGCCAGTTTCCCTTGAATTGTGATCAACCCCTGATATAGTACTGGTGCTCATTATGGACAAAAAGATTTGTTTGTTATTATTTTATTAATGTACATAAACTTATTAGGCCATCCCAATAAAATGTTTCATTTATCATTGCCTTCTGGCTGGTGATGATGCATGGGTCGGTCGTTCGGTAAAAAAAGTTAATTTAAGGGGATCTGGAACCAAGTTGGCTTGAAGACAAAAGTTCTTGTGTGTTCCTTGACTACTTTTTTCTCTACTAGTCATGGTAAGGATTGGGCTATTGCACTTAATTTGCGTACCCCCCCTGTTGAGGACCATATTTTGAGTTGTACCCTAAAGAATTCCTCTGAAATTAAAACACCTGAAGAATTCCATGGTGGAAAGTAGTGTTACCCTGAATAATTGACTTCAACCCCTGAAGAATTGTCCAAATATTCACTTTATCCCCAAAGAATTCCTCTAAATTTGATATGTGCCCCCAAAGAATTCCTCTCTATTTATATGGTATCCCCAAAGAATTCCTTGAAAAATTCTCTGGTGACCCCGCAGAATTCCTTGGTCCTCAACAGGGGGGGTTACGCATATTAAGTGCAATAGCCCATTGACAAATTGGATGAGAAAGGCAAGATTAATAATATGTAGATAGCTCAGAAAAGAGGTGTTAAAAAAAATATAGTATTAGCCATAGTATTATTGTACATTCTTCTTCGTGAGACTCCTAATATTAGACAGCAAAATAGTCACAGATCCTCTTCTACCGTATTTCCTCACTTATCACATACTCGGCAAAATGTACATGTATATGCGTGAGAAAAATCGTGTCACGTGGGAAGTCTCTGGGTTCCCTGTCTTACTGTCTTCACAGGCTAACCAACCTCCCATTTTGTGTATTTGTCACTGATGTTTTAATAATCCATTATTTCTTTGCAAATTGTTAAATAAAATACCTTTTGAAATGATTTGTGTAACGGTGTTGATTTAGTGCGCGCTCATAATACAGCTCGGGTTTCCTGTGGCTCAGGTTTGTTTACATATAGCTCGGGCTTCCTGTGGCTCATCTCGCCAACTACACGTGTATTTTTATGTAGGCTCGAGCGGAGGCCGCGCGTGCGCAATGCGTTTTGCCGCGGTGTCGGCTCGAGCTATATGTAAACAAACCTGAGCCACAGGAAACCCGAGCTGTATTATGAGCGCGCGCTAAATCAACAAATTCACAGCAGAATCAAGTCAAAAGGTATCTTGGTTCCAGAGGCTTTCTAGAGAGAACAGCAGCGCGGCGATCAGCTAGAAGAGAAATAATGGTTATTAAAACATCGGTGACAAATACACAAAATGGGAGGATGGTTAGCCTGTGCTGTCTTATAGATTTTAGAGAGAGGTCTGGAAACGAAAAACGAGTCAAAATGGCTGACAGTCGCAGAGTGAGGAGGAGAGCAAAGCACAGGGCTATGTTGAAGGCGTTAAAAGAAGAAAAGAAAGTCTTTACATCCGAAACAACAAAGGAACCATCAAATAATGAGGCAGTTGAGCATGGTGTCAGTATTTTAGTGAACGAATTTCACAGCAACCCCGGGAAAGCGATGACGTTTTATAATCCCAAAATGGCTCTGAACAGGTGAGATCCGTCTGCGCGGGATTTTTGAAAGTCCTTTCATATTAAGGGGAACCAGGTTCAATCCACGGACGCGGCGCCATATGTTAGTCCACGCTGAAGACAAGTAATGCACCTACATTGTATCAATGTTAAACCATTTTAGGCTGTTTAATCCACCTCGGCGGTGAACGACATGTATATACACCCGGAGTACCCAATCGATGAAAATGGATCATCGGAAAGCCAATCGATAAATCGATATCAATCGATATAATTAACTAATTGATATCGATTGATATCGGTCAATCGATGAAAATCGATAGTCACACAAAAAAGGTGCCAATCGATAAAAATCGATTAATCGATTAGTATCGATTGTTTTCATTCTGTTTGATAAGAATCAAGTTTCGTTTTTAATTATAACCCGTCGATATCCTGATACGTGACAAGCCATTTAGACGGCTTTGTTTTCCCACGAGACGAAAGTGAGCAGTGAACGGACGTTACTCGTCAAGTCATGGCTACACAAGCAAAACTATCAGAAGTATCTATAAATTGTACGGTTAAAGGCTACCAAGAGTGCACATTTGAAGTGGCCATAGGGGAGCGCTTTACAGCTACAAAGAAAAGGGGGGAGCGTGGTAATTCATTGAAAGTAACCAACGATCGCGGGCAGCTTGGTCACCTCCAATGCAGAAATCGGAAATCGATAAAATCGATGAAGTTAAATTATCGATTGATATTGGAAATCGATAAAATCGATAGTCACACAAACCCTTCTTATCGATTTTCATCGATTTCCAGTATCAATCGATAAATTGATATCGATTGATATCGATTTTCATCGATTGGTATTGGTTATCGATTTTATCGATTGGATACTCTGGGATATACAATGTAATGCCTTATAGTTAATATCTGCAGATGATAACTATCATGGCATGTGATCAATATTTTTTCCAATCAGAATTGATGTTAATTTAATGGTGAACTGTAACATCTGATACTGTAGTTGGAATGTAGCAAAGTCCTGAGTTGACTATCATGGTCGATAGAAACCAAGTGCAAGAAGTCTAAAATTATTGTTTTAGCATAACCAAGCTACCATTCTTTAACTTGGCTTGTGATTTCTGTAAAGACATCTTTAAAATTGTTGTCTGTTGATCGATGGACTGCATGTGCCAGCAGAGCAAATCAGATCGGCAGGTGTAAAGTACAGGTCAGGTCACAGTACACGCAAAGGATTAATAATAATAATGGCCATATTTATATAGCACCATATAACCAAGGTCTCATGGTGCTTTACATATTACTGATATATCCCGTCAGTGATTTTTTTCGGGCTGTTTACAGTTTTTCAGACCAAGTTGGAGTGCTCGAAAAACGTTTTTCTCTCGTTTATCTTCCCTTCTTGTTTACCTGTGAACCCTAGGTTAGGGTAATTAGGTTTGTGGTTCGGGTTAGAAATTGTCTCAGAATTATTGTTAATTATTGTTAATTCTAAGACAAATCCTAACCCGAACCACAAACCTAACCCTAACCATCGAACAAGTTCACGGGTAAATGACTGGTTCTCACTCTGACACCTAGAGCTAGGGTTCACAGGTAAACAAGAAGAGAAGGTAAACGAGAGAAGAACGTTTTTTGAGTGCTGATCTGCCCTACTCAGGCTCGAACTCGTAATCCTTTGCATGTATTGTGACCTGACCTGTGGTCTGTACTTTACACCTGCCGAAATCAGATTGTGAGTAAGACAATGAGTTATCACAGAAATTCTCTTAAATTTAATAAAATGCGTCATAAACCTTTGTTTACCTTTGTAGTGATTACTTATTTAATGTCTGTTAGCAATTCCTGGGTAGTTTAATTATAGAGAGTGGAATTCAAGAAAGCAAAAACCACCCTAAATCAAAGCTAAACTGCCCAGGAATCACTAACAGACATTAAAAAGTGATCAATACAAACTACAACCGTCTCCCGGTTAGCACAGTATTTAAGCTCTTAACCCTTTCAGCCCCAAACACGACATTTGTTGTGTTTTACTGGTTACTTGCTTTGAGGATTTCAATCTGGCTAAGTTGAAGGAGCAATTTTGACCTGAGATTAACACACAACATACATGTAATGTATAGAGAAATGATTCTACTGAAATGCATTTAGGCATATTAAAATTGAATCATTTCATCTAAATCCTCCTTTCTTTGCAGTAGTTAACTACAGTTTACATTATTTCATTTCAGAAAAAAAGACTAAAATCACACTGACAGAAAAAAATAGTTCTCCTCAGATTCTAAATTTTCTTACAAAAATGCATGTTTCACATCAAATATAGGCTTTTAAGTTTCCACTATCCTCACTTTCTGTCCCTGAACACTGAAACTTGCCCAGCACCAAGCCACCATTCCATAAGCACTTCAGAGCAAGCTAAATTCTGTCAACCACTCTAACCGCAAAGCATGCCGGGAAATCCAATCCACCTGCGGCATAGCACTCCCCCATCTTCATTCTTCAAAACATAGAAGAAGTCTAAAGCCATTTTGACCTAATACCTTCATATTGGAATCAATGGCAAGTAAATATTGTCCAATATTCCAAAAAAGCTATGATAGGTGGCTCCAGACCCCCATTTATAAAGCCCACGCTAAAGTGACAGAAGTCGTCCTGGCCCATTCACGAGTGGGAAATGAGGCTCTTTCTCTATCACAATAAACTGGCACAAACTCGGTTCTTTGAGAAAGTGCTGATTGAAGCTCTCATCAGATTTAATGATGTCCTCCAGCACTCTATAAATGGTGAAAAAGGCTTTAAAAAGCCTGAAATTCTCTGTATGTATTCCTCCATACAAACTTCCAGCCAGCTCTGTCAAGTATTATATCCACAACTTCTTTCAAAATGGCCGTCTAAAAACTTTGAGCCCCCAGTATTATAGGTCAGTTGAAAATTCCATGGTAACAATGACTACAGTTTACTTAGGGGGGGGGGGGGGGGGGAGGGTTCTGTTTGGTCTAGAGATACATGTAGCTAAAAATCCATGTAGGTACGATATCTGCAGAATATCGAATATCAGATACTATCAGATATTTATCTGTTCTCTAATATCATCTTAATAGATATCTAATTAGAAAATATAAGATAATATCGAATATCAATACCCTTCAGAGGAGAGGGAGACCTTTATCTAATAGATATCTAATTAGAAAATATCCGATAATATCGAATATCGATGTCCTTCAGAGGACTCTGAGGGAGACCTTCATCTAATAGCTAGATATCTAATTAGAAAATATCCGATAGTATCGAATATCAATCCTCTCGGCAGAAGACAGAGACCTTTATCTAATAGATATCTAATTAGAAAATATCCGATAATATCCGATAATATTGAATATCGATGTCCTTCAGAGGAGAGGGAGACCTTTATCTAATAAATATCTAATTAGAAAATATCCGATAGTATCGAATATCGATGTCCTTCAGAGGAGAGGGAGACCTTTATCTAATAGATATCTAATTAGAAAATATCCAATAACATCCGATAGTATCGAATATCAACCCTCTTGCCAGAGGAAAGACCTTTATCTATTAGATATCTAATTAGAAAATATCCGATAATATCGAATATCAATGTCCTTCAGAGGAGAGGGAGACCTTTATCTAATAGATATCTTATTAGAATATATCCGATAGTATCGATTATCAACCCTCTCGGCAGAAGACAGAGACCTTTATCTAATAGATATCTAATTAGAAAATATCCGATATTATCAATATCTAATATCTGATACTATCAATACTATAATATCGGATATTCGATATTGTGCAGATATCGCGCCTACCTCTAAAAATCACTTCCAAAGACTCAGGGCTGAAAGGGTTAAGGTCAAAAATGACACATGTATCTTGAAATAATTTCAGTTACTTTGAATGAGTCAACCAATGATTCTATTCCAGGGAGATGGTCCTGTGTACCTTAGCTACTGCAGTAGAATCTGAAGATGGATCTGCAGCCCCTACCCACTGCCTTGATGCATTTGGAGCAACAGGTACATGTATGTCAATGGTATAGAGAAGTTTTCAATAATTATTAAGCATATATATGATTAAGTGTTGAAAGTAATGTGATTGCTTTGGGTTTGTGTTTGAATACTCTGCTTTTGTATTGGTTGTGAAACATGTTTTGTAATTATCAGCCAGTCAAGTTTTAAATAAACCAAACACTGTTCTGGTCAGCATGATGCAGTCAATTTTCATTTTAGCAAGAGTTATCCACAATTGCATTTGCTTTACCTCGTGATTGGTTTAAGTAAAACCAATCACAAATTACCTGAGTCTTCAGTTCATGATTGGCTCATTGCATTTTTATTTGCTCCTGTTACTGGCTCTGTAATTACTTAATTTGGTTGTGGTTTGATGACACAATCAAAAACCACTCTTAGACTAATGCATTATTATCAAAACTTAACCTCTGAGCTGGATTATACATAATGCTGCTAATTTTTCTTAGGATTTTAAATAATGAAATAAACTTTATTTCAAGTACATAATCTTTGAGCAAAGATTACAGCACAATGTGCAAATGTATGACCAGTTTTAATGTATTCCCATACTTACATGAAAGTGTCCAATCACATATGAACAGCTAATCATTTGTCGTTTTGTTTGTTTATTTGATGAGCCACTTTTGTATGTGATTGGATAATCTTGCACGAAAGTATGCAAATACATTAAAAGTGGTGATACATTTGCATGTTATACTGTCTGTAATATAGCTTACAAGGTCTTATTTACTTGTTATCTTAATAAGTTTCTGTATTGCCAATTGCAAAGAGTTGTATCCTTACTATATACTGCTGAAAAGTGCACTGCAAAATTAGTCAAAATCCCTAATTTCAGAGTAATATACCTCACCAAGAAGCCAAGATATAGTCAAGTAAAGTGTGCTATTTTTACAGACATTTGTATGACTCAGGGAGTGTAACAATTTGCATGCACCCCCACATACAAGTATCTGTGAAATTGTCTTACTTTGTGGGACTGTATCTTTAATGCTATATAACTCTCAAGTTTGGGATTTTGACTAATTTTGAGGTGCTCTTTTTAGTAGCCTGCAAAATAGGCCCTCAGTGTTATTTCAATGCAAATTAATAAGTGGGGTCTCTCCTCAAAGTGCTTCTGTTCTGCAGGCTATCTTTTTAGCAGTATTGGTGCTACAGTATTGTTAATTAAGGTGATTCCCTGTTTTGCAAATGTGCATACATTGTATATACAGCGCATGATGGTGAAATCTAAAATCATAGGTACAAATATCTGTGTTTGGGTGTAGTACTGAATCTTGTATATTTTAACACTTGTCTTATTTATTAATTACATTGGCTTTTTTATGTTAAGTTTGGTATACATATATATACTGCGTAATAAATTCATTAATTTTATTTGCTATGAACAGTTATACCTACTAGCAGTTGATGGGCACTGTTTACTCATGCTGACATTTCACATAATTATTTCTGCTGTGGGACTTCTAAATTGCAGCTACTTAACGCAAAAACGAGAATGGTGACCCATATTTTTATTGCATTTTTAAAGAGACCTTGCTTGGGCTATTAAAAACAACTCGGCGAAGTTTAAAAACAAATATTTCAGCATAGATATCATAATGGCAATGATGACCTTGATTGGTCTATTGAGGTACATGTAATCATTATATTTTCTTTATCCTTAATATTGATTTTGATCAATTTGCCAGATTTTTCCAATAAAATAATTAACTGTACTGGAAAAAACTGGGACTGTTGGTTTTTTCATGTGTCTCTGTACCAAAAACATTTTGTACTGGTACAGATTACTGGCTGATAGAAGAGGCTAGCAGGATCTATATACACATGTAGCTATATCATTATAATTACATGTACATGTTTGTTCTTTCAGGAATCATGGGTTTACAATGGGCAAAGATGGTGAAGAAGGGTCTACATGTTACAATCAACGACTACAGCAAACATTGTGCTGACTGCATCAAGAAAAACTGTGCTAGAAATGGAGTACGAGTTGAGGCTGTGAAAAACCTAGAAATAAAAGATTACAATTATATTGATAGAAAAGACAGTAATTATTGTGCAACATCTACAAGCATAAAATGTGAAACTAATGAATCACCCAATGGAGTCAATCCTGTTACAGATTCAATGGTCACATCAAATGAGACAATTAATATAAAGCGTAAAGAAGAGTTTAAGGATAGTCTTCAAGTAGCTAAGAGATTTTGCCATCATTGCTTACTTGAAAACGCAGAAGATCCTTGTGGAGACACAAATGCAGCAGTTGAAGAACCATGGGTAAAAGTTGAGGTGACAAACCATGATGCTAGGCTGATCATGCACTCAAGATCCTTTGATTTCATGTAAGCACATGCATTTTTTGAAGGGTGAAACTTTTGTTATATCCAGTAAATTTACAGAGTGACTACTGTAACCCACTTAGACAACGAGAACCAATCACATCTCAGAACGAAAACAAAGAATTCCAACTTATGGTTATTTGAGCCAATCAGTGTTGAGTACAAGACAATAGCATTTCAACTTGCTTGCTAGGATTTTTAATTTATTTGGAATGCTTAATATTTTAGTTTTGCAATGACTGTGTTTAGTTCTTCTTGTCGAAGTTGCCCTGGTTCCCAGCATGCCATTAGTTGGTTTGTAAATGCTTTAAGTGTTTGTCACAGTCCGAGTAAGTCGTGAGTAATACTGATACAAGTACTAGATATAAAGTTGTGTGATATAACTCAACTTGTATTTTCTCAGAGTACAGAACATGTACCTCAACATGTACTACATGTAGCTGGTACATGTAGCTGAATTGCTGTTTAAAATGCCATTATGAGTGATGAATTATAGTCCAACACCACATGATCGTTTCATTCCTCAGACATCTTGATCCCTTTGGCTGCTCCGTTCCACATCTGGATGCTGCATTCCATAATGTCCACAACAATGGTATAGTGTCAATCACATCCACCGACATTGCAGCCCTATATGGAATATATCCTAATGTTACTCGCAGACATTACTCTGCTCATGCAACAAGGACTGAGTATGCCAAGGAATCAGCTGCTAGACTAGTCATTGCTGCAGCAGTGAGGTATTATATTATAATTCTGCAACATAGGTGATGGACTATAAAAAAGATATGTTCAACACAGGGTTAGGCTTTAACAGGAGTTTCATTATTTTTTGAAAGTAGGTATACATGTAAGAGGCATTAGTAAGAGCAGATTTCGTATGAATGGGATAAACTACAGCAATGACTATGGCACGGTTACTGTACGGCATGCCATGACATTGAAATGGTTTCCCGGTTGTTTTTGTTCTGCTAATCGGATCAAATGTCAGAGTTATGGTACAGCATGGTTACAGTACCAACATCAGACATGCGGTAGTTTGTCCCACTTGTCCCATATAGACTGCCTCTCGCTCCGCTCGAACGCCTGCCATATTTTCTCTTCGCTCGCTCCGCTCGCAAATTACAATCAATGGAGGGAAAAGGAGGGACTGTTCGCAGTCTAGTCCCATATTGCAGGAGTTATTAAAACGTTTTATTAGTTTAGACATCAAGCCAGTTAAATTTGGGGCTGATCGATTCATGTTATTTATAAGCACTTAAAATAAAGTGAAACTGAGCGGACACCCTCGGGACCGTGGCTGGTGTCCGCTTAATACAGGTTCCGATACATTATGCGATAATTGTCAATTATTAACATTTAATTGTCTCTCTGTTTACTTTAATCGAATTTCAAGCTGCTCTTTTAATAATTCTCTACCGTAATTCGCGATCAACAAGCTCGCTACTCAAGCATTCCAACGAATGCAACTCAGAAAAAGAAGAAGTTGTTGGCCACGTTCCAAAGCTAATGACAGTTTCTGTGAGCAAATTCTTAAAGCGCCAAACAAACTCTGGCAACGTAAAGATAACTGAAAAACGAGAGAACTGCCGTGTGAGTATAGCTTTCATGGAGATCACTTTTCATGTGAATGGCTGAAGAGAAAATTGGCAAAAGAAGAATTTGATTGTGAATAGAACATCATTGATACACTAGGACAGAGAGTTCTCGTTTTGATTGTGAATTGTTTCTGGTGACATGGAACGATTATAATGCTCTACACACAAAAGACTACAGTTCTACAACCCCCGACTGTGTGTTGATTGGACAAATAAATGCGAACCCGCTTATCGTGTTCTTAATCTATGCTTTCAATGGTGCAAAGTACATGATGTAATCCTATAATCTAATTAAAATCATTTAAGTGTCCGCTTAATACAGGTTTTTAACAATAGAAAATACCAAATTGCCGTCTTTTCAGTGTCCGCATCCACTTAATACATTAAATATGGGAAGCAAATTTCGGGACCCTAGCTGTTATCCTCTTAATACAGGGTGTCCGCTTAATATTAGCACTACTTAGCACTACAGCTTACCACTTTATATATTACATTCTTTACGCTTAATATGGGGTCCGCTTAATACAGGTTTCACTGTATACGCTTGTACTTTTGTGTAACAATTGCTTTGAAGTCCACATTTCAAGTGAAATTTCAACCAAAATGTTGCGGACAAGCACAATTTCCCGGGTGATATTCCTGCATATGCATTAGCGTTTTGCAGAGCTGTCTTAGACAACATCTGAATGCTAATTCCACCATCATTTCCTGTTGCCATTCAGGGCAGCAGCTCATCATGACAAGGGACTAGAGGTTCTCCTTTCAGTTGCTGCAGAGCATTTTGTCTTGGTGGTCGTAAGAGTAAAACGAGGTGCTAAACATGCCGACCTGGCTGTCCATCATATTAACCCAGTACTCAGTTGTACAGTGTGTCACGAGCGAGTCGTCTGCCCTGATACGTGCTACAAAGAACGGAATTGGCTAGAGTGTTTACCATGTGACTGCAGAGAACGAACATCTTCACGTCATAACACTGTAGAGCTTGGGCCAATGTGGTGAGTATAGTAATAATCAGGCATCGTTATTCATCTCGTTTGCAATTGAAGGGTTTTGTCCAAAAAGGGCGTGTCCTGATCACGTTTTAAATTCTCCTTCAACTTCTTTGTTTTCTAAGGGAGAATTTAGAATGTGATCAAGAGTCACTAATATGCCCTTTTTGCACACAACCCTTCAATTGGCAGATAGTTATATTGAATTGTATGTGTGAATTTTTGATAGCAGCATGTGTATGTTTTATAAAGGTATTATATGAGTATTGAACTACCTTACTGTGTTGTTATCAGTTGGAACGATATTATCCAAATATAATTTTCAGAAGTTCAGAAAACTGATGTATAATAACAATATTAGATTATGCTTAAACTTTTCCTATAATGATGATAATGAAGTGATATTAATGATAGAGATATCCGTTACCTGTTTGACTATAATCAGGTTCTTTACCTTCATGTAGGACTGGACCCATTTACAATAAAGCCTTTCTCAGCAAAATGGTGTCAAAGGCAAAGTCACTGACCTTGAGTAAAAGGTTGAACGAGATGCTGAACACCCTACTGGCCGAAGCAGAGTGTATGGAAATAGACACACACCCTCAGGTTCCAGAGGTTCCTTCAGATCAATTGGAGGAAGGGGTGGGTGGGGGTGGTGATGAGCAAGTTGTCGAAGGAAGCAGTGTTTCCTCAAGTGCGAAAGGGAATCGTGAGACTAGAGAGAGATCTGCAGCATTTTACTACAATTTGCATAACTATGGGGGAAAAGGATGTAACTTACCAAGGTGAGTCCACAAATAATCCTCCAATCAAATGTGTGTATTAGGGTCACGTGACCTATTGGACTGTTCGCACGAGCTGTCCACACTCATATTGCGTGTATTGACTGGATGATTATTCGTTCGGTATAATAACTCTTGTTCATCCAAACCATCCAAACTCCTTATTTTTTTGACTTTTGGATGTTCACCACAAAGTAAATATCCTCCCTTCTAGCTAAATTGCAACCGCAACTCTAAGCTATATCCGTGTAGCCAGTAGGTACGCGGTGAAAGGTATAGCATGTGGGAGGGGTGGTCTTGCTCTCACTGCGTAGCCACTGCGTAACACAGCTTCTCGACTTCCGCGTGGCCACTGCGTAGCACAGCTTCTCCACTTAGATTCATAGGTTATCCGTGTAGCCGCGTACCGGCGTAGCCACTGCGTAGCACAGCTTCTCCACTTAGACTCATAAGTTATCCGTGTAGCCGCGTACCGCGTAGCCACTGCGTAGCAAGTGTGGCGCAATAAGTGGTGTTCGATTCCCTAGCTTCTCCACTTAGACTCGTAAATTTTTCTGTGCTCCAAGTGAGGTTTTTGTCAATGTAAACTCCAAGCACCATTGATTGTAAGAGATGGAGCTCTTGAGAAAGTAAATAATACTCTTGAGCACTGTTTTAATTTTTGTTTGCGATGAGCCACTTCTTGACTATTTCAAGATCTTGATTCAAAGCTTGAACTATGATATTTTTATCATTATATTACAAATGTCTGATGAGTGTCATCTGCATACATTCTCGGCTGAGATTTAGTTAGTCGTTAGTGTAAAGAAGAAGAAACATTGGGCCCAAAATTGTCTCGAGGTACACCGCAATTAAGGGGGCGGTTCCTTGAGAGAGAACTATTAACGAAACATTTTTGTGTGCGGTTACCTAAATACGACTTAAACCATGTATCTGAGTTTCCCTGTACAGCATAGGCGATTAGTTTAGATAATAAAATCTCATGATCGACTTTATCGAAAGCCTTCTTGAGATGTAAAAATACTACGGCATTAACTTTTCCTTGATCGATATTAAACGCTCATTAGGTTCTGTTTTTTTGACGTTGGTGCAAATTGTATATCTGTTCGTGTTTTCAGGTTGGCGCTGATGATTGTGGTTCTCCGTGGTCAAGGGTTTAAAGCAAGTGCAACTCATTTTGATCCGAAAGCCGTCAGAACCAACGCCAATGTGCAACAACTAAAGACTGCAATTAGCCTGTGCTGTAGAACTACTCGAGTGTGAAACACTTCACACCGTAACACTGTGCCGAAGACCCTGGAAGGGGTACCCTGGATGCCAGAGGTTCTACTGCCCTCTAAGCCAAAGCGCCGCTTTGCTCCTTCGCGCATAAACTTTGGCTTAGCGAAGGCAGTAGAACCTCTGGCATCCAGGGTATTCACGTCTTGGATTAGTGCGAATCTTACAACTGTACGTCAAGCTTATTTTTTATCGAGCTGAACGCATGCGTTTAACGTGTGTCCGCTGTACATATTGTTTCGTTTTTTTACTTAGAATATGACGTGAAACGCATAGCAAGATATCAGCAGTTAAAGGGGATATGTCATGGTGTTGCGCATGTGTGACTCGATGATCGATCGGGGGCTGTTAATTGGCTACAAACAGTTAAAGGGGATATGTCATGGTGTTGTGCATGTGTGACTCGATGATCGATCGGGGGCTGTTAATTGGCTACAAACAGTTAAAGGGGATATGTCATGGTGTTGTGCATGTGTGACTCAGTGATTGATTGGTGGCTGTTAATTGGTTAAAATTAGTCAGTCCCCTCCCTCGATGCTTGATTGAAATGATCATTGCGTAATATTTGCCATGAAGACTACGTCTATGCACAATTTGTTAGACATGTTTGCATATTTGCTTTGATTGTAACCATCCCACGTGCGTGCGAGATTCTTCAGTTCATAATAACTGTGTGCGAATATGAAGGCGCCTCACCGTCACACATCTCCTTTAACCCGTACATAAACCAACTGACAAACGTTAATTATCAATTGAACTTTATTAAGAAAAATATACCTTAAATTCATAACAATGTCACTTGGTACACGAATGAACATGCACATGATGAGGACGGAAAACGATATGGCCTCGCTACGCTGTAGCTACATACTAACCTTGTATTTACATACAACCCTGGAACTTAACGTTACGACAACGATTAAGTAAACAAGTGTACCAGACTTTGAGCTCTTTGTCTCACAATTCCAGAAATTGTTCAAATGTTACACATGTCTGTGTGATGAGCCTGCTTTCTCTGACTTGCAGAGTTTCTTTAAAGTGCCTATCACCCTTTTGCAATTTTGATAGCTTATGAACCTCCGAAAAGATTTGAGTACTTCTGTGAAGACATTTTTGGTTTAAAGTGAATACTTATGTTCTACGCTTGTTTGAAATCGTGTAAATGTGACCTTTCCTGACCCATGACCGCGTAAGGAAAAGCCTGGGTCGAAACCTGGGTAGACGTCATCTTGACGTCATATAATTAATTCGGCTTTGCAATCATTTGAAGAAATACTTAACATGTTGACTAAAATGACTTTTTTCTTTACTAACAACCCACAAACTGTGTATATTTTCTATGCATCGATGTTGTTGTGATAAAAAGGCGCCATGGAAAATAATGCATTAATGAGATGACGTCTACCCAGGTTTCGACCCAGGCCTTTACTTACGCGGTCATGGGTCAGGAAAGGTCACATTTACACGATTTCAAACAAGCGTAGAACATAAAGTATTCAATTTAAACCAAAAATTTATTCACAGAAGTAATCAAAACATTTCGGAGGTTCATAAGCTATCAAAATTGCAAAAGGGTGATAGGCACTTTAAGGTCGTGTTACACGCGAGAATTTGTAACGACGATTTTTCGCGATGAAATTTAATGCATGTTACACGAGACGATTTTTTAGCGCAACAGGTATGTTACATGGGATGATTTTTAGCGCAACAGGCGTGTTATACGAGACGATTTTTAGCGCAACAGGTATGCTACATGGGATGATTTTTAGCGTAACATCTAGCTCTCACCTAGTCGCATCGCCTGTACAAGCTAAAACGGCTTTACCTTTGAGATTGCTTAACTGACAACGGTTTCTGAGAAACTATCCACACGCCCCTCCCTTGGGTATCATGTGTAATTAATGATTAACCATTAAATTTAGGATGAAACAGGGGGGGGGGGGGGGGGGAGTTTGCCGGAAACTGTGATTGATGATCCTTGACAATTTAGTCAGCTATAAGTTTCAGCTACAAAACAAAAGGAAACCTCACAAGTAGACAACAGGCATTGTAAAGTGGACAAACTTTGCGAACAGTGAGAGAGTCAAAGGCCCGCTTGTTTATTTAGACATTGTTTCTCCAATATTTTAAATGTTTAAATGTATTTCAAGCAAATTGAATTTGAATAACATTACCACATCAAGCGAGTCAGCTTCATTATAAACATGAACCGCTTAAACTTTATCCCACAAAAGAAACAAACTGACACTTCTTCCTTTTGCTTCCATTTTGTCTCGCTTTGAAACAATAATAGACCGCTTTACATGAAATACTCTAGTATCCAGGGTTTTACTATATTAATCTTCAATCGAAGTATTATATAAAACTTATAACGTAATCTATTTGCCTACCACAAGTATTCAACGAAATTCTATTTACAAAGAACAGATAGAATTAGTGTGACTACTGAAACGGGGGAAACTTAAACAACGAGAACCAATCACATTGCAGAATGAAAACAAAGCATTCCTACTTACGTTTACTTGAGCCAATCAGTGTCGAGTACAAGACAATAGCATTTCAACTTAAGGATACTTGAGCCAATCAGTGTCGAGTACAAGACAATAGCATTTCAACTTAAGGATACTTGAGCCAATCAGTGTCGAGTACAAGACAATAGCATTTCAACTTAAGGATACTTAGCCAATCAGTGTCGAGTACAAGACAATAGCATTTCAACTTAAGGATACTTGAGCCAATCAGTGTCGAGTGCAAGACAATAGCATTTCAACTTAAGGATACTTGAGCCAATCAGTGTCGAGTACAAGACAATAGCATTTCAACTTAAGGATACTTGAGCCAATCAGTGTCGAGTACAAGACAATAGCATTTCAACTTAAGGATACTTGAGCCAATCAGTGTCGAGTACAAGACAATAGCATTTCAACTTAAGGATACTTAGCCAATCAGTGTCGAGTACAAGACAATAGCATTTCAACTTAAGGATACTTGAGCCAATCAGTGTCGAGTGCAAGACAATAGCATTTCAACTTAAGGATACTTGAGCCAATCAGTGTCGAGTGCAAGACAATAGCATTTCAACTTAAGGATACTTGAGCCAATCAGTGTCGAGTACAAGACAATAGCATTTCAACTTAAGGATACTTGAGCCAATCAGTGTCGAGTACAAGACAATAGCATTTCGACTTACGGTTACTTGAGCCAATCAGTGTCGAGTACAAGACAATAGCATTTCGACTTGCTCGAGCTTCGATCCGGTAAAAGGCGAATTTGATCGTCGCCCTCAAAAATCGGACGAGCAGCGGCTGACACACCAGTTCTGAAGTCAAAGTCTTTGGAATGAAAGAAAATCGCATGGATATGTTAGGATTTGTACTCTGGAATGCTTTATTTTCGTTTTGCAATGTGTTTAGTTCTCGTTGTCTAAGTGGCCCCGAGTTCAGTAGTCACAATATAAAATAAATCATTGATTTAATTTGATTCACTAATGTCATTTTAATACTTTAAAGTGCTATGTTTACTTGCTATATAGGCATCAACTCTTTAAAAAATGGTGAACAGGCTTCGAAAAGCATCGAGGTTTATCTAATGAAAAAATCGCCATATAAAATAACTCTACTGTTTATGGACCGAGTTAAAAGTTCTAAGATCGAGTAAATGGATAGAAGTACGAGCATTTGAAAATAGCAAGACATTTAATTCCTTTTATATAAAATAAATAGGAAATATGTAAGAGCTTGGACCTATTTTTTAAAGAGTTCTCCAATATGTGTCAGGGCAGGGAAAAGCTCTTATTAGTCATTGCATTTCATTGATTGTCATTGCATATCAATTTTTCTAATCTTTATGATTTAATGTATTTTCATTCTACCAACGCTCCCAGCTCAGCAGTTTAAAGGAGAACTGAAGCCTAAAATCAACTTTAGCTCAATGAGTAGATCTAAACATGAAAAGACTCATACCAACATTTATTTTACTGTGTTTTGCGTCAAAGGAAAGAAAATATGCAAATCTTTCTCCCAACCGCCGCTAAGTACAGACTGCTCAATTCCTGTAATCTGTGACATACTATACGGGGAATAAATTAGGTTTGTCATGTTGTTTTCGGCTTTAAACAGATGGACTAACGACTCATAATTGCGCACTATTGTGCTTTCTTTGTGCTGAAGGTGTGGTTGTTTTCCTTGGTATGCATGACGTACGATACGGGCAAAAAGTACTCAATTGAGCCGCCACACAAACTAGCTTTATCAGCGGAGAATTGGCTATTTTTCGACCTTCTAAATGTATTTCCTCTTTTTAGACGTGTACCACAAAGAAATAAAATAGCAGAAGTAATTTCTCCTGAATACAAGTTTGTATAGTCGTCGGATTGATTTAGGGTTCAGTTCTCCTTTAACGATTTGTCTTATCAACATTAAGTTAGTTGAAAGGGGCAGATTTGGGTGAGAAACATCTGTTCGTATCGATCTTAGCTTTGGATCATGATAATTAGAGATCCATGTGAATTAAAGATCCATGTGTACGTACGGCTATTTCAAAAAGGCTGTTCCGGAAAATGAAAAACGACTCAGACCGTCAATGTCATTTACCCCAACTTTTGTGCGTGCGTGACAAGTGAAGTATATATCGGAAGTGGAATATTGTGGTAGAATGACGTTATGAATTACATTAAGAATGAATAGTTTGAACTCAAAACCATGTTCTCGTCGATTAGCTGGCGTACAAACGTGCATGTACTTGAATGAACTGTGAAACGCGGATACGGACTGAAGCACGCATAGTACGGACATACGGTACAATACACGGTACAGCACGATACAACATGCGCAGTATGTCTGCAATGGCTGTAGTTCTCTTACCCAGAGGCTGGGAGAAATAAGAGGCGAGAGAGGCGTGTACATTCGTGTACATTTCCATGCGAACATCAAATTCAGCATTTGAACCTCTTTCCTGATTGGATAATCTACCCATTACCAGGCGCAACAGTGAGTGCTAGATGTAACGGTGATTTTCATTGGCTTACCAATGGCCTACCAAAACAGGTTTGATGTGCTTTCTTGATTTGAAACGCAGCGCATGGAAGTGAGATTCTCAACGGATAACACCAGCGGCTCTTCTTTGTCTTCTCTCCTCTCTTTCGCCTCTTCGCCTTTCATTTCTTCGAGCCTCTCGTTCACACTGCTTATGATCAATGCATTACTGCGTCTGCGTATGTTGCTTTGTGTCAACCCCTTCTCAAAACAATTGGAGGCTGTTGCAGCGTGTGTCGTACCTTTACTATGTGTATAATTCTCACGAAATGAGGCCCGAGCGGTTTGGGCTTTGAGCTTTCATTATTTTTCATACTTTTAAAAGACAAACTTGTATAGAAAAAATCATATCATGACCAACTTGCTTTAGTTTCAATAATTAAGAAAACTTTAAGACAAAGAAAACGATGATTGAGATTCACAACCCGTAGGACTCGCCTGTCGCAGTAACCAGCAGGATGACTTTCTTTAGACTTTTCTTCGCGTTCACATAGACCCATACATGGCGTCTAATTTAAATAGGTATTGTCATGGAGACGTTAGCCTCGTGTCCACGTTGCCACACCAAAGCGTTTTCACATGAATGCGAGGCTAAAGATTCCTAAACAATAGTTATTCAAATTAGACTCCATTTATGCTATGGGTCTATTAAACGAGACAGGATTGTTGTTTCTTTGCATGTTTTTTACAGTTTTGTTGATTGGTCAGTTTGAACCTGTTTCGTCCAACGAAAACCAAGCTTTAAAGTGATCGAATGTTCAATGAGTTTTCGATGGAGAGACAAAGGTCAAAGGAAGTCTGTAATCCCACAAAACGATTTTCATGTTTTAAAAGAAAACTTAAGTGACAATCGCAACGTAACTTCCTCTTTGCCGCGTGCTCACATTTGCCGCAATCAGGAATATTTGCGTCGTGCGTTTACCAAAGGAACCTTTGGACTCGGTCGATAATCAGCTACTCTATTGAGCTGATGTGATTACAGTAATGTCTACCGGCCATGTCCAAACAACAAACCGCTCCTTTGCCACAGTCGCTGGAGTCCTTACAATTCTTGAAGCCAGTGTAGTAGGGGTTTCTTAGCGGGCATACGGCCGAGACTGGAAAATATAACGCAAAGACAATAGTTATGTAAAAGTAAAGCAATGTTATTTAACGTCACTAACTTGTGAGACTGATAAACCTGAGGCTGACAAGGGGCCTACGACTTAACGTCCTTATCCGAGAAGACCTGTTTGGTGTGAAGAGCTGAATGTTACGACCTCCCGCACAGGATGTAGTTACACTTTGAAGGGAAAGGCAAATGGCTCTCTTTTCAATCAACCCATAAAAACTGTACGGTAACTATGTGGTGTGACTGGATCATGCGTACAAAAGCAATAGGAAAGCCATTTCAGTGTCACGGCATGCCGTACAGTAACCGCGCCGTGAGTCGCCGCAACTTTCTCACTCATGAAATCCGTTCACCGCATGACGCGTTGCAGTGTTTTGCTGCGTCGCGGTCATATAATTTTGCGGAATTGAGGAACGCCAAGCTACATAACCTCCCGCACATCGAGCAGACCGGCGCTCAACCACTGCGGGAGCACTGAGGTATTAAAAATGTAAATCTGAAAAAGTAATCAAGCAGATGCCAAAATGCTGCAGAATGCGGGGCTTCGCTGTTCCTCGACCCCAGACCCCCGCCTTTATAAACGTTCCCTACAGCCCCGGAGTGCTTGTCTTGTATTCTTGTACTCACTCACCTCGTGGAGTACACATTTTCTTGCCGTACGAGCATCTGGTGGTACAACACGTCATTCCGCTCTCGAAGCAGTCGTCATCAGTTTTACATGGAAATGAGTACAACATGTTGAGACAGGACAATCTCTTCGCGTCAGGACACGCTCCTGTGAACAAATAACGACGTTATTATATGTTACTGAATGGTATATCATATGCAATACGTGTGTATGTCACAGCAGCTGAGGGGACAGACGCCACATCGACAGTAATGCATAATGACCCTGTATCCAATCTACGGGAAAAAATGGCGGCTTGACTTTACCCACAATCCTTTGCGCACAAAATATTTAAATCCGTTACAAAATCGCGGTAGAGAGGTTTTAAATCTTGAAATGAAGCCAGTGCAAGAGCTGTTTGCCAATACACTCATTAAAGAGAATAGAGGATGTATACGTGTTTCTTTACTGTGTTGGGTTTGCAAGGGATTGTGGTCCAATGTCTGCACAAGAAACGTTTAAGATTCCAGATGTATGAAAGCTGTAATGAATATGGGATGCGGCTGAATAGTTAAACCTTATTTTGAGCATATTGAGATTAACTAAGAGAGATGTTGTCATTCGACTCACTCCCATCCTGAATTCTGATTGGTTCATTGGCCTGCAAATAATTTTCTGAGCATGCGCACTATTGACCGATCCGTTTTATCAGTAAACACGGCAGCTCGATTTCCAGACTCAAATGTCCAGTTTCAAAACTCAGGATGAACAGTTATATTTTGTCGATCGGTGAAACAATTATTGAACTCGGCTTTCGCAAAATATGATATTTCCGTGTCTCGCTAACATTCGGCAAATAACTGACAGCTAGCCACGAACTGTCATAGTATTTTGTTCAGCCTCGTCCAATAATAGTCCAGTTTCGTATTCGAAAATTACCGCTGAATGCAATGACTACAGACGCATGTACTCAGGCTTAGCCTCATTCTGAAGTTAAACACTCTTAAATACCAGCGAGAAGGTACAAAATGCGAAACTACAACAATACGCAGAGTCGTGAATAGCCCATCTCGCTGGTATTATGAATGTTTAACTTCAGAATGAGGCTAAGCCTGAGTACATGCGTCTGTAGTCATTGCATTCAGCGGTAATTTTCGAATACGAAACTGGAGTATTGCTTATGTCTTTTTCTTGATCTCTTTGACTACCTCTGTTAATAATTGATCCGGTCACATCTTCCAAGAGTCCCTCTTCCTTGATCTTGTCAATAGTTTGTTGCAGTACTTTGACTGTAATAAGGTAGAACACTTTCATAAGCATCACAGTATTACTAGTGGTTTACGGTATCGTACAAATAGTTTTCTTTTGCGGTTCTTTTATCGCAACTCCCGAAAGGAAAAACTCGCAGAGTGATTCACAGTATAGATTATTATTATTTATTTGATCGATGTTACGCTGAATGAGTGTCCTGACTGAACGGAATCATTTACGTACATCAGTGACAGACACAGTTTGCATGAAGCCGACGATATAGCTATCCACAACAGTTTTATGCAAGAATCTGATATTTTTTTAATTGATCGATGTCCTTTTTGTTATCACAAATATCGATTATACATCACGTGAATAATAGCCTCCTACATCAGAGGCTAGTGAATAGTTGAATGGTACAATATTTCTTGATTTGAGTGTTACGTCTATGAGTTATAGAGGTTTATATCTGCAACATGCTAATGATGTAATGTCAACTCAGGAATTTGCTGTTATATTTTTCTCCTTGGGAATGAAACTGTTTACTGATTTCGTCAAAATATTTGGTAAAATCACTGATACAAACTCTAATTATACCATGGATGTTGATAAATTGTCATTTATCTTTACTAGCATGCTTTTGTATAATGAATGACGTCACATCATTAGCATTTTGGAGATCTCAAAGACGCAACACTCAAATCAAGAAATGTGCTACTATTTAACTATTCCCGTCGATATTTATGTTAACAAGATAAATGTTAGGCGCACTTTAAACCTCACAACAAAATTCACATGTCGGTCCGATTTTTTTAGCGAATTATAAATCTTGGATACTGTATGTGTGCGTATCGACGGCATTTGGTCATACATGTAGTTTCTCTGTCTGTAAAGTAGTCCTTTGGGGTTAATTGGTGGTAGCGTTCTGGGGCCGGAAATAGGCCTTTTGCGAGAAACAGTCACGTGCTGATATATCATTCAATAACCAATTAATTGCGCTCGTGAATTCATGGCAAAGGTTTTACTGGAAACAGTCACATGCTGATATATCACTTCAATAACCAATGAATTGCGCTGTGATTCCATGGGAAAGATTTTACTGGAAACAGTCGCGTGCTGATATACCACTTCAATAACCAATGAATTGCGCTGTGATTCCATGGGAAAGGCTTTACTGAAAACAGTCGCGTGCTGATATATCACTTCAATAACCAATGAATTGCGCTGTGATTCCATGGGAAAGATTTTACTGAAAACAGTCGCGTGCTGATATATCACTTCCATAACCAATGAATTGAGCTCGTGGTTTTACTGGATGACAAACAAACTTCAAAACGCTGTTTTTGAAAGATCGATTGGAGTATTTGCTAATAACTACCGATCTCGTCCAAGGGCCTTCAAATAAACGAAGCCCGATATTTTTGCCATCCAGTACAACCACGTGATTGTATCCTGCAAAAGTCCCATTACTCTCATCTAATTGGATGCAGTAGTAAAGCCAATTGAGTGTTCCAGTCTTCCAGGCAATCAAATTTTAGGGTTAGCTGTCCTTGTGCTAACAACTGCGTCATTGTTGCCCAAGACTAAAACCCCCTCACGTTTAGTTTTCAGTCAGTACCTCTGGCTGATATTAGCGATTTCGTTTTGTCAGTTGTCGTTTGTTCGTCTTCAGTTGCCGAACCGTCGTCATCTTGAGGGAAGAAGAGACTTATTAGCAAGTAATTCGCAAAAGACTGAGCATAATTGCATTAAGGTTATAATTAATTTAGTCATTATCAACTGCAACGCATTGACCTTTTTGCGAAAAAAAACCAGCTTAGCTGAGATTTCGAATTTTCGAAAAATGGAAAGAAGAGTGCGTATGTGCGGCGAGCTTCCAAGCATAACATTGTGTAATGCACATAGGACGATCTATTTAACTTTCGTTGCATTATGCGATGAACAAGCATCAAGAAGTAAACGTTACGTGCAACTTAACCACTACACTGTGTATTTATATAATTATCTCTGTGACTGTTTTGTGCAGTTATTTTAGCGACAAATCAGGGCATAGTACAATATATTTTTTGCATAAATAAATACTGGAACGCGGCTGAAAATGGAACTGAATTATGCAACCACGCTTTCGCTATTGTATATTGCGTTTTAATATGCCATGCAGTATCACGTGACTGGGATGTATGACAAGTTAAACTTATGACCAACCTTCTCCTGTAGGCTCATCGTCTGAATTAACACCTAACAAGTCCTTCTTAGTTCCTTGGGCTGTGGAAATGCGATATCAAAAAAAGTAGCGTTTTAGTTTAGTTTCTCGTTTTCTGGTACTAGATCATATCGTTCATATGTAACAGGAAAAAATGTTTCATGTACGAGTCAAGTATATTACGTTTCCAAAATCTGGCTAAAACTTGGAATGTGGAGGCCTTAGGGGCGGACCATTTGACTTATGGAGGGGGTGTCAATCACCCATAGATATCGTGCGTCATGTGCACGATGAATGAAAATATACAAAATAATTAACGTAAGGTCGAAAATATATGTATATGGTGATTTTCTATTTTGATTTGCGACCATCTTAAACAGCCCTAAAAAGCTTATCCTGAAATGCATTGCACTATGAAACTTCACAGAGAGCAGGAACTGGTGTCTAATGAAGTAACGCTGATAGCACATCCCTCGTGGCGTTAGTGACGGTTTCAGCTTTCGTGAAGCCGATATTTGTTTTATATAGTTGAGGGAAGCGTAATTGTTCGCCTAAATTTCTAAGTGCCGCTTTAGTTTGTACCCTACAAATCCGGGTACGTAACATCGAGAAAATAGTGCATTGCAGTGCATTTCGGGATTGCGACTTTCTGGCGGGTGGACTCTAGCCGCGACCTAAAAACCTAACTATTTTTGTTAACAAACCCGGTACAGTATTTGATGGAAAGTTATGATCCAAAGTGACCTGCGCGCGAAGAACGTCACGTTCCAGGCAAAATGAACACATATTTTGTACTTACTGTCAACTGGTGTGCTGGCTTCCTCGGCCTTGATGTCTGGTTCTCCGCTGCCAGACCCGTCATCTGTATGTAACGATGGTTTAGGAGCCTCACCACTACCGCTGGATGTCGTTTGGTCGAGTAGTTTGAGAGCTGTTGTTAAGAATGGAGCTTAGGTAAGCATTTCGTTAGGATAGCAACGATAACATATCGAGGGCGAAAGCATAAACTGAAACAAGACCTTTTGCAGGAAACAGCCACGTGCTGATATCACTACAATAACCAATGAATAGGGTATATTACAGTTGCGTTTACGAATAGCAGTTTCAGCAGTACTTATTGACCCAAACGCCTCACTTCAATGTAACGAAGCGCTATATAAACTGTGTGTTTGTGTCATACAAGAATGACGGTTTCAATTGCTCTTCGTTACATTGAAGTGAGGCATTTGGGTCAATAAGTACTGCTGAAACTGCTATTCGTAATTTATCCTAATGCGCTCGTGACTCCATGGGAAGGCTTTACTGGACGTTAAACAAACTTCTAAACGTTGTTTTAGAAAAATCGAAAATCGATTGGAGGTGGAAAATATCATTTATAAACAGGTTTTGCTAATAACACTACCGATCTCGTACAAGTGAGTTTAAATAAATGACGGCAGATATGTTTTTCCAGGGTACATCCACGTGATTGTATCCTGCAAATGGTCTGACTATTATAGTGATACTTTGTGTTGATAAACATTACAATTGTTATGCTAATATGCCAACCACGATTTCAAAAGGCCGCTTTGTGTCAGGAGCCAATGGATCTCTGGTTGGCACATTAATGATAATGGTGACGTGGCAGTAAGTATCGCTATAGTGAAGTACAATTAATAACGGCGCAGGTAAATACCTTCGTTCACACTTGGCGGTTAAACTGATTCAAATGGACGAGTGCATGAAAAACTGGTTTGAACTCAGCAGAGAACATGCAAGTAAGGAAGTAAACTGCTTTACTCTAACAATTTCAATGGGTATAAATATCGGGAATTCAACAGTTGTAAAAAAAATAATTACAGTTATGATTTTTCGTCATTGAAGTTCTCATTTGAAAATGAAGGAGATGGCATTTTCTATTGTCAATATTTTCATCTCATTCCAGAAAACACTTGAAGCACATTATTACATATATGGTATTACGGAAACACACACATCATTATATGCAACTCATTATGTAAAGACAATGGAAACAATTTAATTGATTCAATGAAATAAAAGAACGACATTATTTATCATAGTCGGCCTTCACCATAATCCCGTAGGGGATTGTCTCCCGACACAAGTGAAAACATTTGAATATATCCATATAGAATTTGCGCTAATAAATGAATACGTTTACCTTTATAACGAATTAACATTGTACGAGAAAACAGCCAAAATGCGTTACTTTTACTCAGCCCTTACTCACCGTTTTGGAGCTTATTGCCTGGTTTGGTCGCTATGGCGTCTTCGATATTATCTATGACAAACACATGTTCGGTTTGATATGTTTGTCGTGTTCAAATATTTTGGGTATTAAAATGTCTTGAAAACGATCCTTTTGTTATAGAGACTGAAAAAAGTAAGACATAAATACTTTGATAACTAACCACTATCCTTCATGTCGCTTTTCAAAGTACTATCGACTTCGGACTTGGAAGCTGAGGAAAAAAACAGATATGTTTACACTTGAATCATCGATAAGAGACAGAATCGCAAACTGTCATAGCTGAATCGCACTTGTGCGTTTGCGAAATCAGACGCTGATTGGCTGAGCGGAGTGGTGATTCAGAGTGGAATCCGACCACTGTAGGCTACGGCTAACTTAGCAAAATATCAACACAAGTAATAAACCATCAAGTAATTCATCGGACACTGCGATTCATGGAAAATCACATGCTTGGCGACGGAGCCGTTATTTCTACGGAAAATTGCACTCGAAAAACCGATATCACCCTCGTAGCTTCGCGCGGTATCGGTTTTCTCGTGGAATTATCTCGTCAGGCATGTGATTTTCCTATGTAATTACAAGACCATGCATTTTTATCAAAAAAAACGTCAAAATGAACAACATTTCCCGCCAAAACGTGTATGACGTCATATTGACAGACAACCCGATACCTTCTTTGCTATCCACTTTAGAGATTGGTTTGAAGTTAACGTCGATATCATGTGGAGGCTTGACAATCTGATCTCGAGGCTTGGGAATAATATCTGAAAAAGTTAAAAAGTTATTTGTTATCATTTGACATTTCTGAACTAAGACATCTAATGCTGGACAATAATTAATGGGCACTGTCAATCGAATTGAAACTTCAAGTTTCTTTAAAATTAAAATAACACCTTGAGATAGAAGATAAATACCATGGCCATGTGAATGTATTGATATGCTTTGCAAACTTTTTCGATAGAGGATGATAAAGATTAGAGTGGATTACAAAAGCTTATTTTTGAAACTTGATTTCGTTTATAGTGAACCTATTTCAAGTTGCTTTAAATTTATCTGAAAAGCAGTATTTTTCATCCACTCGAATCTTTGCCATCCTTCATCAAATTTATCTCAAATTTTCTCCAGTATACCTGGAAAGCATACTCTGCTAATCTGAGTAGTTATTGTTGTCTCCAGTATACCTGGAAAGCATACTCTGCTAATCTGAGTAGTTATTGTTGTCTCCAGTATACCTGGAAAGCATACTCTGCTAATCTGAGTAGTTATTTTTGTCTTTCATCACGAGAAAGGTTATCATTTGGGGTTGACAGTGTCCCTTTAATGTCAAAACGATTAGAAATGTTTTACTTTTTGCCACTGGTACGTTCATGAGCCCTTCGTCCATCTTAGAGGTGAAAGTTCGAATTCCTTCTTTTTCTGAAATCTTGCGAAGCTCCTCTGTTAAAATAAAAATATAGCACAATTAGAACTCGTTATGTAGACTGGGAATGATCACTAGCTGAACTAAAACGGTACTCCTACAGAGGCCCAAGTATTGATCTTTGAGGGACCTTGCTACCTATTGTTACATTTATGGTCATCATACAGTTCATATATCACTGAACTATTCCTATTCTTCTTGTTCTAAATGCTGTAAATAATATTACAGTGCGACTACTGAAACCGAGGCAACTTCGGCAACTACTGTAACTACGCGACTAGTCTACGAAATTTGCTTTTTACCGGATAGAAGCTCGAGCACGTTGGAATGCTTTGTTTTCGTTCTGCAATATGATTGGTTCTTGTTGTCTAAGTGGCCCCGGTTTCAGTATTCTCAATGTATTATGTGATAAAAGTATGCCAAACTACGTTTCTTTTTAATTATTTCAGTACCGCGATATACCTGGAGTTGTGCCAGATGTATACGTTGCCACGAATCCCGATTTCGTTCGTCCCATCTGCGGTCCAGACTTGAAGCTGATCTTGAGCTCATTCGACGAAGTCTTGAATTCTTCGGGGATCTGACTACCACACATTCTACGCACATTGTCAGATTTGACTTCGTGAAGGAGAAGGTAATCTTCGTCACAACTGGAAAAAAGAAAGAGGTATGCTAAGTTTCCAAGTTGTCTAGTATAATCTTATACAAAAGGATATGTCACTAGGCCTATGTTACAGCGTTTTTACAAGTTAGGATATTTTTAGAACGGTTTTCCGCTATTCTTGGGTTGCAATCATTCCTAAGGGAATAAAATCACAAAAGCGAGCAGCCATGTTGTTGGTATAACAAACGTAGCTAACGAGGCATTCTGATTGCATCTCCACTGGCGCAACCCACTAATTGGCAGGAAACAAATATCTAAATATAGCCCTACTTGTGACAGCTCTATAGGACATATGAACGCTCCTGATTATGGGCTCCTGACAAAAGTAACAAAAAATAATAATGACGATAAGTAATAACGACAATCATAATAACAGTAATCAGAGCTTTCCCCAAAGTTCTTGCCCTAGACAATAAACAAATGGAGAATGGTACATGGGTGCGTGGAGATATGGAGTTCAACTCGATATCTCACGAGTGAGACATCGAACATCAATTATATATCTACACGCGCCCATCTATTCTTCTGTTTATTTGATAAACAATACTAATAAGCACAATATTACTGAAACAATTTTATTGCCCGATTATTGCCCGATAAGGCGAGAAGATTGGTACAATCTTCCCAGCCTTCTGCCTTCCATCTGTATTAACATCAAAGGTTCAAATTAAAAGGGAAATATTTATTGCTACGTACAGCCCTCCTGTCTACAATTTTTCGTGTATTCAGATAAAATATTTATCAGTGGTGAAAATCCTTGTAAAACACTGTAGTTATAAAATAAACCTTTTTTACAATATTACTATTGATCACTAATAATATAATATTCATAATAATCATTAGTAATTGATAAGGGTGCTAACCAAACTAAACCATTCAACCCTGTGAAACCCGATACCATATTGTAGCCTATTAGTATTCCGTATCAATACAAATGATACAGAATACTAATGAGCCCTACTGGTATTCTGTACCGAATGATGCAGATTACTAACAACGCTAGCGTTAGTTATGAGGGAGGTCTCACAATCAATTAGTGACATCCCGGCCAGGGTAAAATGACGAGTTAGAGCTCCTGTATTGATGCATACAGACCGTCTCTCCAATGTGGGACCTGTTTTTATGCGATACTTTGCATCTCGGACATGCGCAGCGTGCGCTGGACGTACTCTTATTTTACGCTAGTTCATCAAAATTTCAGATTTGTTTACGATTTTATATAGTTCATATCATAAGTGCATTACAATATTCCCGTCCCAATTGTATCAGCAAACAACGCCTAGCGTATTATGCTGTGAGGGACTGGAACAATCTTAGTGCTGGCATTAGGCATAGCAACACCATCGTGAATTTTAAGCCAATCTTCCAAACCCATATTAGAAGTTTTTTTCTGCTTTATTAGCTTTAAATTAACTCATTTCCTTATTAGCTTGTAATTTAATTAGTAATTGGCCCTATATAATCGTAGTGTTTCATGTCCTTTTAATATTTTAGCTATTATTCTTATTCATGTAGTTTTCTCGGTATTGTTATTCCTATTTTACAGGACCTCATTGAAAATTACTGGCGTGAAAGAGCTTCCTGTTAAAATATTAATAAATAAAATAATAAATAAATTGTATATCTGACATAATTTGGTTGCTCGTATTGTAACTAATACTTATATTAATTTGAATTTGCGAAATGATATCTATCAAATGTTAAACTCACTTGGTCGTGCCAACATCAAAAGCTTGGAAAGCCATTTTGATTGGTCCCTTGGCAACGCTGATTGACATGTTACATAGCTCGTTGCCAGGATACGCGTCGGGATAGTTTGGTGACGTAATCAATCCGATGGGTGAAGTAAGAATGGCTCCACATTGATCTTGAAAGCAACAGGAATTATAATATAAATTATGGGATCATCCTAAGAACGTGCGATTTGATTGGATGCTCAGCGTGCTTGATTTTGTTATAAATGCACGCTCAAGAAAAAAATCAAGCACGCTGAGAATCCAATCAAAACAAAAAGGATTGGTGTTGGTCTTTCGCGAGTTTATATAGCTGACGGAGATAATTTCATAGACTGGGAAGAAAAAACATGTCCGACTTTAAGTTGTTAAGGTGTGTTGAAGAAGAGGAAAATAAAAGTCGCTTCCCAAAACTAAAAGAAAATGATCGGCGAGAGAATTTAGCATCGGCTTCATACTCTAAAGCGACCAAAATGGGATGATAAAACGTTTGAAGTTGAGAAAAGCAATGTCCACATTCTAATACAGTGTTACTCATTGAGAATTTGATATAAAAAAATGATTGAATTTAAGAAAAATGTATTTGTATTATTAAATCGAGAGGAAAGTGACAACACAACAACAAGACATGACTCACCAATAACTCGACGATAACTGTAATAAGCCTGCTTTATGCTGAAACCTGAACAGTGAATTGCGAAGAATACAATGGGATTTCTCTGGTTTCATGTAGAAATTCGTTTGAGAGGTTCGTGAATGTTCCTAAATGAAAAACCGGCGATAAAACTTGCAGAGAACCCAGAACTGGCAGAATTTCAGAAGAGTAGATTATCATTCATGTGTATAGCGGCCATAGACTATATCGCAACTCCGCCGTCGCAGGGCACTTTGGGATGGATATCTCAGTTTCCATTGTTAAATCCAAGATGGCCGCCCAACAACAACAATGGAAAACTGAGATATCCATCCCAGAGTGCCCTGCGACGGCGGAGTTGCGATATAGTCTATGTCAACGAAGAGAGCCTCAAAAGCTACGCAACACGGCCATCAGAGTAGCAGTTACAACACTGTTCCTTGGGATAAAGAAAATATCGTTCTTCAGACCACAGAATCAGTAATCAGTGTCAACTAATGAACGATGCAGTTGTTGTAGAAAATAGTCGGCAATCCTCAACTCACGTGTCCAACTCTACTGCCGCTAATTCGCTAACGCAATACTTTTCCATCAGGCATTTTCAACGCCTTGCACTATCACAATGTGCAGATAAACCTCTCCTGTGCTGACCAGAACTGATTGTAAAAAGAAAGCACTTTGTTTCCTGCAACAATTTTGACCAGATGACAATATTATAACCCATTTCATTTGCCGGCTCTTGCAATTTCTGTCTTTCACTTTTATCGATTGACACGTTCTATTCTTAGCAGATTACTTCATCCAATAAGAAACGAGCTTTCAGATCGTCAATGTCAAGCTGTCACAATTGAACCAATCAGCGACGAAAAAAGTTGTAAACAAGTCAAATGCATTAAAATGGGGTGTTTGCTTTTAGATTTTTACGCGGGTTCTAAAGATAGCTTTATTTAGCCTGTTCACAGGCTCTAGATACTGAGGAAAATGACGAAAATAAAACGTGGCGAAAACATTCTCTTTCTCTCCCCATTCCCCCTTCTTTTTCCTCTTTCTCTCCCCATTCCCCCTTCCTTCACTTCCTTCCGCGTTCCGCTCGTGCATCCGCAGTTTTTCAAGACCTCGAGCGTGCATTATTTTGTTATACAACAAGGAGAACCATCTTTTATTTGTTAACTGACGTTACGATAATGATAGTTTATAAATGAGAAATAGTGACGTCTTTTGAATAAATTTCCGAGAATTTGTCAATCCTTTGCAGATGAACCAATTTTTATTGACACTGTCAAATTTGGCTACATAAAAAGTATATATCTGAGTAAACCTATAAGCCAGGTCCCGGTTGTTTGAAGCAAGCTTAAGAGTAACTTTATCCCCAGGCAGTGCTAAATCTGTAATTGTATCCGACCATCATCATGCACTACGACCGGGACGCGACGTGGGGGGTCTGTATTATCAGGCTACTTTTTAAAGAGAATAACGGCGGTGTCGAATTCTAAGACCTTTAAAACGAAGATCCTAAGATCCCCCCATCCAAAAAAAGAAATTCTAAGACCTCAAAACTTGATAACGAAGAAAACCAAGATTTCGAGTAAAGAGCTAAGAAAATGTGTTTGGTACATTTTTCTTTGTTTTTTCCTTAAAACTCTTGGGATTACCTCCAGGGTTTGTTGGCCTATCGATAGCCGTGTAAGACGCTTTGAAACCCTGTCCGACTTTGGTCTCATCTGAGAAGAACTTGACACACAATTTGTTCCCAGAGGATATGTATGGAGCTGGTTCGTCTTTACCACAATACATTGTCTCTGATCTGTAGTTAGTGCAGTCTCCATCCATCACCTTCACAAAGTCACCACTGCACTTATCACTGGTAGACGTGCTCGCTGGCGACGCTACTTGCATTCTGAAAAACGGAAGAAAAACGTATCAAGAAATAGAACTGATATGATGCCATGATCTCAAACAACATCTCGTTACGTGAAAAGTAAGATCGAGTAAATTAAAGTTCAGTTCTCAGATATGCCGGTCGCCATTATAGCTTCCAATAGACCTCAATATCTTGTGTCATGCGCAGTGTGAGACCTCATTAGCTACGACGCAATGTTTTCTCATTAATTTCAAGTCTTTCGAGAAGTGACTTTAACTGTTTGTAGCCAATTAACAGCCACCAATCGAACATTGATTCTATACATGCGCAATACCATTACATAGCCCCTTTAACCATCGTCCCTCCTTTTTAACTCGTGGATGCACGCAAGCGCAGAAACGAGTTATCGTGATGGTTGGGGAAATCGCGTCACTCACTCGCTCACTCACTAAGCTGTTGCATAATGGGATGCTTGGAATGCAACTTGATAATAATAATAATAATCGATATTTGATTTAATTACTAATTGAGATCGATGTGGAACATTAAATTGCTATTGGAATTAACGTTGCTCAAGTCCTCATCGCCGATTCCCTTATTGATACTAACTGCAAAGTTACCACTGCCGTATTTATATATGAGGGAGCAGATGTGTGTGCTCATTCATGTAGGAGATGTGTGTGCTCATTCGCCGATAGTGACGTAAACCCCTTGTTTGTTTTCATGCCTAATTCGCTTAATATTTATGTCAGGCGGCTCAAACTTTGACAGACATGGTATTAGGTTGCCCATGAATCACTCAGTGGTGATGTCGAAAAGATGATGTCATCGGTCACGTGATTTTAAGTACATGCCCGTATCTCCCTCATTTCTAATGCCAGGTGGCTCAAACATTGACTATCATGGTATTGGGTCCCCATAAATCACTTATTGGTGACGTCGTAACGATGACGTCACCGGTTACGTGATTTTGCAGGCTACACAGGCAATCACAACAGCAATAATAACTTGAACTTTGAACACTTCCACATGTTTACACACTAAAATACACTTTACCGCCACGAGTTCACCATTGTGGTGCTGTTACACATATCTGCTGATACATACTGTACATGCGGAATCGCGATGAACACACATGCGCAGAATTTGCACTTTGATCCCCTTCAATTCCTTTCTACTTCTTACTGCGCATGCTCAATGCTTCTGTTTTATTACTGTATCATTTACTGTTAACTTACGTGTGGAAGTCAAGCTTGACGACTTTCCCAGGATGGACAGTTATGGCACTGATACATTCCTTATTGTTAGGGTAATTAGATGGGAAGTTCGGTGAGGAAAACTCGCCATCATCTTTAGTTAAGTCACCACCGCAGCCACCTTGGAATAAAATGATACAGAGTGAGGACATCGAGCAAGGCTGCTGAACGTAGAATAATATGTCAAGCCGAAGTCTCGTTCGGGAATACGATATATCAATGACGTTTGTGACGAAGTCAAAGTCATTGTGGTAATAGAGATAGTGATATGTTTAAAGTAAACAATAGCAAATAGATGATGGTGTCGGTGATGGACGTGGTCATAGTGGTGGTGATGGTCGTAGTGATGGTCGTGGTGATGGACGTGGTCATAGTGGTGGTGATGGTCGTAGTGATGGTCGTGGCGAGGGTGATGGTCGTAGTGGTGGTCGTAGTGATGGTCGTGGTGATGGTCGTAGTGGTGGTCGTAGTGGTGGTCGTAGTGGTGGTCGTAGTGATGGTCGTAGTGATGGTCGTGGCGAGGGTCGTGGTGATGGTCGTAGTGATGGTCGTGGCGAGGGTCGTGGTGATGGTCGTAGTGATGGTCGTGGCGAGGGTCGTGGTGATGGTCGTAGTGATGGTCGTGGCGAGGGTCGTGGTGATGGTCGTAGTGATGGTCGTGGTGATGGTCGTGGCGAGGGTCGTGGTGATGGTCGTAGTGGTGGTCGTAGTGATGGTCGTGGTGATGGTCGTAGTGGTGGTCGTAGTGGTGGTCGTGGTGATGGTCGTGGCGAGGGTCGTGGTGATGGTCGTAGTGGTGGTGGTGGTGATGGTCGTGGTGATGGTCGTAGTGATGGTCGTGGTGATGGTCGTAGTGGTGGTCGTAGTGGTGGTCGTAGTGGTGGTCGTAGTGGTGGTCGTAGTGGTGGTCGTAGTGATGGTCGTGGTGATGGTCGTAGTGGTGGTCGTGGTGATGGTCGTGGTGATGGTCGTAGTGGTGGTCGTAGTGATGGTCGTAGTGGTGGTCGTAGTGGTGGTCGTAGTGGTGGTCGTAGTGGTGGTCGTAGTGATGGTCGTGATGGTGGTGATTGTGATGGTGGTCGCGGTGATCGTGATGGTTGATGATGGTGGTGATGATGGTGATGACCGGAAGTGGCAATGGCAATCGTTATGGTAATAGCAATGATCATGGTTATGGTAATATATGGCAATGGCAATCGTTATGGTAATGTAATGAGAATGGTTATGGTAATGTAATAGTAATGTAATAATAATGGAAATTGTTATGGTAATATATAGCAATGGTAATGATAATGATAATGATAATGATTATGGTAATGTATGGCAATGGCCATCGTTATGGTAATAGTAATGGTAATGAGAATGGTTATGGTAATGTAGTAGTAATGGCAATTGTTATGGTAATAGCAATGGTAATTGTTAAGGTACGTTAAGGTATTGGTAATGGTTACGGTGATGGTAATGGTGACTTTGATGTTGGTGGGGAAGGTGATGGAGTTATAATGGTAATGGTTATGGTTAATGGTGACGGCAACGGATTAGTAGTTAACGATAACTTACCCTCCCCTGGACAGGGGTTATGTACATTGCAGTATTCTTTAGCTGGCGGTTTAAGGAGCCCGTCACACTGTGAGTCAGATAATTCTAGAAGATTGTCACGAACATCGGGCTTCATGCACTTCACGGCACGTGTCTGCTCGCCTCGACCACAGACCGTCGAGCACTGGTAGAAAAACAAATTTAAAAATGCGAAACGTTTGTTACGAAATAGAAAAACAAATTTAAAAATGTGAAACGTTTGTTACGAAATATAATTTTTTTAATGTGAAACAATTGTGCAGACAGAATCTTTCCTTAGTTGCAACATTTCTATAACGAACCAAGATGTAGTTGTATACGTTCGTCGATGTATGTGCATGCTTGCAATGAGTGGACAGTTAAGACATTAGGATTCTGATTGAAATTTTGCTTTGCATTTAAACACGAAGTTCCGGTATAAAAAGGGGAGCCCAGGGGTTTGTCACCGTTCAGTTGTCAATCAGCCTTTGTGGAGTGAACATCTCTGTGATGCTCCGCTTGAGTGCTCCCTACTGATCATTTATCGTGTGAAATTTACATCAAACACATAAAATAGCATTGGAAGACATTTAATGAACAACTATCTTCCCTCTGTTCACTTTTTTATTGCTAATGTAATATTAAATCTAAAAAATATAGCATTTTAAAGGAGAGGCTGATGTGCTCGCGTGCTTATTTCACTGCTCTGCGGTTGAGTTTCAAAGGCGTGTAAAGAGGAGGAGCTAACCTGTTTATACCGGAACTTCGTGTTTAAACTCGGCTTTTTAAGGGCAGCCACTCCTATGGTGACCTTAGATAACTGTGTTTCGTTATGGCTGTAACAGGTGCTTCGTATAAATCGTTGAGAATAATGGATGTTAATACCTAATGTAATGTTTCACCTAACGATAATACGTTTAATATTCTAAGTCATGTCTTCTTGTCAATTTGTGTCAGTCTCAATCCTGTTGCATCGCCTTGCCCTTAAGATTATATACACCTATTTCAAAAAGGTTGTCCGATCAAAAACGACAAACCAAACCGAAAAGACTTTTGGCTCTTATGAATACACCATTATTTTCGTATTGATATTTCATGATCACAAACATAAGTAATAACCTTCATTCTGCAGTCTTTATTTTGGTAAAAATACACTAACCACATGCATATCTGAATATATTAATTACAGAGTACCGACATTCTTTTCGGTCTTTGCTTGTGGCTTGTTGCCTTTGATCGGACAACCTTTTTGAATTAAATGTATAATCATTTATTTAACAAATAAAGAAGCCTTAGCCATGTTTTATACTATCATAAAACAAGATAGGCATTTGAGAACATGAGAGAAATGTAAAAGCACAAGCCGAAGGCGCGTGCTTTCAACATTTCTCGAGTGTTCTCAAATGGCCAGAGAGTTTTATGATAGTATAAAACAGGATTTAAGGCTTCTTTATCTGTTTTATAATATAGATTTACGCGCGCGTTGAAAGGAAACCGCCAGTTGAAAACAATAAAACACGGCAAACCATGTTATATACTCTGATAAAACATAGCTTTTTAGCCAATCAGAGCGCGCGTACTATCGTATCTGTATTATAATGTTATATAAAAGCATTACCGGTCCAAATGGCTGCGCCACCCATTCCGGTAGACATGGCACATTGTTGCAGGCCTCTGCCGTTGCTGGTTTTAGTTCTGTGCACAGCCTCTGATCCACGTCGTACTCGACACCGTCAGCTGCAACTTGCATACACTTTACCTGGCGTGTTCTGTTACCGCCATTACATGTCTTGGTACAATCTTCCCAGCCTTCTGCCTTCCATCTGTATTAACATCAAAGGTTCAAATTAAAAGGTAAATATTTATTACTATGTATAGCCCTCCTGTCTACAATTCGGGAAGGGGGGGTTACACTTCTATGATAGATGGGTAGGTATATGTGGCCATAAGGTCCAGAATCGGACCCGGTTTTAAGATTAAAAAATTGCTACAAAACCCGGATTTCCAAGTTATTGTGAAAACGAACCCGGATTTTCTCTCTGTTTGATTATTCTATAACCTATAACCCGGTGATTCGACGTATTGTGCCAAAATCCAGGACCCGGAAATTGGGGTAAGTAGTATAGTGGAGACAAAGTTCTCCGTTTTTATCAAGAGTATACATACTGGCATTAAATTGTAGCATTGTAGAAAGCATCTGTAATAGTCATTTTATTAGCATAAAAGATGTGCTAATTCTTCATTACTTGTTAATGAAAATACCAGTGTGCACATTCTAAAAAAAACGGAGAACTTTGTCCTCACAATACTACTTACTCATTTTTAATAACAAGTCACAAAGGTAGGGTAGCATAACCGAGTAGTACATTTGCATCTTGACGTCACATACTACAACTACCAGAATTCTTTGCGCGGATTCTTTTGTTCCTCTAACTTGGACCATTGTCTTTGTATTCTCAAAGGAGTTAAGAAATCTGAATAAGAAACATAATTTGAAAAGGATTCTGGTAGTTGTAGTAAAATGACGCCATAATGCAAATATCCTATTGGACTCGTATTTTATCATGTGTACTTAAGCAGGGGGGTATGGCTGTCTGTTGCAATGTATTTCTTGAGTAGTTCTTTAGAAATGAGTAAGTAGTATATTGGGGACAAAGTTCTCCGTTTTTGTTAAAGGGGCTATGTCATGGTACTGCGCATGCATCGAGTAATCGCTCGGTTGGTGGCTGTTAATTGGATACGAACAGTTAAACTTCCCTCCCTCAATGCTTGATTGAAAGGATTTTCAATATTTTCCCTTAGTTTATATACACTGTTTGGTAGTCATTTTTGCGGCATATTTGCTTTGATTTTAAGCATCCCACATGGCCGAGAGGTTCGTTAGTTCATATCAAAATAGGTGAAAATAACTGTTTCCGGCCCGGAACACGAACGTATAGTCTATTACCGTAACACAGCCCCTTTAATTTAAGAGTATGCACACTGGCATTAAATTGCAGCATTGTAGAGAGCATCTGTAATAAAGTCACTTTATTAGCATAAAAGTTAATTCTTCATTACTTGATAATGAAAATGCCAGTGTGCACACTGTTAAGAAAATTGGAGAACTTTCTCTTCACTATACTATTTACTCATTTCTAAAGAACTAGTCCGAAAAGGTAGAAACTTTAATATCGATATGCAAATTTTGAATAATTTGAATATCGCTAGGTTGCTATCATCACTCTGCTTCCCAGGATCTTTGGCATTCTATCATCATAGTGAGTGAGTGAGTGATACGATTTGTCCTAACTCCAATAACTCGTTTCTTCGTTTGCGCGCATCCACGAGTTAAAATCGGATAACTGTGTCCCTACTATACTACTTCCTCATTTCTAAAGCACTTGTCTCAAAAGGTAGCGCTGCAGAACTGATCATGTACTTACACAGGTGGACATGGCTGTCTGTTGCAATGTATTTCTTGACGTGGTGGCTTCTTACTGACGTCACATCTTCCGTCATTCACAGGTGATCCATCGTCTGATCGACGGCACTGGGAGTACGAATGTTCAGCTCCTGTAAATCCATCACCAAGGATTAGAATAGCTATCATATAGAACTTAACTATGCTTAGATTGTGTTGAATGTATTGATCGAAAAGAGAGTATCAAATAAGAGCCATCACACCGTTACTGTCAGTCACGTAAACATCTGGCCCCGGTTGTTCAAAAGGTGGATAACGCTAACCACCGGATATGAATTAACAAGAGCGCATAAATAAGAGAGGGAATCTCGTAGTGTGTGGCATGCGATGATATTGTCGAATAATAACTATTTTTAGTGACCGGAAGCAGTTGAAGCAAAGTGGGCGCACGACAACAAAATATTTTCGCACCATTTTTTGTTGTCGCGCGCGCGTCCACTTTGCTTTAGCCGCTTCCGGTCACTAAATATAGATTTTATTAGACATTATGATCGCGCAGGCGCGCGTATTGGAGATCTCTTACTTATGCTCTCTTGGTATTAACCAAACTCAGGAGCCCGTTACTACCAAACTAGCATATTTATCCACTGGATGTTATCCACCCTTAAGATAACCGGCCTCTGTAATTAATTACTTGGAATAGATCAGCGAATTCCTCAGTATAGCACCAGTAAAATTAGCATTTCTCTCTTTCGACGCGCTAAAGACAAGTTACAATCCTAAACTATTTTCCTAAGATATTTATTGCCAATGTCAAATGGAACCACGAGATTTACTAATTCATTGACATTTTTCATTTTAGAAAAAAACAACTAAACATAGAACGTTACGCGCGCTCTTGAGCTCCATAGAGTTTTAGAAAAAGGTTTTCAACTGATCAGAGCGTTTGTTAAACGGGTTAAACGACGTCATTTTATAAATCTATATGGCAAACAGCTGTAATACCAGCTTGAATTGATCACTATATCAGTGTGCAAGTAGTCAAAACTTTGAGAACTTTACCTCCTCCACAGGATACGCTGCAGCCACTCTTAACTACAGCCCAGTAGACAACATCAGCACCTTCAGACGAGTCATCAGGCGTTGCGATCTGCCCTCTCCTGTCCACATCATAACCCAAGTGCTTTAGCATGGAGATGGCAGTGAGCAGCAGACTACCCCCCTTGGGAGTAGAGTCCTTCTTGTCGCTGTTAGTAGTGCCATTAGTGATCGTATCTCGTTCAACGCCGGAAGTACAGGAACTTCCATCACCATCACATACGCCACATCTGTCGAGTACTGCTCTGGAATCAATATTGCCATCACAGCCGACTCTCTGCAAAGTCATGAATGACCATAATGTTAATCAATATCTTCTGGAATACTACTTTCTTTTCAAACTGTTGTTAGGCCGACTACGTCGTTGGACAGGACATGGTGAACGGGTGTGGGTCAGTGTTTAATCAGTGTGGAAAGCGAGATGTAGATCACTTTTCGAGCGTTACTTTGCTCTTATCCAGAGTAAAGAGGGAAGTGTGGGAATAGGAATGGCTTATTTAGATTACCGCCGAGGAAACACGTTCCGAATCAAGATTCATGCAAGGAAAATTACGCCACAGAAAAGATACATTACTATAGCACTAGACCCACTGTTTAAAAGTGGACCCCATATTCACTACAACCCGTTTGTTTATTGTATTAGATGAGTGTTGTAACCAAGGAAAGAAATACTCAACTTGGTGCTTATAGTGTGAGAGCGCGTGCACTCAACAAGGAGACGGATACGAGAGCAAAGGGTTACTTTTTACCGTACCTTGCATAGTCCTTGTATACACTTATCAGGGGAGGTTTTGTCACAGTCCGTGCCGTCAACGACATTACCGAATGCAAAGCCTAGTCCAGTGCTCTTGATAAAACATCCAAGCACACACTTGTTATCTGTTAAAGACATAACACGTTATTGAGTCACTGATTATTTATGGGTTAGCCTGAGACTGATGTGCTTATTTTATGTAATAGATACAGAATTCGTGTCCGTGCTTTATGGGATTTACAAACTCGAGCTGAAAGCATCGAGTTTGTATAGAGTTATATTTTCAGTTATTTTGAAGATACGACTTATTTTGGTCGATCGAGAAAAGCGAATCAGTAAATCAGGACGAAATCTGAATCAGATTTACAGATCACTTATCGCTCAGGGATTTCCTTTGTTTTTGCTTCATGAATTATTAATCACCTGCTTGGATTTTATACTGTGCACGAAGTTGGAATATTAATCACCAATAAAGCACTGTCATTAGCCAATCACCTGCTTGGATTTTATACTGTGCACGAAGTTGGAATATTAATCACCAATAAAGCACTGTCATTAGCCAATCACCTGCTTGGATTTTATACTGTGCACGAAGTTGGAATATTAATCACCAATAAAGCACTGTTATTAGCCAATCACCTGCTTGGACTTTATACAGTGCACGAAGTTGGAATATTATTAATTGCCATATATAAGAAGTCCTGTAATTCATTTATTACACGCTAATGGCTCGCGTTCACACAGAAATTCATCTAAGATTTATTTTGCTATTTACTTAGTGTAGATGGCTTCCATTCCCAGTTGTAGTACTGGTCGTTGAACATTTGGTCGTCTTTTTGCTGACATTGATAGTTACGAAACGTCAAGCCAATCTTGAGACATTCCTGAGGGGGGTAAATTAGGACAGATTGTCAGTAAGTGCTAAACAAACTTCTTTACACATTATCAACTCTCCTATTGAGGGTTTAACTATTTACTTATATATAATTAACTGCTGTTTGATGTACTAGGTCAACTGATCTAACATCCGTTTAGAAGCACAATCCTCATATGATCTCTCACGTTCGATTGGCGGCCATATTCCGGAATAAGAATAGATGCAATAGTCCCTGGAAATCACTGGTTCAGGTACATTTTCAGTTGCACTGTAAGCTACAAATGCTTGTTGACATAATTATGATATTGACGATACATTTAGTATTCCAGTGGCTAAAAAAATCCAATATAAGCGATTTGTAGTATTCATTCTGTATATTCCGGAATATGGTCAGTTGTAACGCGCCCTTAGAAGGAAAATAGCGATACTTTTCTGCAGGCGCACTACTTGGAATAAACTGAAATACGAGGAATATCGATCATGTCGGTTTTTGTGTCTACTGCTTCTTGAAGAAGCTGTAGGCACTATGTCATCGTGTCGATTTGGTATATTTACTTTTTGTTGCTGCTTTTGTTCGAACTGGAAGGGGGGAACTTACATCTGTGTTGCAGAGTTTGTAATCCCGATCTTGTCCTGTGCATCTTTTACCTCCATTCTTCGGTCTATTGAGAAAAAACGCTAAGTCAATATCAAGTAAAGGAGAAGTTTCTAAAGTTAATGATATATCACGCACATATATATCAGGCTCTGTTCATCCAAGGAAGGCACTCTTTACATGTCCGAGCTTTCTTGGCAACCATCTGTCATTCATGTTCATTACGCTAACGGTCAATCGTTTCTCAGTCAAAGGATACCATTTAGCTACCCATGTACGAAATACGCCAAGCACTTAATTGGTACATAGTTAGTAGAGTCTCCTCTACTAACTATGATTGGTATCCCTAGCTTTGACTCCTAATTTACGCAATGATTAATGGTTTAACGGCCAGCGACCAAAACCACTTTGGGAGGCAAAAAAGGGTACATGCGACATGTTTTTCGTAATTTAAGTAGAACAGATTTCGTATGGTGACGGTGGGGAAAATAAGGAATGCAGTAACTGTACTGTAACCGTACTGTTACTTTACCGTACATTAACTCTGTCATTTGATTGGACCAGGAAAACAATGGGAAAGCCATTTCAATGTCACAGCCGGTACAGGTGCCATAAGTCATTACCGTAACTTGCTCACTCACATACGAAATCCACTCTAATACATTTATATAGATATGATACGATTGTAAAATGTTGTTTCTCCTTACTGAGGATTATTACATCTTCGTTCTCTATACTGCACGCCACCTCCACACGATCTGCTACATCTTGAGTAACTGTCAGACCATTTGGACCAGCCGCCATCTTCAGCGCCATCTCCTTCACTGCCCAATGCCACACACTTACCTCGCTTACACCACTACAACCAAGTCGATATAAGGAGAAGAGTAGGTCAGCGAGATATTACCAGTACATGACTTGAAGTTCCTTTGACATTCATCAAAATATTCACGCAAACGTCCCAAGTGTTTATAACAGATAACGATGACATGGAAGCTCCATGTTACAATCCTTATATAAGCGTTGTTTAAAGACAATCAGAGCGGTTATATTAATATATGTGTCTGTACACAAGCTCTTTATCTTCAGTGCCACATGAACTTCATATAGATACATTAATTGTCTTGCTATAGAACTAGCTGTTGCTACCTTAGGGTGTAAAGGCTTTTGTTACTGTGAATAAACGGTTTCAGTTCAAGGTAAACTCAAGACAAACTAAGTATGGAAAAGATACGGAAATTCGGATATCTTGGATATTCAATTTACAGCATTTTTCCATGGTATTTGCGTGATTTTTCTATGATATTTCAATACTTTCGACCTGATCTCCTCTTTACACCTTATCGTCCCTTTGGCTTTGAACAGACAACAAAAACGCCTTTTAAAAACAAGGACCTGCAATATAAAACGGAAAAGCCCCTCTCCCTTTGGGATTCAAAATTGGAATTTCAAATTCAGAACTGTAAGTCTAGTACACAGCCCTCTCCTGTTAGAATACTAAATTGTTCTGACTAAAATAACAATAAATTAAAACAAGATAAAAGGAAGGAAGATAATTGGTTGGCAATAAATAGCATTTAAGAACCATTAACACGTTAGTTCATTTTTGACATTACTGAGCATTCGCGTCGATTTGAATTTCGCGCGATAACAAATATCAGCGATCATATCACTCAAGCGGAGCATCACATGTTGGAGTTTTGAACAAGTGTTCACTTCTCAAAGGGTGAGTAGTGGCAACTGAATCGATAGTTCCGACAGCCGCAAAATTCGCTCCTCCCTTAGTTACTCTTGCTATGTCCTCCCCCCTTAGTTACTGTTGCTACGTCTCACAAGCCGTAGACTTTAACCCGAGAACATTCAAAATCAATATGGCAAACAAAGGCTGAGTTCAGCGATAGTCTTCTTAACAGTTCAAATGAGGTATCGATTTCCTGCCTTTTGCTGAATTTCTTAAATCTTTGCGAAGAAATCAAGCCTTGTGTTTTCATCTCCTTTGGAAGAGCTTGTGGGACAAGATGGCGGCCGTATTTTTCCGGAGGAACATTACTGCATTCTGATTGGACTGAGCTGATTTTGATTGACAGATTCGAAACTATGAGTCGCCTTCAAACTGGTTGAGGCCCTCCTCGTTTCCCAAGTCACACGATGCAAAAGGCCCAATGTAGCGTTGATGGTAAGATGTTGTAACACCACTAGTTCACGTTAATATTCCTTACCTTCCCGCCACCACATGATGTCCCGTCTGTGGCTGGTACTTGTGCTGTCTTGCACTGTCCACTGCCGGCAGGTACCTCGCACCATAACTTGACACACACTTGCTGTAAGACAACAGAGGTTTTTTTCCCAGACATTAAAACCTCTCTTTCTACTAACTAAAACTTTCTTATGAGGAAGACCACAATATTTCCCATGAAGAAACTCTAACTAAAGTCTCCATAAAAACTTCGCTTTGATTTTAAGTAAGCCCTACTTCGTGGATTTGTCTTTTCTCTTTTCCCTTTAAAAAAATGTAAAAACAACATTAAACAACGGGAGGAAGGATTAATAAGTTAGGATGAAAGAAAATATTTGTTTATTTTTAAAGCCGTCCGTATCAATAAATGGATTTCGACTCTTAAGAATAATTAAGCAATTCTTTTTGGCCATCTATTGTCTTACAGTCCTGACTCTTTCGAATGGATTAACTTACATCCATGAACTTTTCGCCCAAACAGAACTTGGATTCTTGTCCATACGCTAGCTGGCATTGCTGGTCAGCGTCGTATAAGCGGCCGGGATTATCAAGCGCCTTGGTACTAATTATGTTGCGCTTGGTTGGTGGATCATCAAGACATTTGGAATCGTCTGAACTAGAAGCGACAAGTGAGGAAAACATTCAAGGCAATATTTGCAAAACGTTTTGTACAACACTCCCGTATCCTTGAGTGTTTTCTATGTTGTCTGAATGGACAGGAGAGGAAACACACGGGGCCATATATTCTGGGGGGGGGGGCTAGATTTGTAGACAGAGAGAGACAGACAGCGATTGTTTATTGGCACTTTGTAAAACGACTTTTACATGAGTGGGAGTCCAATAATAATAATAGACTGGGTAAAAAACGGAAAGCTAGCTATCTAAGGCAGTGCCTTTTTTCTCTTTTGGAAGCAATCATAAATATATTTCGAAATAGTTTTCATTAATTTTCTTGGTGGATTTATAAGTAGCCTAAATTGTTTGTCAGCAGTTAGGTGTTGAAATTGGAGGTTGTTCTGTTCTCTCAGATCTTTAGTCAATTGCCTTTTTAGGTCAGTGTAAAATCCACAATTGGTGAGAAAATCTTTTTCATCTTCTTTTTCAATGGTACAAAAAGGACACCACCTCTCTTCGGGGGGGATATAAGGCCGAACATGTCTCCCGATCATTAAATTATGATTGCCTATTCTTAACTTAGTTATTGAGATTCGGTGTTTTATGTTCTTTATTTGTAAGAGATAATCCTCTAGCGCGACCTCTGTTTTGAAGGTACGGAAGGTTCTTAGTTTGTTTTGCTGATTAGAGTTATTTCTATTGTCGTTAAACAAGCTAGAGAGGCATTCTTGTCTTTCCATATCTCTGGCTCTGTTGAGAAATACCTTTGGAAATACCTTGAGTTCAGGATTTGAGTTGCCGAGCAACCAAATTTCACCAAAACCGTACTTATATAAAATATTACATATTTTTTGTGTCCAAGAATCATTATCATTTGTACTTTTCATTTCCTTGTAAGCTTTTGAGAGCAGCGAGTTATTGTCAAGAGCGAGAAGCCTTACCCAGAATTTTATGCTATTAGTTTGGCAATCGGATTTTAAGCTAAACTTCCCGAGCTCACATCTACATGCTAAGTTTGAGGCGCTCCTACTAACTCCTAACAGCTGTTTACAAAAGTTACTTTGCACTAGTTCTATCGGGTTACGACTGACTGTTTGTAGGGGGTCACGATTTTTTATGCTCCCATTTAGGGGGGGGGGGGTCAAATTTTTATATGCTTCTCTTTTATAAGGGGGGGGGGGGCATAATTTTGGAATTAAGCACACTTACTATATGGCTTATTTATAGGCCACAATTGTTTGGGCAAGTCACAATGCAGTTCTAGCAGCCCCCCCCCCCCCCTACCGCTAAATAATGTCTGGTCCCTTACATACATTAATTTACTCTAGCTACTGTATCCGCACTGCTGCTCGCCGAGTTTGCCGAAAGAAGCTATTGAGTAAGGAAAGCATAACTGCTTCCTTTATGATGTAACCCACATTTTAGTGCCGATTCTTTAATTGTTTAAAGAAGTTCATTCCTGTACTTTCCGGAATAAACCTTTTAAATCTATTTTTATGTTTTCTATTTCTCGTGTATTTTTTATAGTGTTTGCTTTATGTGCTATGTGTATGTATGGAAAGGTAAAGCAACTTTATTTAACGTCGGTAACTCGTGACAGTCTTGTAAGACTGAAAAGTTGAGGCCAACGTGGGACCTACGATTTAACGTCCTTGTCCGAGAAAACGTCTAACCATAATTGCAGTTCGAAAACGATTACAAGTACCACAAGGTAATGTTCTTTACCCACAGTGCCAACAAGCCTTTATGTCACCCAATCTTTGTTGCACATCTCGAGGGTACTGGAGGTAAAACGTACCTTAGGAATTGCTTGAGGTAGTTCTTGCTGCATGTCGACCACTCAAATGCCGATGGTTTACCTGGTGCGAAGGTGGACATTACGTGTTCTCCATCTGCACAGTCGTGCCTATCGTGGTTTATGCCCAGACTGCAATATGATAAGCAATAGTTAACGGCGGCGTACATCGTAGAAATCAATTGCATGTATGCATACATGGCCATCACTTGGCTCAGTACTATGTTTAAAATTCACAGCACAGAACGAGAGACAGGTATACTTAATAAAATGATTCTCATGATTATCGTAATACACAGAGATTTTCGGACAAGTTGGTGGAGCTGTTTTCCCTAATGCGTTGATACGAACTCTCACCATTAGAGACCGCAAATCTCGATCCCGACGATAAATGACCGTTTTAACAAGGGTTGACTGTTACCGTAGTTTGCCGCGATATAAACGCGTTGTGGTTTACCTGTGTCCGGTCTCATGAGCTAGTGTCATTCCAAGCATCAAACCGTTGTCTTGGTTGACGCTGGCTGAGTTGGGGAAGTTGCACATGCCTCGAGTTCTCGTCAGTCCAAGCGTGTCACAAGGCTGGTTCTTGTCTTTACAAATGTTATATCTAATAGAGGAGTCCGTGAAAACAATGTTGGTCAGCCATGTAAGCAACAGATGGAGGTCTTAACTACAGAAAGCTTTTACTTGTTTGTTTGGCGAAATGATGCTTGTGTTTTTTGAAAAGATATGCACTGTCTTGTCTTGTTTTCCGCAAGAGTCAAGTGGCCAGTCAGCCAGTCTTCTACTATTAGATTAAATACTTTGGACAGATCCTATAGCCTTGAAACTAAGTAAAACAACTATATAGGTGTTTAAGTTTTGAAAACTGGGATAGAATTTACTACCAACACGAGACATTGACGCGTCATTGCGCTCTAGTTATTCAGTTCTATCGAGTCCCTGCGAAATTCAAATAGAGCTATTTAACACACGAGTAGTTGTGTCCTTACCTGGTAAATAGTGTAGCATAGTCATAATGGTTCTCATCATTATCAAGTGGATTGTTGTTGCGTTCAGCCCACTTGCCAAATGATTCCAGTGTGTTACTCGCGTGGTGGTTGATTATTAGACCAGCCTAGAACAAACATGCTATCGCATCATGAGATTGTCATGAAGGTCCATCTTCTAAAGAGTTGTTTACACTAGCTTGTTTTAGATGGATATAGTTTAAAGGGGCTGTGTTACGGTGAGAGATCTTTATATTCGCAATCCGGGCCGAACACCATTAGTTTCCGCGATTTTCATATGAAACGCACATGTGGGATGGTAAAAATAAAAGCGAATATGCAAAAATGACTAACAAACTGTGTATAGACGTAGGAGATGTTAACTGTTTGTAGCCAATTAACAGGCACCGGTCAAACTTTGACTCTACGCATGCGCAACACCATGACATAGCCCCTAGAAATTAATTTGGATCGATCCGAGACTATTTTGCGAACCTCGACCGATCTTTGAACGATCTTAGACCCGCGATCTCGGATAGATTCAGATGTTTACGTATTTGGCGTAGACCGATAATGGACCTATTCGTGTCAGATTGAATACGTTTCCATGGCCTACTAGCAGAGGTTTCTCATCTTTTCTCGATCTTTTTCCCGTCTGGGGTATTTCCCTGTTTGGCTTTCTTTGTGCCAATGTTTATTCCAAGATATCAAGTGTGGCTGCCTTGTATGTTTCTAGTAGACGGGTAGATTTACCTGAGGCGTAGTTAGAATCTGCATTCTGCTGACCACAAAGTTCACAGGACTGTCACCCAGGCTGCTGTCCCTCAACATATTATCCGCCTAAAATAACGACAAGAAAACACCACGAATTAATGTATGCGTGCATGTATTTAACAAATATATGACACGTTACCGTGTGTCTGTTCTCTAACAGATGCTCATTGAATGACGTCAAAACGGAAAGAGAACAAAGATATATGAGTGGTGTGACTGTCGTCAGCAAGAAACAAATACCGCGAGTTAAAGTATGCGCGTATGCATGTATTTAACACTTATATTCCCTAACCGACCCACAAAAAACGTGACGAGAATAAAGAAGCCACGAGCCGCAGTCGAATGGTTTCGTCACGCCGGCTTTGATGGTGTTAAATTTGAACTTTGAGCCTGTTAAATTTGCTACAATCCAGAAAGCGTGAACTCACGATATTACAGGCGGCCAGAGCGTACTGTTTGGCGGCGTCTTCACCGTGGAAATTAGCCATCTTGGGATCCACAACAACTAATGACTCGATGTACTTCTCGCCTCCAGGCCCTGCCGGTCCGTTACGCTCGTCATCAGATGTCTCATTAAGGGACCTGGTCAAACGAATCTTTGGATCATCTGTTAAACAGAAATACCACAAAATGATGAGTTAGTTATACAGTCATGTTACTTGAATAAAGGAACTAATGTGGTTAGTGTTTCTACTTAGATCAGCACCCAAATGGCACCATTTGGATAAATCAACGTAGAGTATCGGACGGTACGCAATGCCGTTAGGAAACAGAATCGAATATTTGTTATTCCCTTAAAGTAAATCAGAGATCCACGTCACAGGGTTTACTTCGTGTAGCTTCAAATACGTTTTTATGTTTGAAGACCGTCTGTAACTTTGACATCTTAGTTTTGAGACACGAAGCAAAGCAGATGCGATTATTTACAGAATAAGAACTCTTTTACCACCTAGCCGCAAGACCTAATAGCTCAGGTGGTACTGGGTGGAATCCAGGCTCCGGCCGCGTCCGTGGGCAGGGACATAAAAGCCGTTGGCCTTGTCTCCCAACACTTTCTCTTCATTAAATAGGGGACGTCAAAGAACCTGTTGTGCTATTCGCGAAGAGAAGGGGATATCAGCCTGCTCAAATTTCTACCACCACGTTTTAAAAATCGTATGCCTTGGAATTGATTAATCTCGATAATAAGCTTGTACTAGCTAGAGGATTAATGATCCTCAATACGAGAATAAATAACTACATTTACCTTTTAGTGATTTGAGCGTTGCTTCTATAATCCAAATTATAGAGGTTTATATTTTCTAAATGCTAATGACGTGACGTCACCCGAGGAATTCAATGTGTTTTCTTTCTCCTTGTGAATGAGACTATTCTCTTATTTAGTCAAAACATTTGGCCTGATACAAGCTACAGATATAACATAATATGGGAATTTGGTTTCCTCTGCTACTATCCAGCCAACCATTTTTATTTTCAATTAAGTTTTCCTTTTGTATTGCTATGCATTGTATTTTTGTTGTTGTATCAACTGTGTAGAGTTGGCAAAGTGTGATTAAACTTAAACGTAGATGTTTATAAAAGGTCATGCATCTCTACCAGCATGTTCTTGGATTTACGTCACATTCATTAGCATTTTGGAGATATAAAGCTCTATAACTCATAGACGCAACACTCAAATCAAGAAATATTCTACTATTGTCGAACTATTCCAATTCACTTGATGTAGAATCGATCTTTATGATAAACAATTGAACGTTAGATGCACTTTAACAATCTCACCGTCTGTCCCACATGATTTTAAATCTGATTTCTCATTGGTCGCTTCTCTCTTTCTCCTCTCCTGTGTCATGGGTAACGCCCTCTTGTACACCACATGCGGTCTGCTTCTGCCGTTTGTCATTGTTCTACTGTGAAGATGACCTGGAACGGGCTCTATGAAGTACGCACCGTCTTCTGTATGAACTAGTCCACGCTGAAAACAAAGATAATACAAATGTGGATTTTTTTATTTATATTTCCAGTCAGCCTCGACCCAAATTTGTGGTATACCCAAATATACCTTTTAAAATGTTCCGCAATACCAGAAATTGAAGAAACCTTCGTGACATTCAAATCATATGTCAAAATCTTGCCGTATACTTTATACCAGAAAATCCCAAAATTTAAATATACTAAATACCCATATTCCTTGGATACCAGTATATCCAAAACCCGGGCACTCGCCGACCCAGCCCAGTCCCGGGGAAGGGGATGTCGTACTCCCTGGAAATTTGGGAAGGGATGTGCGGCTGGAATGTTAAAACCTTTAACATATTTACAACCAATTTCAGTGTTACATGCACAGGCAGTTGTAATGTTCAGACCAGAATTTGTGATTGCTATACCTCCATTCAGACCTGAACCTAAAACTAGGAACCCAATTACCTCAGTTTTGGTTTCTTCTCTTCCTAAATGTATTTGTAAGATCAATAACAAATTAACGACACACTATTTCAGACTATAACAGCTCGAAAACTACCACACCATATTCAGCGGCACATATCAGCTGTTTCATAAAACGTTGGCCAATTTGACTCAAGCCTACACGATCAGACCGCAAGGGATTGTGGGAATAGGAAAGCAGATTTAAATTGTGACATCGTCAAGTGAAGCCCTGTCATCTGTTGTTGCTTGCTTGATTTAAAATGCACAAATGTATAAGGTAGTATGGGAATAGGAAAGCAGATTTAAATTGTGACATCGTTAAGTGAAGCCATGTCATCTGTTCTTACTTGCTTGATTTAAAATGCACAAAATGAGTTTTTACCATGATTTGCCGTTGCTCCCTCTCGGTGTCGCCGCATAGGCTTTGCTTTATTCATGTATGATTATGTTTTGTCAGAACCTTCCCACAGCTTTCAATGATTTCTTTAAGTATGTAAGAAATGTACACTAAACAAGCTTCGAGAAATACGGCTTTCACATTCCAACTGTAAGAAGAAACTGGGAAATTCAGTCTCTTGGTGAAGCCCTGTCATCTGTTCTTGCTTGTTTGATTTAAAATGTATATTTTTATCATTTGCCGTTATATTATAGATGGCAAAATTGACTCTACCCATGCTCCCTTTCGGTGTGGTCGGGTAGACTTAAGTCAAATTCACCGACAACCTTTTGGAAAAGCTGTATATATCCCCGGCCCGTATGGCCTTATATGGGAGAGTATCCCGCCCCGTCAGGTGACAGCGTGTAGTATAATCTCTACTTACCAAGCCGTCACAATTACTAACAGCCACAGTAGACCGTGACCTAGCTCTAACTCGTCCCGTAAAGTGACAATTCTCCATTGTATGGCGCTTAAGTATTCGTCCATTGCGACCTAAGACCTCAACATGAAAATCTGGAGCTAGCAGGCGCTTGTTTCTCACGAGATTGAGATGAAGATTTTTGCCAAAGGCATTAAGTTTATAGTGAATATCGTCTATGTGTTTCTCGTGTGCGTCTCTCCGCGCACGAATTCTTTGAAAAGAAAGTTCGTTTGTAAGGAAATGTCCTTCCTCGTTAACTTGCGTAGGATGCACGATGTCGTACTCGGGTACTGCAATAGAGAAATAGAAAAACGATGGTTCACATGCATTAATGAGGGCAAAAATATCAGGGAATTTTAACGATCTTATACTGACACAAGGAATGAAACAGCTGCCAAATGTTATTAAAGTACTTTCCAAAGGGATCGACCGGATTTATTACTAATTTTATAGAAATCTTCACGACTTTTGAGTTCTGTTTTACAAATTGCGAAAAAAAATATTTACGGCGTTTTAAATCCAGATAAATTGCGTTTTATTCAAATTGCTTCACTTTGTAACAAAAATGCAGCTAGCGATTTGATTAAGGATGTCAAAGAATTGCCTTTTTCTTAAAGTACCGTAAATACGTTAAACAACAAATGAAAAGGAAAGTTTGGTAACCATATTTGAAGTTGCGATAGCTGTTGGAATGACAACAATCTCCTTTGAAGACGTTTTGCTTCAAGTACGAGCATTTATGTACCTTCAGACTTTTTTCCAGGCCTATACGCGGGTATTTACGTCGGTAAAAGCAAGGCGCAGTACTGCCTCTTATCATACTAAAGTCTCTAAGTTTCAGCTGCGATATCTTAAAATCCTTTCTTACCATATCATCCGCCAAACTTTCAAAAACGGCTATTGTTTTCAAGTGATCTTTTAGACGGTAGAGGTAGTTTTCATAGGGATACTTTTGGTAAGCGAAACTAAAAATCACCATATTTGGATTCGGTCAGCTATAGAGCATTCCACTTGGGTCCACCTACTGGCTCTACTTACCTTCATCGTGTGATTCTACTCCAAACACTGTTGACAGATCTCTTCTCGTCATATGCCGGTGAATTGCCGAATGATGAAACTGAGAAAGAAACCCAATTGATAATCACAAAGCTAAATAAATGCAATGATGGCGTTGTTACATATCATTTAAAACAATTAATACATTTATTTTATTGCCGATTAAGCTAGCGCCAGTCAAACGGTTTCAACATCGGTACAACATTTGAAACCGTTTGAAATAGCCTGAAAATTTCACTAATTTTGCCGGACCGAGCGAGGAATAGGACCGAGTAAAAAACGATAAGGGATTCTAACTCGCTAGTGACCAAGAAAAATAAAGGGAGTTGCTTGCAGTCTAGCTGAAGATGATATAACATTCTGAGAGACACGGTGCATTATTCGTCGTTTTGAGAAGAGCCGAATGCCTTTCATTGCAAACATGGAATAGTGTTATGTCTAGTGATCAGTCAATAGTATATGCAGGACATAAGGATCTTGAGTGGCGTTTAAATAAATTAGCGGTGTTTGAACAGTTCAAGCTTAACACTACATCTGCCTCTTCTACTAGATTTAAGAGTGATGACTTCATTTACTTGTGATTCCACTCATTAACTGAGGCCTAGTATGAATGTATTGTATTTTTAGAAAAAACATTTTAGCAGCTCTCTTAGCATCATTATTTATTAGTAAGTTCAATTTAGTAATTTGAAGTTTATTTACTTATTACAGTTATTACATTTGTAAGTATTCTTAGTAATTTTTAGTATTGTAAATAGATGTACAGTTATATATTCTTAGTAGTAGACACACGACCCCATAAGCCTTGTGCTTTAATCATAATCGTGTTTAAATAAAGGCAATCTATCTATCTATCTATCGCTATTTAAATTAATGTTTCTGAGAAATAGTAAATACATAAACGCAACATTAACTTTACCAGCTTGTTTATTATCGATCTCTGAACTCTCTGAATTTTATTGGGACCTGAAACAACCATAGGCATAGAAGCTGATCAAAGTCAGGACCCGGCAAATCCACAGATCGAATTGGAATGTAGCGTGTTGGTTTTAGTTGTGGGAGGAAAACCGGAGAACCCTCAGAAACCCTCGGAGCAAGGGCGAGAAACCAACAAACTCAATTCTCAAATGGCTCCGCGATCAAGAATTGAGTCACAGAGATGAGAGGCGAAGCGCTTAATGGGGCTGTGTCACGGTAATAGCCTCAGTTTACAATCGCGTTCCGGGCCGGAAACAGCTATTTCACCGATTTTGATATGAACTAACGAACCTCTAGGCCATGTGGGATGCTTAAAATCAAAGCAAATATGCAAAAATGACTAACAAACAGTGTATACAAACAGTCTCCAGGGAAAATGTTGAAAATCCTCTCAATCAAGCATTGAGGGAGGGAAGTTTAACTGTATGTATCCAATTACAGCCACTAACCGAGCGATTACTCAGTACATGCGCAGTACCATGACATAGCCCCTTTAACCGCGCCACCCGACTCCCTAATCTATAAAATGTAAGATTGTTCACTATAAGCGTTTACATGTATTCATATCAGAAACGTGTAATTCCTTAGTAATTCCTTAGCAATGAATCGAACTGAAATCCAAAACGGTGACATGTAGTACAAGCACTAAAACATTAGACTAAAAGCGTCTTACAATACGGCACCAGCGAGACGGCATTACAAGCTACAACAACAAACAACATGCTCTGCCTACACACTCGGGCAAAGAACAAACAGAACAAAATAACTAGAACCCGTGACGTTATGCTGGGTGATTTCCTATAAACAAACTGCGTAAACAATAATCGTGTTCACAGTAAATTTAGCGGTGTATATTTTCTTTTATGGAAACAGTGTGTTTCTGTGTTCGACTGTCTGTTTCTTGATGCGAGGTTAAAGATTCAAGTTACCAGGCTGTACTACAATGTTGTCTCTCTTAGTAGCTGATTCTATAGGCGTTCTCATAATTCGTGTTTGCTTTTCCTTTCCTTAAATCATGTACAAACAATACATGTGCATGTGCTAAATAAAGCCCGCTTTATGGATGTCAGGGATCGCTTCTCTTTTATTTTTGTTTTCATACGGATGAAATATATTCACTTACTTAGGAAACCTAACAGGTATCTTCATAGCAAACTAACAATCTTTATTACAGGTCATAGTTTCTAAATTTCTACTTATAACAAGGGCACCCAACGAGTACTTTTTGAAATTCGTTTGAAACCAGTTGTATGCAGCTCATCTAGCCATTTTAAGGCGCCTACTATGTCTTTTGACGTATTCTAGAAAGCTATATTAGCTGTTCGGATTTTCTAGGTGGAAATCGCGTCAACCGAAAATACTATGGCAAAATATTCCCGGCCTACGAATTTGTTAGTAGTCTAGAACATAAACAAGAATTTTCTAGCCCAAGTAACTTCATGTTGCAAAGTTTTGTGGAGGTACGAATTTTTTAGGGGTTCTTTTTTCCTTTTTTCTTTTAGGTGACCTTGCTAAAGGTTTATTCTTTCGGATTTTAGATGTCAGAATTTCTTAGAGAATGAAAATGTGTTCTCGAAAACTTTAGGTGGCCGCTTCACTAAATGATTGGGATAATATGTGGTTTTTTTTCATTCCAACCAATGTTTTTTTTCCGGATCGTTCTGACTCTATTGATCAGACGAAAACGTACGAATATTTTAGGGGAAAGCTCTTACTCTATTGAGCAGACGAATACGCACGAATATTTTAGGGGAAACTTTTAGTCTCCCTTTTCTTCTATAATTTTCTAGGGATTTAAAAAAAATTCTAGCCAGTATTTCAGAAAACAATTTTCTAGGGACAATTTTTTCAAATCCGAAAGTTTTAGGCTAACTTACTCTCCCGAACAGCTTTTTAACCGAAAACTTCGTTGGGTGCCCTTGTTATAATAATGTGTCAGGAGACACCAACACCAAAGTGGACGGGTGGTTGCTTTACACTTTGCTAAAAGCCATCCATAAAGCCACATTAAAATACAAAATACAAAGTACTGTTATCTAGATTGCAATGCAGCAATGCTTTCGCATGAGCTATAAAAAGACTGGTTTTATCAACGTAAACTGATAATGGTTTGCCGCTAATCACGGTGCAAGCGACGGTTGCAACTGATGTTCTGGCGCAAGCTTTCCGTTCAATTTTGCGCTCAAAACCTACACGCCCGCCTTATCAATATCAACTCTCAGTTGATAAAATTCCGGTCACCGACACAGACATACACTTGTTTTTACAGAAAATAATCATCCATTATTCCAAAGAAATTATGTTTGTGAACTTCATTTATAATATAGCAGAATTAAAACAACTTTGAGAAATGACTTTTGAACAAATTTCGAAATTCTATGCCTTTCGTTCGTTCGACTTTGACCTTTACGTGGTTGCGTTAGTTGATACTTCTAACTCAAATTAAATATAGCAGGTGGATTCCTGATCTTCTGTGACCTCGTCAAGGGAGGGGTCAGGCTTAGACACCACCAAGTGAGCAAGGTTTGTCACTGTTTCAGATCTAGTATGAATCAGTTAATCCTTTGCCGAAATGAAAACGGAGATCTTATCTAATTAGGGTTCTCTCTCTCTTTTGTATCACTTACTGCAAGTTTTAAAACACACTGTGCTTGCAGTGAGTGAGGAAGAACTGAAAATATTTGCACTGATTCTTGATAAAATATCGATACTTCTTTTGCATAATTGTAAATGATGGACTTGTTTTGATTCTGATATCGATATTTATTTTAATCGTTTTTGCTTATTATGAAAGTCAAATCTAGATGTCAAACAGTTATTTTAAAGCTCCTAGATACTAATAATGTTTTCATAACAAATACAAACAAAACTATAAAAACTTCGGTTGTTTAAAACTGAATATAAGCATACACGACTTTCATAATGGCCGCCTCCTAATTTGCATAATTTGGAAGATAAATCTGTAGAGGGAAACCAATGCTACCACATGAAAGATCACATTAAAACTAGTAATATTTTTGAGTTTTAGAGCAATGTGGAGAATTGCTGTTGAGCTATGAGCATTTCTAATGCAGAAAAACATGAAAGCGAGGCTAGTAAGGCGTCCGTTGTTTTTCTCATACAAATCTCTCTAATTTCAACTTGCTGTAACTTCATTGCTTTTTAAGATACAGCACTCAACTTTCACAAGTTCACTAATGTCGACATGCTCTTTCACATGGCAATGTTCATATTTTCTATAAATGTGGGTAAACAACCGAAACGGAAAATCACATATGCAAATTAGGAGGCGGCCATTATGAAAGTCGTGTATTGTACAATGCCAGACTTTACTCAGTTTCTGATTGTTAATCATCTACTTTTCGCACACACTCAGACTGAGACTGATTACAAATAGTTATCTAGGTCAGAACACCAAAGCGTTCTCCATCCGCTGAAGTAATTTTATAGTAAAAAGACTATTCGCTTGTGTATCGATGTCGTTCATATCATCTATCACTTCACAAGAAAGAAATAATAATAATAATAATTTTCGACCCAAAGCTTGTTTTCCAGAGTAGTGTCCCCTTTCTCGCATAAAAGTAACATAAAACAAAATGTGAAATACGCTCTTAATTCGCGCATGGAGGTTCCAAAAGTTTAAAGCTATACAGGGTCACATTATTTTTTGACACAGATTAAAACATATAAAGCAGCTTACTGTCTGTTAGTCGTCACAGTTTCATGATAAGCTGATGAACTATATAGCTGACCGTGTCGTCTGAGGGGTCTACAAATTAACCGGTCCCTATTCGAGAAACCCGACAACGTACTAAAGTATTATTCGATATGAGGTCTAACCGAATTCTGGCTTAGATAGCCAGGTGTACAAAAATTATGGGACATGATGTGTAAGGTCATGTTTCTTCAGCGGTTTCTTCGCTTATTTCGCCGGAAACCCAGGAGTCCACCCGGAGACTTCCGCGGCACTAAGACCATCTTAAAACGACGTTGAATTTACGGTTCTTTTCTTCATCCAGCTTAACTGACTATTTATTTTCAGTTTGACTTTATAAAACATTAAATTATAAGACGAAATCTTTTTTCTGTATACGTTCTTGGTCGTTTGATAACTAGGAAGTAATAGTCAGTGATGTGACATGGCGGTTTTAAAGTGACCATAGATGTTTTTAAAATCGTTTGCTAACCAAACGTAAAAGAAAGTATCTGCAACCACGATGAAGGTTACGAGGAATCCTAATATTTTTGCAGCCAGCATCGATAGGTTTTTAATTAGTCGAACACACTTCTCGGGGAACGTCGTACGGGATTGACTGAACCTAATTGACACACTCGAGTCCTGAATCTTTATTAAAATATCAAAGAGACGGCTAAAAATTGTATCTACTTCAGTGAACAGCCTGTCAAATTAGCACAAGTCCCAACACTCGATAACTAAGATATTCATTCAGGAAAAATGAATCTGCATTTGGCGAGCTGCAAGCACAACCAACTGATGTTCACGTAGCTGTACCGGGAGACTTTTCTGTTGATCTCACATTGGTCAAGGAAGATCACAAACAGTTGAATTATTACTAAATTGTTTTAATCCCACATTTAATTTCTAGAAAACGTATTAGCGGCTGGAGCTTCCGCGATCTTTTCTAACTTCAGTTTTCTAGCTAAACGATCACGATTTTGTAAAACAAGAGTATATATTCTCTACTGTCATTAATATCCCAGAGGTCCGATACCTGCGTGAGAAATAACCATCTAAAAGTAGACACTTAGTTTAAACATTTGGTGACTTAACGGCCTGAAGAACACTCCGACGCTTGGAGAAAGAATTTATAGAGCAGTTGTAAGTCCTTTTGGGAGCAGAAGTGTTGTTGTAGCAATACCCGTAGTTGAAATCAAAACACCGATTAAATGTACAATATCTCACCGGTAATTTCCTATCTGTTTCCCTCATGGGCCATGACACCGGGTAAAAAAGTATATACATAATTTGGTCAAAATCATAAGCTATAGTTGGTGTTTATACTTACATATTTTCCTTGAGCTCCATAAGCGATTGTCAACAGATATACCAAAATCCCGAAAATGGGGACTGTCCACATTCCTCTCGCCGACTGCATCGCTGCAGTTCTTGGCGTGCGCCTAACTTTATGGCTTCCAAATAAGAAGGCAGGTATTACAAATGGCTAGTTTACACATCCATTATCAAACCACTTATCCAAGCCAACGTAGAGATCTTTATAAAATCCCTAAAATGATAATCAAACTGCTAGGTGCCTTGCACAAAAATAGAAAATGCCGACACTATTGGCTGATTGGTGAAATCAAAACATAACGTGAAAATGATGACTTCAAAATTTTATTGTTCCCCGGTTACGCAAAACGCCAACGAATAAGGTGAATTTTCATGCGATTATTTCACCGTTTCATCGCGCTCAGGGGTTAATTTGCTCGCTGTAGCGTAGAAGAGCTGGTAGGAGAGTTAATTTTTGGCTTGAGTGATCATGTCATTGTATAACGGTTTATATGTTCTCCAGTCAAAAGGCCTCAAAGCTGTCCAAGTCAGCAACACATATACATAAAAAAAACACCTAAATACCTCGTACTTACCTTATTTTTTAAAGCAATCCTTGCTAAATGCCTTTTCTTTTCTTTAAAACAAACCTGTTCCCCTTTTTCCCGCACTTTTTCCACTTATTTTAATTTTACCATGATACGCTTGGATTCCTCAAAGAGTGTTGTTTCTGAACAGCGTTCGACCGTCAGCCAATCATATTCGTTCTATAAAGTTCATTGACAGGTGGGCTTGTCGAGAGCCAGTCAGTGTATGACTTCAAATATTTATACCGGTCAGTTTTGTACAAACAGTGGAAATAGAAATAAGTTTATTTTAGTTACTGAATGCAAAAGGTCAAGGAGAGCGATTAATTTGCGCTTTAAAAATTTTCTCAGATTTTACAGAACCCAGACAATTGATGCCAATTGAGTTCAATGCGTTGGGTTAAAAGAAGAAAAAGTTTACAGATTGACAACTTTGTATTTAGCTCATCTAAAATTCTTAGTTCATCAATCTTGAGAGTACGGATTAGATCATTGACAGTACTTATGTTGTTTTATTTCCTGCTATTCTTAACTGACATCCTGGAACAATTTTTCCCCGTATCAGAACTTGTTGCACTAAAATTGACATAGCCAATTTGTCAAACTTTTAAGGAACACTTTCACAGTTTTGAACAAGGCATCATAACAAGCGAAACCAAGATTATAGTTTATGGTTTCAGTCTTTAAACTGCTGAGCACCAAGAAACACAGATACAGGTGCCACGCCTTGATTAGTTTATGATGCGTTGCAAACGGTTGCGTACCGCGGCAAAACGTTTAGGCGCATGCGCTTTTGATTATCCAAGCGCGCGTCCCGCCAGTTTCCCGCCCAAACTTGAAACAAAACAAAGGCAATCACCCCTGTTTCGTGATTGGCCCATTGCGTTTTTACTCGCTTCTGTGATTGGCTCATTGCGTTTTTACTCGCTTCTGTGATTGGCTCATTGCGTTTTTACTCGCTTCTGTGATTGGCTCTGTAATTATTTGGTTTGGGTTTTACGACAGTCAATCGAAATTTATAATTTGCTGCGAGTTTACTAAGTTAGAAAATTATTTAACTAAAAAGTTTAAGCCCTTCGAAACTTTATCAAATCTGTATTTGAACAATCTCCCTCCCAGAGCCTCCGTTTTGCCGCGGTATGCAATCGGTGTGACTTCAAACACAATCTCGAAGTTAAAGTAACGATTATCATTACTTCTCTAATCGCTGTAAAGCTGACGATAATCACTACTCTTAAAACCAGTCAAGGAGTAAAGAAAACTAACATTTGTCACATTTCGAACGGCGGTAGACGGCGCTTAGTGTAGTGGTCATGACGTCTGCACTGCACGCAAATGGTCACGAGTTCGAGCCCCAGTAGGACCTCTCGAAAACTCTCTCATTTACCTTCTCTTCTTGTTTACCTGTGAACCCTAGCCCAAGGTGAGTGAGAACTCGTCGTTTACCCGAGAACTCGTTCGATGGTTAGGCCGGTTTGTTTTGTGATTCGGGTCAGGATTTGTCTTAGAGTAATGATTATCACTGAGTACTTTAAAGCGATTTGACAAGTAATGATAATCATTACATCTTTAAACCTCGAGAACGCATTGGTGACTTGGAGAACTCGGGCTTATTTTCCGCGCCGACCGATTGAACCGAACAACACAATAAGAAGTATGGGAACTATTTAAAATGGATCAAATACTGCAGTCATATTTCTGGGAACGTTGCCGAACCAAGAGTTGCTCAAAATTCATATAAAGGATATTTTGAAATGAACTTACCAACTGCCTTGGATTTCCTTGTTTCGTTTTTATTGTTTTTATATTTCTATAACTGAATTCATTTTTTAAAAACCTCCTTAAGCGTGATCATGAAGAAGTATCTATAGGCATTTAGCAGGAAACAGTCACGTGTTATTATAACTTCCGTTAACGAAATAATTGAGCCCGTGATCCCATGGGAAAGGCTTTACTGGATGGCAAACAAACTTCAAACGCTGTTTTGTAAAGATCGACAATTGATTGTAGGTGGACTGAATAGCATTTACAAACAGGTTTTGTTTATAATACTACGGATATTGTACAAGTGATTTAAGTAATTAAATAAAGTCAGATCCAGTATAACCACGTGATCTCAAGTGTGTTAAGGTTTGAACATGAAAACGAGGCAAAATCCATTCTTCGTGTTTTCTTGACCACCTTTCAAGTAAAAATAATAAAACTTGTACAGAATTGTAGAAACTGGTTGCTTAAATCCACGAGTGATACCGTTGCTATAGAAACCATCGTTGCGAAAAATTAGGCGGGAAAATACAATGCAAATTTGTATATGACGAACTTTTCAAAACGTCGGTGTGGAAAGAGCCCTTACCTTAAGTTTATCTCCACTTAATTTTAACCAATAGCGATGGAGGTACACGAATTAGCCTTGTCTTCTTGTCTGCATTCAGTATTAGCAGAAATATCGGCGAGAGTCAAGACCGGAAATGTTTCTACAATTCTGTAAAGTTTTATGATTTTTTACTCGAAAAGTGGTCAAAATATGATTTTGCCTCGTTTTCATGTTCAACACTTGAGATTGCATTCCTGAAAAAAGGTCCATTTCGACATTTGTGCGGACATATGTTGAGTTTTTTCACCTCAAAGTTTTATTTTGAGCCGAGGACGGATTCCTATACAAACACTGTATTTCCCGCCATGTTTGCACCCTTTTAAAATGTCCGAATTAACCGCGAACTGGTCTATTTGATGATAAAGGATGGCAAAGATTCAAGTTTCATTTTATTTTACACTGATTCAAGAATACAGAGATAAGTAGTAGATAAAATATGAGCGGGAGATCCGTGTATGGGCGTTTACAATAATAGCGAGCCGCTTCGGCGAGCCATTGTAAAGCCCATACAGATCGGACGCGAATATTTTATCTTACTTGTAAAATGAATAGATAACTAAAATCCATTGATATGCACGAAATAAAATTTTAACCTTTGATTTCTTCCACCTCGCTATCGATGTGGGATGAATTAGTTTCTCACAAAAAACATATCCCACATCGAAGAGACAATGTGTATGCAATAAGAGAGCGTAGCGTGCAGAAAAACAGGTCCCACATGGAATAGATGGTGTGTACATAATAAGAGAGCAGATGTACTTTTACACCCTTTCCGGGATAGGGGTAGCCTGCGTGCAGACGTTCTCTGGGAAGTCAGTGATCGGTCGTGAGACTTCCCTCACTCTAAGCTTAGCTAGTATTCTGTACCTGATACAGAATACTACTAGAGCTATAACGGACCATGGTGTCTGTATATCGATACAGAACCTGATGTTTTATTAATCAGGTTTGTACGGGGGTATACAGTGGCGATCATGTGGTGTCATTCAGCACATGGGATTGGCTAATACCCTTATGAATTATTAATGAATTTTACAAGAGACAATACAAGACCAGTTATAGAAGATAGATAGGTAATAGTAAGCAACAAAAGAAAAAAGTAATTAGTGCGCAGTGACCAAAGTAGCCGTGAAGCTTTCGAGTTGGTCACTGCTGATTCGAGTGGATGAAAATAATACTTTTCAGATAAATGTAGAGCAACGTGAGACCGGTTTACTGTTTGCACCTCTTTAAAACAAAACAATATATATTGTGGACTAAGAGCTAGGGTCCAATTCGCTTTACAACACTTGAGTTCACTTTATTAGAATTCGTACCTGATAATCACATTTCATCATTCGCATCATGCATGCATGATGCCACTGATTGTAAGAATACTACCTGAATACATTTTTGACGCTGTATATCGCTCTTGGATTAATAGAATAATAAAATAAACTGATTGGATTACAAGAAAAACAGATTGCGATAAATATTTGAAACATTCAATTCTGTGAATGCGATCCTTGTGTAATCATGAATTTGTTGAAGTGTAGACGTATAGGCGAAGATCTCTCCTGTTATGAAGATGGTGAGCAGCAATGATAATTTTCTTCTATTGACTTCGATAAAGTCAAGCAGCCGGTTCAAAATACAATTATCATTTACAATTACATTCTCAATTACAGTTGATTTCCGGTGTTTAAACTTCACCGGGGAGAGCAGCATTTGTTTGTGCTGGGAATCTTAAGAAAATGTCGGGAATTGGTAGCCGGGCTCAGGGAATTTACCGGGAGATCGTTGATATGTCGGGACAAAATGAAAATAAATCGGGACAACTTTTGAGAAAACACACCACAGCTCAAACAGGATTCAATCGCACGATAGCCCCAAAACTACAAAATATATTCATCTAACACCTTGGCATTTTTATCACCTAGTAATCTATTTTTCGTGCCAAAGTGCTACTGTAGGTTCTCTTCTAATACACTTCCTTAACTGAGCGGAGCAGCATTCACTACCTGTTAGGTATACTAGTAATAATAATAATAATAATAATAATAATAATATTTTATTTGTTATAGCAGGCTGATTATCATGGCAGCTTAACTGGTGTGGGCCTGCGTTTACTCCTCACACAGGGTCCACACACTATTACTCACTATATTTTTGGACACACAACATTCGACTCACAAATCAGTGATTTTTACGGATGGAGGAAAACCGGAGAACTGACGGAGGAAAACCGGAGAATGCAAATAAGGAATCAACAACAAACCTAATTCACATACATTATGTTCTAATACTCGAACTTAGTGGAGGTCTTAGGGTTCCGTTACTGACAGAAGCGGGTTCAAATATCTTGGATCAAATGTATTTAATCTGTTCTTTTCTTTCAGCTTTGAACACACTGACTATGAAAGAATTAGATTCATCTAAAACACGAGATGTTATGAACTGAAACTAGTTAAAATAGGGTATGTTAACAGCGGTGAAAGCTAGGACCCCTGACGTTTCTAGCGTTTCTGTATTGTCTCTAGATCAGTACCTTCGTCAGACGACTGAGCTCCGCACGTTGCTTCCATGAACGACATAGTATATCTAAAGTACCGGTATCTAAAGTCCAGTATTTTTTCGAAGCAGAGCAGTATAAGTTTCTAAAGAGACTAGTATAATCGATTAAAGATACCAAACCATCTCCATTAAAAACTTCAACAACATGTCTCATCAGTTGAAAGTTTCTAAAGATTAAAGGATAGTTGATCAATGGGCTCCTGTCAAAACCAATAATAAAAATCTATCCTAGATCTTCCTAAATCTTTCTATGGTAATAGTTATCTTTATGTATAATAATCATCATCATCATCATCATCGTCATCATCATAATAATAATAATAATAATAATAATCATAATAATAATAGTAATAGTAATAGTAACAGTAATAGTAATAGTAACGGTAATAGTAATACACTTTATTTCACCACGGAGTTAAAATACACGTCAGCCAAGGCTGATAAACTTGTGTAAAGACTGTAGTGCTATGTGTGCACGCCCTACGAGGGAAAGAGAAAAAATATATGACCCAAGTGGGACTCGAACCCAACGACCTCCAGGTTGCATGTCTGGCGCTCTACCAACTGAGCTGTCAAGTCAGATGAGAGCAATCGTGGGTATTGGTGCGTTTTATGGGGTCACGGCGATTATATATGTATATGTAGTTATGATATGAAATCATGTTTGCCGCGTAGCACTAGTAGGTGTAAAGAATGTGATGTAAAGTGGTATGCTGTAGTGCTATGTGTGCACGCCCTACGAGGGAAAGAGAAAACAATATATGACCCAAGTGGGACTCGAACCCAACGACCTCCAGGTTGCATGTCTGGCGCTCTACCAACTGAGCTATCAAGTCAGATGAGAGCAGTCGTGGGTATTGGTGCGTTTTATGGGGTCACGGCGATTATATATGTATATGTAGTTATGATATGAAATCATGTTTGCCGCGTAGCACTAGTATAGGTGTAAAGAATGTGATGTAAAGTGGTATGCTGTAGTGCTATGTGATAAACTTGTGGCCCTCCTAAACTTATAATGGTAAAACATTATTAATATAAATACTAGAAAATACTAGAATATAACTAGAATATACAGCACGCACTACACTATTTAGCTAATGGTTCAAATACAAATTGCTTCAAACTAGGTATATCAAAATTACTCTACTATATAATGGTCCCTTCGTGCTGGCTATAATTAGGAGTTTATAGAGTTGTAAGCTCTAATAGCTTGTGGGAGGAGACTCCGTGCAGTGTGCCGGTCTTGGTTTACTTTGATGTTAAGCTCTATGTCATATGTTGGCAGTTTCGCACGCAAACGTTTACCAGTCAACAGCATAGTGGAGATCTTGCAGGATCAGCCTGTTGTCAGGTTGACCAGTCATGCATGGAGACACAGGCGTTCTCAGTCATGTTGAGCTTGAGGCTGTTGGTATCACCAGACCAGTCAGAGGATACGCTACTCAAAGTGGTCCGAGAGTATCGTCAGTGAAGATGTTCACATCGCAGTTTGAAGTAGCTGTAGGCAGGCATTTTATGAAGACCAAGAATAATAGGGGAGCTAATACTGACCCACTTGGGGAACTCCATGGATAAGACTGCAACTGTTTTCCGTGTCACTCAAGTATGGTGATCCAGAATCCCATTAAAAACTTTTAACATAAATTTTAAAGGTGGGCTCAGCCGGTTGAAAGTTTCTAAAGAGACATCAGTCTAGAATAGCTTATTATTGGTTTTCATATCTTTAATTGACTATACTACTTCCTAAATCTTTCTTTGGTATTGATTCATCTTTATGCCGATCTAGAACTCTAAGCAAACAACATGTTTACTCAGTTGAAAGTTTCTAAAGAAACTGAGATATTAAAACCAATAATAATAAGCTATTCTAGATCTTCCTATACTGATCTTTTTTGGTAATTCATCTAAAATGCCGATTAGTTCTCAGGGGAATGAATCAACTGATGATCCAGAACTCATTAAAAACTTTAACAAAATATTTGCTTAGTTGAAACTAAAGGAGCATGCAGTCGCAATTTGTAAAGAAATCTCCATATTCTTTTATTCATCAGTGTATCCCCTAAAGCCTATAGAAATAAGCTTGAATTTTAATTGTATTTGGGTAACTCCTTATTTTGTCTTTGAGAGCATTTTTAGCGTTTGGAGTCATTTGCTAACTTGTGTACTCTTGAGCAGTGTTGGTTTAACGGCTTCCTGTATCTCTAAATACTTCTAAGTTTTGCAGGGTTTTAACTCAGTTTACTTAATTTATTATGAAGAGTTTGTTTCTGTGTTTGGTCTTGGTGATAGTGTTTGATGTTTCTAATGCAAAACCATTTGCAAAATCAATCAGTTTTAACGACTTGACATACGTCGAAGATGCATCGCAATTCGACGATATTCCAGCTGAAGACACAGCAAACGAGGAACACCGACCTGAAGAAGAAGTAGATGAGAGAACCGACAAGGACGGTGAGTTGCGGTTGTTAAATAAATACAAACATATACAAGTCCCTGAGTCGTAATGTTTGCTATTTCCAATGCAGAGGTTTTAGGATGCATCGGGATTGAATTCAGCATCTGCAGACATAACAAAGGATAAAAAGGATGAGATGAGCATGGCGAGTTTCTGAGAAACAAATTAATTTACTTTTAGGACCTACTTTTAAACAAAATCGTATTGCATGTGAGGTTAGCTGCTTGATTTAAAACAAAAGAATATATATTGTCGACAATTATAGGAGCCAGAGTCGACTTATCTTATGCAATAATACTGTTTTTATTTCATTGGTCAACAATGATTACATGAGGAAATCAACCTTGTCAGATAAAACAGCATGTGAAAATAAGTAATCCTGTGAAATTTGAGTGTCATAGCTTTCATTGCTACAGAGTAATTAGGGTTTGAATTAAGAAAGTTTTGTATGACCTTACCAGCCTCGTTTTCATGTTTTCCCAAAGGTTTAAATGCTAATAACTTTGGAACCAATAGTCCCGTTTCGTATTCGAAAATTACCGCTGAATGCAATGACTACAGACGCATGTACTCAGGCTTAGCCTCTTTCTGAAGTTAAACATTCTTAAATACTAGCGAGAAGGTGCAAAATGCGAAACTACAACAATACGGAGAGTTGTGAAAGCCCACCTTCTCGCTGGTATTTATGAATGTTTAACTTCAGAATGAGGCTAAGCCTGAGTACATGCGTCTGTAGTCATTGCATTCAGCGCCCCGGTAATTTTCGAATACGAAACTGGAGTATTGTTATAAAACTATGAAACTACATACTGACGCCTTTTTGCATGGGGTCTATGACTTAGCCGGGTCCTAGCTTACATAATGCCTAGGTCCTGTTGAAATTATCGTTTCATTTCATTTCACTTTTTGATTGTTTAGAAATCGAGCGAGAAGCCAATTCTGATGTTCAGAAACGGTTCGGCCTGAGCGGTGTTACGAACTCCATCAAAGGAGGCATAAACAAGGCAAAGGAAGAAGTTGGTACGTATTTGATTAATTAACGTTTTTCTTGTGGTGGCATGTTTTCCTAATTTCATGTAATTTAAATCATCGTTAGAGTCGCTCCAACGTTGGTGTTGACGATTTAGATAAATTTATCTGAATTAGCTAACTATTTAGTTGCATGACGTCACTCATGAAATCGCAATACCATGTAACTGTTTCAAATTAGGTGACGTCAACTAAATTTAGTTAATTTTGTTAAACTAAATCGTCAACACCGAGCGACTCTAGGAAACGTTTCCGTAAACTTTGCACGTCGAGGTTTTTGTTTTTAAGTTCAAAATCAATACTTTATTAGCATACTTTATTATAATACTTCATTCTGTACAAGCTAGGTTTTTGTGTGATTTCATGCTTTAAAATCAAAACAATCTTCTATTTCCCCGCCAGGTAAGGTCGTGGATAAAGTAAAAACAAAAGGAAAAGGTGTCATTGGGTCCATCAAATTAGATGAATCTAAACTCAGTTCTGATGTTCACAAACGGTTCTTTGGCGGTGCTACGGACTCGATCAAAAACAAGGCAAAGGAAGCAGTTGGTACGTTTGAATAATGAACGGAATTTCTTGTATTGACGTGACGTGCATATTCAGTTCTTCGATCATACTTTCCCGTAATTTTTGCACGCGGGAGGTTTACCCAGTACACCTGGGATACTTATGATTTACACCGAAAAACCAGAAATTCCGGTTAGAAAATCAAATGGTACGCGTCATTTCGTTCGGAAAGGATATAATATGTCTGAAGACGAAGTGCGAAGATTTTCGGTCCGAGTAATGCCAAACTTTTCCGGAATCTCGTCTTCGGTATAAACCAAACTTCATGCCACGAGAATGCTCCATTTCTTCTTCACGCTACGAACATCTGTTTTTCGTAGAGCATTGTAAGGAAAGAAGTGAAACTAAAAGGCTAGAAACGTTCCGTTTCCGTTCGTTTGGTTTCGCTGAGGAGATTTTTTTTTTGGAGTGCTCGAGAATAGGTTCTGTCCGATAATAGGATCACCTTAAATTTAAAAATGATACGCGCATCCACGGGAAAGACTGACTAAAAAGAGCGGGAAATGCCCGGGGGGGGGGGGGGGGGGGGGGTGGGGGGGGGGGTGACTCTCTTATGTGACGGGTACATGGATGCTCGTCGTATCTTTTAGGGGTCAAAATCAGGAGTTTTGTACCACTTAGGGTATCCACGATCAAACACATACACTTCTATGTAAAGCGGTACATTTTAGGGGTCGGTGTCACCGAATGCTAGAGAATGACAGCGCTTTTGAAAACAACAAGGAAGAATGTGCTTGATGATACAACATCAAGTAATAGCAATACAACTTTTAGGGATCAAAATAAGTTTGAGCCACGCCCATTTTAGTACCTCTTAGGGGTAAATTGGAAAATGTCCGACGAGCATCCCTACCCCTTTTATATGGGAGTCCCCCCGCCCCCCCCAACCGGGGGAAAATGTAAGCTTGGTCAAATCCGATTTTGTTGTGGTTTCCGCTGCTCAGAGACCAAGTTTAAAGAAGGTTCCGCGGAATCTATCATCGGACGCCATAAAAATCATAATTGATACGCGAAGTAGGCGCGAAAATGATACACTCTTTGATTGGAACGGTTCAGCTGTTGTTGAACGAAAGAACCAGGATTTATTGACTAACAAATGCCTCTCTCGATCGTATCCAGGAGTGTATTTTTGTTTTGCCATTGTCTTCCGACGTTTAAACAATGTAAAATACAATTTTAAAATAAGTTGTTAAATAAATCTTGTATGGGTGTCCGATAATAGGTTTAGCTGTCTAATAATAGGTTTGAAAACCATACCTTTTCGAGTCCGTTTTTTCGAGAGAAAATCGCTTTCTGAAATTGTATGTATCGCACATCGCCCAGAATGCCGCGACATACATCCGGGACATTTTTACGGTAAGAGCGCTAAGTTCAAAAGCTATGCAACGAGTCTTAACGCAAACAATAGAGTAAATGACCTAGAACTCTTGAAGGGGGCTACGGATTCGCTTATTTTTCGGAAAAGAAAAGTTGGTAGTAGGACAAAATCCACGGGTTTTCGTAGAAGAGATGTCAATTAAGAATTTGCGACTAAGAATAAATTCTTAGAGTGAATAAAAGCTTTATCGGTTTTGACTTCAAAATCGGTTATTTTTAATGTTTTTTGAGTGGACCATGAACTTTGAGGTCGATTTTCTCATCAAAGAATGACGTTATTACACCAAAATCCATGGGAAAAGTTAGTTTGGTATCTTGGGAACTAGTAGTCGTTTTTTCGTTGAAATCTGACGGCTGTTAGTTCTATCGAAATCAACATTTCTAGAACACATTTTGCAAACAGAAATTCGCTTGCTAAATTTGAATTTTAAATATTCCCGCGAGACCTCTGTTAACTTCTAAGCTCCTCCTCCATGAACAATAGCACACACACCTAATTAAGCATTGAAATTGAGCTTGCAGACACAATGCAAGAAGGGAAGCGGGAAGCATTAGAAGTTTTGGTCGTAAACAATTTGGAAACAAAAGCATTACCAGACAAAGGGCCGGAAACCCTTAGAACTTTAGGTTGTAAACAAGAAAACAAGTGTGTCCCACGAGTTGTATCGCACGAGCCTTTGTAAGTCTCGAAACTATATGATTCAAAAGAACAACGTAGGAAATTCCAAGCGCATCAAAATCAAATAAAGAAACGGATTTTTAAGGTCTTTAGCTGTAAAACAAGACGTTTCTGGTGTTTCTGTCTGCCCTAAAAGTCAAACTCTAAAAAAAAGAAAAAGCCGTCTTCACTCCGCGGTAGCCAGTCGGTAGCGGCACTGTTTGGAGTTAGAACTCAAAACGTTCAGTAAAGTGAACATGACAAACTCGGAGAACAGCGTGAAAAGCGATAGCGCATCAAAATCAAATGAAGAAACGGACTTTTTTAAATCTTCATCTTTGAAATGAGACGTTTCTGGTGTTTCTGTCTGCTCTTGAAGTCAAACTCCTAAAACTGTAACGTCCTCCCGTCTTCACTCCGAACCGGCTAAGTGTGAAGCCAGAGCGGCAAAACGTTTGTAGGTAAACATGACAAACTCGGAGAACAGCGTGAAAAGCGATAGCGCATCAAAATCAAATGAAGAAACTGACTTTTTTAAATCTTCAACTTTAAAATGAGACGTTCCTGGTGTTTCTGTCTGTGCCAGTAGTGAAACTCTTAAAAATGAAACCTCCCGTCTTCACTCCGAAACCGGCTAAGAGCGGAACTGTAGAATTCAAGCTAACTCGGTAATTAAAAGTGAACACGACAACCTCGATCAAAGAAGAACGTGAAAGGCGATAGCGGATTAAAACCAAATTATCTTTATCTTTAAAATAAGACGTTTCTCGTATTTTTGTCTGCCGTAGAAGCCAAACTCTTCACTCCGAACTGGCTAAGAGCCGCACTTGTTTGAGTTCAAACTAACACGGTAACTTCTTGGCCAAGCGTCCAGAACAATTTTCTAGTGGGGACTTCATATAACGGGTGTGTGCTTCTCAAGGTTTGTGGCACAGAAGTTTCATCTATCGATATAACAAGTTTAGGATAATTACTAATTGAGCTAGGTTAGGGATATTGACATCTCCTTAACGAGCGTAGGGATTTCATTAGTCCTACACCGGAGAGTGAACGACAGTGATTGACATGTGCTTAATGTGATGTGGGAGTATGGTATTCCCACACCGATTAGTTAGTAGCCAATCATAGTCGTGTTATTGAATAATAATTAGTATTACTCATAATTATGCAGACCTCAGTTAAACATCACAGCCGTAAGTACATGTCGCCGAAAACAATAGCATTCTGGGCGATGAGTGCACAAATTTTAACAGAAGAACTAAAGTTTATAAAGGAAGAAATATTTTGGCGAGAGTCTACTTCGTTTTGCAGTCACAAGCAGTCCAACGTAAACTGTCCGATAATAGGTTGACTTACCTAATATTTATTTTATTTCCCATTTTTATTTTATTTTAAATTTCAAACTGGATGGCTTGATGTAAACTGGATTGCAAGATTTTATGCTTTAAAATGAGAAAAATCTTATTTCCTTGCCAGGCAAGATTGTGGATAAAGTAAAAACAAAAGGAAAAGGTGCCATTGACTCCATCAAATCAGATGAATCTGAGAGTTACGGCTATTAACAGGTAATGCATACTTACCAACATTGCAGATTTCCAGTATTTATGTATTCTTGGACATTATCTGTTCCTCGAAATTCACAGTTTCTCTCGAAGTTCGCTCTCGGAAACTGTTCAGTCTCCGTCTCAAAACAGATCATATCCGCGTACAAATATCATTGCCGCATATTTCAACGCCGTAAGTAGGTTGTTGTTTATGTAATGCTACTGACATTGCTATTTGTAGACGCAACTACCTACGATATCATACAGTTGATTGGCTCTAATATAAGCCAATCATTGGACACATGAAGTTGGGAAAACGTGCCTGAAGAGCGTATATTTTGGGCATTTTTCTGTCATACATCAAATGATGACAATGCCGTTACGCCTCCATTTACTTCAGTATTTCTCATAGACTGAATTTGGCATTTCTCTGTTTACCTTTTCTCTCTTTTTAGGTTTTGCAAAGAGAGGAGTCAAGGATAGCCCTCGTCCACAAAAAGAGCACTGAACCTGAGAGAATTGAAATTATCATTTTTCATGTTTCTTTAATCTTTCTACTTGGGACCTTTAGCAACCACCACGACGACGTCTATGACGACGTCATGAAACAAAATACAATAACTGCACGTGAAATGCACGCAGTCGCCTACATTTTGATCGTCCTGTTAAGAAAACAGAACGAGAAAACTCCAAATTTTACGTTTAAAGCAGAACGCGAACGTAAGAAAGTAAATCACACCGTTTATCGTTAGGCCTGAACGGAACTCTGTCGTCATCATATTTTTCGAAAATATGGTTATAAAAGGCAGGCAAATAAAGGAAATAGTAAACTCCAAATCTCAGGAGAAAACACTTTACTTTGTTCCGTCGTCACAGCCGTCGTCGTTCTAGTTGCTTAAGGTCCCTACTGATTACTGTAATCGGGGCCACTTAGACAACGAGAACTAAACACGTTGCAAAACTGACGAAAATAATAAAAGTGTTCCAAAGTGCAAATCCTAACATATCCAGGTGATATTCTTCATCCGAAAGACTTTGACTTCAGATCTAGAACTGTACTTCCATATTAAAGGGACTGGGATGCATGATCGTCGTATCTTTTAAGGGTTAAAATTGTGGGCTGTGGTATCGCTTAGGGTTAAAAGAGCGAAACCGATAATTTTATGTCAACATGGTATCTTTTAGGGGATACGAAACGTGGAAGCATTTGATGCCTTTGTCTTTAATATTACAAATAAACTCATTGATTTTCTATGTGTTGAATGGTATCTTTTAAGAGTAAATCTAAGCCACGGCCATGCCCAAATTGGTATCTTTTAGGGGTAAAATTGATTTTGTCCGTTATCAAGAGTCCGTGTATTATATGCCATAAATGAATAATGATTTGATATACCGTAAATCCTCTATTTAGCTCCCCCTCTTTTTTAAGCCCCCCCCCCCCCCCCCACCCCCCAAGGCCAGTATTACCGCAGTAGTTGCGTCACTCCATTCTTGAATGTAATTAAACCTTAGTAAGGTACCATACTATTTAAACAATATTTTATTCTTGGACTTTCGCTCCTTGACGGTTAATGTCATATGTTTTAGTTTTCCCGCCTTGTGTCCCAGTTCCTTGTGGAAAATAAAAGGGAATTTTACACTGGTCTCTACTGAATATTGGCTCTTCCATTGACATAAGCCCCCCCCTCTCTTATAAGCCCCCCTTCTATTAAGCCCCCCCCCCCCCCCCCCCCCCTCAACGATGCTCGGAAAAGAATAAGCCCCCTGGGGGCTTAATAGAGGATTTACGGTACATATCCTTTCAACCGTCAGCTGTTGGAGAGCCTGAATATTCCAAGTCTCTGGTCGAAGCGTGCATGCGTGATATTAACAATTGGATGACGATCAATAGACTCCAACTCAATAATGATAAAACGGAACTGCTTTGTAACTCATTACTATCTGGGTTTCCTCAGCATCTGATACAGAAACTCCAATATGTTCAGAACTCTGCGGCGAGTACGATTACATCAGATCCGTTCTTAAAGAACTGCACTGGCTGCCAGTTGCTGAGAGGATGCTGAGTGATGTTTAGCCATCCTCGAAAGGGAAAGGAATACAATATAATACAATAAACTTTGTTCAACAAGGGAACAGACGCCGTGTACGTATCAGATCTATTAACGGTTGACTCCCAAAATAAATTAAGAACAATTAATAAATATATTCAGACTCTGGTAGGTTAATAAAATCTAAATTAAAACACCTGCCGACAGTGTCGCTACCTTGTGCGTTGGTCTGGGGAAGTTGAATAATTCTAAATTGTAAATCTTACCGGGCGGAGATATATATAGCCCACCGCACGAAGGACTTTTCCACTTGCAGCGCGCCAAATTTTCAACCGGAGGCGTGGCTTATGACGTACTAAGATTTGCCCAATCACAAAGCGTCAATTATTCAGGAATTGTATGTTGACGTGTCAAGTCAGTCGACCGTGGATGTGGTATTTACAATTTGATTGTACTCAGAAAGAGTTTGTCAAAGGCGCGAAATGTAAGCTCCGCCCCTGAAACGTGTTTTCGCGTCAAAACATAATCCTCCGATTCAATTTCCTGCAAGTGAAACAAGTCGAACTCGCCTCTCCCTTCGATTCTCGCGCTCGATTTTTGACCCAGTTATCGCTTACCCAATGACTCAGCGAATTCGACTTTGAGCAAGTCTACACCCATCCAATTAATAAATATATTCAGACTCTGGTAGGTTAATGATACAATCTAAATTAAAACACCTGCCGACAGTGTCGCGAAAAGTTGAATAATTCTAAATTGTAAATCTTACGGGGCCGAGAGAGATATTGCTTAGTAGTCTAAATGTATATCATCGAAATGACGTCAGGGCTCTATCAGCCTTGTTATGCTGGTTGATGAAATGAGAAGATAAACATACGGCTCATTAAGTAATGTAGGTCAGTATCGACGCTAGCTCAAAACCGTGCCGACCGTTTTTTTAATAACTCTATCAGATCCCCAACAAGAGCGCTGGCTAGTGAACTCGCCCATCACATTTGATTACTTTTACGAAAACGAAAAATAAGGGTCTGGAGTGGAGAACACGCCAGCGCGCTTTACCACATCTCGGAAATCTGGAGAAAACCGAAAAATAAATCGTCAAGGCAAGACTATATCATTTACACCATGCACCAAATATAAATACATCTTTGCCTCGCGAAATTGGAAATTACCCTTGCCGGTGATATTCACCTTCTCTCATCGATTCATTGTGGAGTGGCGTTTCCGTTTCGCGTTGACCGGAAGTGGCTAGTTTGTCTTTCAACATTCGAGAAATATGTCGATCGTTTGGATTTTTTGTTTCTTTTTGTAAGGGGTAGACCATTAGAAATCAGGGGAGAGGGGGTGAAATTTTTTTGTGCACGAATTTTTTTTGGGCCTTTTGGCTCTGTACGTGTTATTTTTGGACTGTGCGAGGTCTGCACGATTTCTTTTAATACTGTACCTTTCCTGCACCGCTGTTCTCTTGCACATTTTTCTGGGTAAAATATTATGTTTGGAATTGCCACCCCTTTCCCTGGTTTCAAATGGTCCACCCCTAATGAAGAATGAGTGTGATCTGGGATAAAAATTACATCAGTTACCTTACTCTTTTGCAGGAAACAGTCGCGTGCTGATATAATACATTCGTTAACGAATGAATTAAGCTCGTGATCCCATGGGAAAGGCTTCACTGGAAACAGTCACGTGCTGATATATCACTTCAATAACGAATGAATTGAGGTCATGATCCCATAATACTTCGTTAACGAAGTATTATGTCAGCACGTGACTGTTAGCTGCTAAAGGCCTATTGAGCTTGTGATTCCATGGGAAAGGCTTTACTGGGAACAGGGCAATCCCTTTATGTAGGACGACACGAATTTTTACCAAAAATACAATAGAACACAACACAATACAATTCAATGCAACAATAGAACGCAACACAATACAATACAATAGAATACAATTTGGTAGCAATTCGTGTCGTCCTACATGAAGGGATGGCCGGAAACAGTCACGTGGTGATATATCACTTCAATAACCAATCATTGAGCTCGTGATCCCATGGGAAAGGCTTTACTGTAAACAGTCACGTACTAGTTAAAAAATGAGCAGGAGGCTTCTCATGGTTTTAACGCAACTGACCTTAACGAATATCTCACACTTGCATCAAAGTTAGTCACACGCCGTAAACACAACTTAAAATACAAACATATTTCGACTCGGACCGATGTTTTTAAATTCTCTTTCTTTCCCAGGACTGTTCCCATCTGGAATGCTCTTCCAGAGGATTTAGTTATGTCCCCTAACATAGATACATTTTCTAAAAAAACTATGGCTTTCCTAAACAACATGCATAAAAATGACTAGTAATACCTACTTATGTCCGACTTAATCATATATATCATTATTATTTATCATCGACTGAATTTATATGTAAGTCTTAAATAGACACTGTAATTTTCTAAATATATGTAATGTAATTTTGTAATATATGTAAAGGCACTGTCTGCCACTATCGGTTTTGTAATGCAACAAGCTTTACCGATTAAACATACAGATACAGATACAGATACAGATACAGATCATGTGATGTAAACTCGAGGGCGCAGCCCGTGAGTTTATATCACATGATAAAACACGATATGCGATTTTTAACTGACATCTAAAACCTGAAACCTTTTCGAAGACAATGTTCTGAATACTGTTATAAGACGGGAAAAAAACTTTAGATTTTAAAAGAACATTTCAGGTTCGCTTTCGCAAAAGCGCTCAGTGGAACAAAATTATGCAACAGAATCTCAAAGGATTAAAAGCGCTGTTTGATTGTGAAATGGATTTGAATATGAATGGAATGTTGAGTGGTGTGAACAAAACTGCATAGCTGCTATTTGGCTTTGTACGTCTGTTATGACCTGCGCTGTTGAACGACTGCCCCAAAATTCACGTCCCATAATGGTGTAACAGCCATGGGTTATGAGTTTGGTGCTGAAATAATATTTTTCATTCTCAGATCTGGATTGGAAGGTCTGTGTGTTTACAGACATTGATACAACACCTGCAACATCTACATGAGATATCGACAATGGTGTTTCATTCGGGCCACAGTGCCTCTTAATCGGATATAGAACTAATGAATAAAAACATTAGTTTTATATCCGATTTATAGACACTGTGGCCCGGATGAAACACCGCTGTCTATATCTCATATAGACACTGATGATTTATTCATCAGTGTTGTATCGGGATATAGGCCCATCATGTGGTGCTTATTGGCTGGCTGACTGCCTCATTGACTATTAAAGATTTTAGAAGTGCTGATATAATGAATTCACGTGCTGATATATCACTTCAATGTCGCTATGGATGCTGTTTTTGAAAGATCGACAATCGATTGTATTTACAAACAGGTTCTGCTAATGCCATTAATCACGAGCGCCATATGTTTGGGCTACCTGTGGTAGTCTATTTTTCAAATCGAGGCTAAAATCCAAAATGGCGACAAAGTAGAGTTGAGTTTAAAAAATAATTCTTTGTTTACAATAGTTTGTACCTAACTACTGGGGATTTCTTTCGTCTATTAAGGAAGTAAATGCTGATGGTACGTCGAAATGGTTGCTGGTAGACCCTTAGTATCTTAAATTCAGAGTTTCATTGGAAAACAATGGAGTCAATCGAGGCTGAAGATGAGTCTTCATCGTTCACAAAAGTAAGTTTTTCTAAGTCGATAAAATCATTCGGTATGTGTTTGTCGCGGGGTTTGTCGTCCTTCTTAATTTGTCCAGTTTGTCTATTAACAACCATTAAGAGACAGTCTTCCTTTTCAAACTCAGCTTCGGAGTCTGAAGCCAATTTATAGGCAGTAAAAAGGAAAAGGCAAATCCTTAATAATATAATAGTCCTTACCGGCTTACGTACAAATATGTATTTACGCTTTCGTTTATAAATAATAGTATTTTTCTTCACACAGCAATCCTATTTGTTATTATTGATTAGAAGTGGTATATACGACAACCAGAGTATATATCGGTTCATTCCTTTCGACTGGGCCAGGCCATGTATTAAAGTGCTAACGCCTTTATAGTTTTATTTACGGAAACTGAGGACGAATGATCGTAGACAATCAAGGATTCACGCAAAAACAAAACTTTTTTTCAGATAATTGCTCTAAAGATTATGAGGATTTAAATAAATAAATATATTAAATTGGGGTTAGGGGCACTTTAAGATTGTCTTATATGTACCTACCCTGTCTTATATGTACCTATCCTGTCTTATATGTACAATATTTGTATGATATTACCATACCATTTTATGGTTTGTAATGTATGCTTGCTTATTTAAATAATCAGTCCATGCTGCTACAATATATAAATGCGTGTATTGCATGTGTATTCGAAATAGACCAGTTCGCAGTTAATTCTGACATTTTGAAAGGGGTACAAACGTGGCGCGAAATACAGTGTTTGTATGGGAATCCAATGCCAAATAAAATCCGTAAAATCAAATTTCTGAAATATTCTTCAGGTACAAACTTAAGATACCAGGTAAAAGATTAACTGATCGAAATTTGATGGATGTAGCTCCGCTGGGAAGCGTGCAATCATGTTTTCAGTTTTCCATACATTTGTCTGTAAAAACCACGACTGGTCTATTGTATTACCCAATTCAAATTGTTTCAGTTTAATATACATATAGTTCCTATACATGTATGTAATTATTTAGCTAACACTAATCCTGGCATCATCTTACACAAACTTATAATTAAACTATCATACAGTCACATAGTCTTGCCAACTGTCTAAATCCCAACCATGCATCAGGTCATGAAAATGTCCCAGATTTTTGTTTCCACATTAATCTGTCATGTATTTGTGCTTATTATTTATCAACTTATTTTGTATTAATTAATAGTTTTAAGTTTCTCTCCCACATTTCCCTTTTCACAGGATGTTTTGGTTGCAAAGATAAGTGAAGTATTTTCTTCAAATTCCATGTTCCGGGTCCTGTATTAATGATTTAAATGCAATATTGGCAAGTATGCGTATATACATGTACATACTTATTTATACATGTATTTAGTTTTTGCATATCAATTAATTTGTAATCAGGACTGGCTCCAACAGACCAACCAGTCTCTCACAAGACTTAAGGGTGTAAAGAAGAGTGCATATCAGCTTGGTGGTGGGCCACGGGAGAAAGAGGTCAACTGTCAGTGTAACTATCGCAGTAAGCACAGCAGTAGCTTCCTCAGTTTAGATGCAGACCCTCCGGAGCTTCCTCTCAATAGTCAGGAGACTGCTAGGTATGGTAACAAGTTATTGGTCGGATTATAATAGAGGCTTGACAGGCAACAACAACAACACTTTATTAATACTCTTACAAAAGACTGGAGACTGCTAGGTATGATAACAAATTGTTAGTTGGTCAGGAATGTTTTAGTGGCTTAATTCTAACACACATGACATGGGTTACGTCAAATGGTTTCCCATTAAATGGAAATCAGGTTGTGAAAACTATTTTGGATCAATGGAACTTTATAATAATAATAATAATAATAATAATAATAATTACATTTATATAGCGCTTTTTCCTATAAGTCCAAAAGCGCTTTACACCTAATTAAAAAACTACATCTAATTTAAAAGATATTTAAAAAATCCTAAGTTAATTAAGCTAAAAACCATGATTAAAAATTACAATAAATTGTCGATATCCGAAAACTGATCAATAAAAAACTTTCTTAAAAAGGTATGTCTTAAGACTCTTCTTAAATACCTCTATTGAAGGACTAGATTTAATGTTAAAAGGCAGTGAGTTCCATAGCTTTGGCGCACATACAGAAAAGGCTCTATAGCCGTATGATTTAAGATTAAAAGTTGGCGCCTGTAACATTAACTTCGATGCAGATCTCAGGCTTCGTTGTGGAGCATAAGGCTCTAATAAATCACACAAGTACTGAGGAGCAGTGGCATTCACCACCTTATAAGTAAACAGTAATATCTTAAATTCTATTCGCTGCTCAATAGGCAGCCAGTGCAATTCTATAAGAAGTGGTGTAACGTGGTCTGACTTGCGAGACAAGGTAACAAGCCTAGCCGCTGAATTTAGGACATATTGCAGGCGCTGTGACGATTTCTTAGGAATACCGTAGAGCAAAGAATTACAATTGTCAAGCTTTGACGTGACAAATGCGTGAACTAAAATCTTTGCTATATCTACACTTAGAAACTTTCTAATGCGTGATATGTTCCTAATAGCATAAAAAGAAGATTTGCAAATTTGCTTAATATGCTTGTCCAGTGAAAGAGTCGTGTCGAATATAACTCCAATGTTCCTCGCAGAATTCGAAAGCCCAACAGATGCAGCAGCAACTTGAATATCGTCCAAGATTGGAGCGGGACGATGCTTAGCGTGGAATACCAACATCTCCGTCTTATCATCATTAAGTTTAAGGTTATTACGCAGCATCCATTTATCAATATCCGTTACACAGGTTTCCAGCTTAAATCGTGCACGGTCAAGATCACCCGCAACAGATGATTTAAAAGTTACGTAGACTTGAGTGTCGTCGGCGTAGAGGTGGAACGATACTCCATGGTGCCTCATTATATCACCCAACGGCGCTGTATAAAGCAGATACAGTATTGGGCCCAGCACAGAGCCTTGCGGAACTCCGCAGCCCAAGGGACGACTGGAAGAGCGCGCATTGCCAATCGAGACGAATTGCATACGTCCACTGAGATAGGACTTGAACCAAGCGTGAGCCTTGCCTTCAATGCCAAATCGATTAGTGAGTCTTGCAAGTAATATTTGGTGATCGACCGTGTCGAATGCAGCCGATAGATCCAACAATAATAGGATGACGCACTGATCCTGATCAATTGCTTGTAGAATATCGTTCTGTACTCTTAGTAATGCTGATTCAGTACTATGGCCGGATTTGTAGGCAGACTGAAACAATTCCATTAAGTCATTCTCAGTCACATAGTCGATCAGCTGAGTAGCCACCACTCTCTCGCATATTTTAGAGATGAACATTAAATTAGAAATCGGCCGATGATTAGAAAACTGTTCATAGTCCAGCGACGCGCGCTTGAGCAAAGGTTTCAGTAAGGCTTCCTTTAGGACCTCAGGCATTACAGCCTGTTCAAGTGACAAGTTTACAATCTTGGTAATCACCGGTAGTAGAACATCGATGCTTCCTTTTAACACAGAAGCAGGGAGGGGATCGAGCTCACAAGATTTTACTGTTGTAGAAGCAATAACGCTCGACAATTCCTCGGCAGTGATGAGTCGAAATTCACTAAGCTTAGTCCTAGAAGCGCAAGTGTCAGTGAACTCATCCACTAATTGACCCTTTCTAGAGTCAAGTTCAGTCCTAATCTTCGAAATCTTCTCTGTAAAGTAGTCAGCAAATGCATCAGCTAATGCTGCGGCATTGTCCCATGAGGGGAGCTTTCTCTCCCCTTTCAAGTGAAGAAGCTTGTCGACAGTAGCGAACAGCTTTTTTGGATCAGACTGATGCTCCTCTATTAGATGAGAGTAGTAGCCCATTTTCGATTGGTGAATTAAGTCATTCACAACTTTGCACTGAGTTACGTACAACTCCCGATCAACAGTCAGGCCAGAGGCGCGCCAACGCCTTTCAAGCCTTCTGCGCTCCAGTTTCGCCTCCTTTATGCCATCATTATACCATGGCGCAGCCGGACGTAAAGTAACAACTCGCTTCTTTAGCGGCGCATGTTTGTCCAGCAATGATGATAACACGCTGTTGTACTGTTCAACGAGAGCTGATACATCATCAAAGCTGTCCAAGGACATCAAGGGAGAATTAGCAATATCAGCACACAGCTGGAGCATGTCGATAGATTTCAGTTTTCGATAACAAATCTCTTTCTTCTCATATCTAGTCTTCATGAGGGAGAGAGTACACGATACAGCACAGTGGTCAGAAATACATGGATCTGCCACAGAAAAGTTCCTGGCGATGTCCTCATCCGCCCTGGTGATGACAAGGTCCAGCGTATGACCATTTCTATGGGTGGGGCCAGTAACATGTTGCCTCAAATTAAACACATCCAGCAGCTGAAGAAATTGCCGGGCAGGAGAGTTGTGTTTATCGTTGACGTGAAAATTAAAGTCACCAACCAGAAGAAGAGAGCCTGAAGCTGTTACTAGTTCCTCTAGCAGGCGCGGGAACTCATCAAAAAATACCCCATGTGAGTTAGACGAAGGTGGCCGATATATAACAACAATACGCAGCATAGTTGACGAATGATTCATCATTAAGTCAGTAAACTCAAATGACTTGAATTTACTCTTAATAAGACATTGCTTCTTAAACTTTAGCATTTTCTTGTACAGTAGACCTACTCCGCCGCCTCTTGATCCTCTCGGTACGCTGTAAAATTCGTAGCCAGTTGGGCAAACATCGCGAATAATTTGCCCATCCAACTCACCAGAGCATAACCATGTTTCAGTCAACGCTAAAATGTCAATGTCGTGTTCAACGACGTGATCTTTTACCATTAAAGATTTGTTCCTCACAGATCTCGTGTTCAGAAGAGTGAAGGTAACAGGCTTAGTAGTAGATGGACTAAGAGGCATCGGTAGTCTCTTAATATTGACTAAATTAACATTCAGAGTCTTGTTCAATCGAGCAGAACCAGAATCCGTAAAGTCTTGAATATTATATGAGTCATAATCCTGGAGATTATATTTCCGCTTTGACAAATATAACGGCCTTATCGGCTTAGAACTATAACTGTCTATCGATGTTTGTCCTCCACGCTTTCCTCTTAGCCTTCGAATTAGGCCTTCCAACTTCAGAGAGTCCCAGACGAAAGAGTTAAGTGGCTTCGTTAGTTGACCTTGAATATGGCGGGAAGTTTGAACTCCGGGCGAAGTAGCTTTCCACCAAAAGCGAAGCGAAAATAGAAAGTTTCTTGAATATGTCGTCATTATAGCAGCAGGTAGTCCTTAGATTTCAACTGGTACAAATGTTAGAGTAAAAAACTTGTATAAAATGGTTAAAAACTCAAAGACATCGACGAGCGAATAATTAAGCAGCCAACTTGGCGCGTATTTACATAAAAAAAATAAAAATAAAATAAAAAAATAAAAAAAAAATAAAAAAAAAGCAAGACCGTGATTATAGTGGATTTCATATGAGTGGGCAAGTTATATGGCAATGACTTATTTACAGCATCATGGTCACTGACTGTACAATGTCATTCTATGAGATTGAAATGGTTTCTCATTGTTTTTGTCTTTCTAATCAAATAAATTACAGATTTATGGTACAGTAATTAAGTTAGAGTATAGCTATGGTTTTAAGGCTATATATGGACATATTTTTGTCCCACTCATAGAAAATCTGCTCCACTATTACCTTAATTATGTCCAGTAAATTTAGAGCACTTTCTTCAGTGAGAAATAGACATCTTCTGCTACATTGGTTGTCTCTTTGAATGGATTCTTAATCATGACAATCAATACCTCTTATTAAATTGGAGCAAGTTATGTACCAAGTTATTTCCCTCTGCTATATCACCATACTGTATGAATCCTAAAGATTCATACCAAAGTAATAATTACATTACTTATTTAGAGATAGATCCGATAATATAATTTACGATTCTTTGATTCTTTTTAAAGAAGTCTTAAAAATGTTTTCAATAAAGACTCAATATTTTAATGAAATTTAATTAAGAAAATTTCCATGGATGCACATTTACTTACTGTAGTATAATTATTTATATTTTTAAGCAATTCAGAGCTGTCAATTCCAGAGCTTCTAAAACATTACCATGAGAGGAAATCCCAGTTGAGTCGAACCAAGCGAAGGCCCTACTCTGCTATTGTGTGTTCAACAAAGGATGCACAAAAAGTGAAAGAGAAAAAGGAAGTGAAGAAGGAAAATAACTTGAATGCTTTCATTACAGGTAACCTGCAATGTGTGGATATGTGACAGGGGTGTTCTAAATTACCAGGTTCATTACTAGACTGACTAGTGGCACAAGGGAGGGTACTGGAAGGGAAGGGAGGGGAGAGGGGGGGATAGAAAAAGAGGAGTGACAGGCTAATTGGTACCTTTAATGTGTCCTTCAAACATGCATGTGAAGTTTAAGTGGAATAACTACATGTATATAAGAATTGATAAGAGTATGCTAATTGGGAAGCAAGTTGCAGCTGATATTTCAAGCCCTTTCTCAGAATGAAAGAGTGAATTGTGGGTACTTTGGAAATATGTGTAGTGTACTAAGTGTTTATAATGATATGCCAGCTGCATGGCTACTATGGAAAGTGAGTTGCAGCTGATTTTCGAGTGCTTGACTCAAAGAGGGAACTGTGGGTGGAGGAAATAGTGTAAGTTAAATAAGCAAATCTTCTCTACTTTTGAGCTGAATATAAATGCTTCAATCATAATCGACAAAAACTGAAGAACATACAATCATGTAACCAAAGAAGACTCCAAATCCTCAGACAGTTATGGCACTGCAATACAATAATTTTTAATTAATGCTGTCTGGTAAAAATGGTTGTGAGGCTTCTACATTTACTGTATTACTAAGTAATAATATTACCCATTTACTGTATGACTAGTAATAATAATTATTATCCATTTACTGTATTACTAGTAATAATATTATCCATTGCAGTGAAGGGAGAAACTGTCAACCCCCAGCCACGCCCACCAATCACTGGACCTGTAAGACTAGATGATGACAAATTATACAAAGGTACATTAAACTGTAAGCCAGTGAGAATTACCAATCAAATGAACTGGCATTTACATGGCAGCCTTCTAAATATTTTTTCCTCATTTCGTTAATTCAAGCCAGTGCTATGGTAAAAGGGGGAAACATTACCAAAAGAGACTTATACCTCCCCTTCCCCCATAAAATAAAACATAACCCTCCTCCCAAAAAACAATCCTCCTTTAGAAGTACTACCCTCTTTACAGACTGTAACTGGTGTCCCAGGAAATTTGCACCCCCATAAATTTGCACTCCCTGGTGCAAGTATTAACTAGATTTTTTCCCCAGGAAATTTGCACCCAGTTAGGAAAGTTGCACTCTCCATGTCTTGCGTTTTTTTACTCTACTTAAGATGATTTGAATTGAGCACCAATTAATGTTTTCGCATAGCGTTCTTACCGAAACCTTACTGAGGAAATTTGCACTCCTGTGTCTTACTCTAAGGTGATTTGAATTGAACGACGATGGTTTACGTACGGACCCGCGGTCAGAATAGGAAACACCGACTAGCATACACTTAGGATGACTTGTGGGGTGCTACAAGGATCAACGCTTGGACCACTCTTATTCTTACTTTACATAAGCGACATGCCAAACTGCTCTAAGAAACTCTCTTTTCGAATTTTTGCAGACGATACTAATGTTTTCTACTCAAATAAAAATATGAACGAGATTGAAAATGTAACGAATGATGGGCTGGGAGATATATTTCGCTACTGTGCTACAAATAGACTCTCTATCAACATGAAAAATACCAACTATATGCTTATTAGCTCTCAAAGGAAAAAAAATTCAAATATCCAAATTGAGAACATCGAACAAAAAGACCATATCAAATATTTAGGAATATATATTGACAGACATATCAGTTGGGAACAACAGATTAAACACGCTAACTGCAAAATCGCAAAGAATACAGGTATTTTGAACAAATTGAAATATCACGTTGATTTAAATATGCTAAAGCAACTCTACTACACTCTAATCTACCCTTACATCAACTATGGTATCATGAGTTGGGGTAACACATACACTACCCATCTTACAAAACTTCGTACCTGTCAAAACGAATGTATCAGAAATATATGTTTTGCTTATAAGAGAGAAGACGCCACTCCCTATTTTAATCTATTACGAATCCTCAAGCTCGACAACGTTTTTAAGTTGAAAATAGCGATTTTGACCTTTAAAATTATAAATAAAAAGATACAGTTCCTTCTATATTCTCAAACACCATAAAAACAGCCGCAACATGCCACACTTATAACACCAGATTCGCTGCTAAGCAAAATTTTAGTAGGCCAAAAGCTCGAACCAACTATGGAATCCATACGTTTAGATTTATTTCGTCTTCAATTTGGGAGTCAGTTGATTGTAATATAAAACAGTCAAAATCGTCCTATACGCATTTTCAAAACAATACAAACAATCGCTTCTCCTTTCTCAAGCATAAACTACTATTAGATTAACAGACATGGGCTTTATTTTCATTATTATTATTGTGTTAAGTTCCGGTTCACGTATCATTGAGTAATATTTACGTTCAAATATTAACATCACAGGCAGTGGTCAACTCGAAAGCCCTAATGCTACTTTGACCACTGCGCACGATTGATTTATTATATTTTCTATCACATATATTTACTTCTCATATCCCCTTTCTAAACTCATAAACTGTAATATTTTTCTTTTTGAACATGTGCAAAATAAATCTGAACTGAACTGAACCACCGTTTTATACGGCCTACCCTGAGGCTCTGTTATGAAATCCGGCTGTATGGTAAAAATAAGGCAACTTTTACGCATAAAATGTGTGTGAGCGCACTTGATAACGACAATATGCAGGAGAATATATGTAAACCTCTTATTAACCGAGTTCGAGGTCCGTACCCGGGGTCCGTACCGTATGTTATGGACCTTATTAACCGAGTGCGAGGTCCGTACCGTATGTTATGGACCTTATTAACCGAGTGCGAGGTCCGTACCGTATGTTATGGACCTTATTAACCGAGTGCGAGGTCCGTACCGTATGTTATGGACCTTATTAACCGAGTGCGAGGTCCGTACCGTATGTTATGGACCTTATTAACCGAGTGCGAGGTCCGTACCGTATGTTATGGACCGCAAATGGACCAATCATAGCTCGCGTATACTTAGCTCTATAATACTGTAACGTGATTTATTTTCTTATCCTAGGTGCATGCATGCTTCATCTAGATCCACAGCACATTGAAGAAGTCCAGAAGGCTACGATAGAAGGACTACGTAAATACTCTGCTTATGGCCAGGGCAACGAATCCTCGAGCCCACCACCTCCCCCGCCTCGAGCTTCGCCAGAACCCATATTCACGTTCCCGGATGAAGAGAAACCTGCGCAGGATACTGATGATGAATCATGCATCGACGATGATTACAGCGATGATGAGTCCGAGCTGCAGTCCATTGGTGCGTCAGATGGAACCAAGAATACAGCTTCGATGACGAGACCACTGGTGTTTGAGATACCAACCGCTGACCTAGAGTACTGTAGTGGGGACGAAGACACTCTCAGAGGCCCTAACGCGTCTCCTTCGGCCGAACAAGCAAGAGGACTGTCAGCCGATTATGTGGCCAAAAGTGATGTCTTCCTTGATGAGCTCGCTCTAAAGAGCGCGCAAGAAACCGAGGAACTGTCAGCGATGTTTTCCGATATGGAGATCGCAAAGAATCGAGTCGAGAACATTGACCTGCGTAGTGTCCTGAGCTCTGCTATGACTGCAGGGCGACGGACGGTCTCCCCCTCGGGGGTGGCAGAACTACCCCAGGGGGACCCCACAGGGTTAAGTGTCGTCAATATTGGTATGCCGTTAGAAGAGTTAGAGCCTTGTGCTGAGGGACGCAATTATGATGCATTATGGGTGGAAGAGCCTTACGTGCCGCGGATTCGTAGCGCAGGAGTAAGACGTGATGTGCATTCAGGTCGTGAGAGATTTCACAGGCCTCAGAGAAGGGTTCAGTCTGCTAAAACTAGAAAACAAGAATATGAAAACGAACTTGTGTTGGAAGGAAAGACGTTTGAGTTCTTGAACTCGCAGGATTTAGCTGTTTCTGGACGACTTAGTGGACATCCAAGCCGGAGGTCTTGCGAGGCGGGTCCTCGTGCTACGAAAAGTTCCCACGCCAAGGACAGGGCAAGGTATCCTGCCCAGGAAAAGGTATTAAAAGTTTGTTGGAGCTATAAATGTTTCCTGCAATCAGCAGTGAAACAGGGCACTGTTCATGTTTTTAAGAGAAATTTCAGTAGAGCAATTTGAAATCGGTTCACTGTAACCGAAATCAAGTTTCTAGAATAAGCTTTTGTAATCCACTTTAATCTTTGCCATCCTCTGTAGAAAAAGTTTGAAAAGCATGACCAGGACATTCCCATGGTTTTCTCTTCTATCTCAGGATGTTATTTTAGAAGGTTTGTTTCAGAGAAACTTGAAGGCTCAATTCGATTGACAGAAAGAGATATCATTCCTTGGGGAATAGGCCCACACATTTTTTTGTGAAGGGATTGTTATTGTGCTCTAGTTCGATTTTGTGTTCCCCTCTCTGTCGCTTTTGTGTGAGTATATATGATCTTCCTTGTCAGTCCCATTTTCGATTCACTGTATGCACGTCTTGAGCCCACATTAATGGCTTCAATTTTCCCAGATTGTTGGAAAACCACCTCGCCCCAAATCAGGCAACAGAAAAAAGAAACATAAAGAACACAAGCAAGAGTCCGCTGTCGGTGCGAACTCTAAATCTCCTGGACTGGAAGACACCGTAACATCGATAGAAGAAACAACAAACTTACCACATCCTCCGCATTCTAGAAAGTCATCCTTGAGAAAGGCATTTTCCCAGGGTGATGTTCGATGTCTTTCTCCTGAGGTCATTTCCAGCGTCAAAAAGACTGTGTCTTTCAGTGAAGAAGTCTTTGAAAAGCATACTCGGCCACTTGTCAAGTCAAACAAAGACAGCGACCCTTCTAGTGGAAATCCTGAGTCTTCAGAACCTATTACTGATGCAGAAAAACATTCTGTCAGCGAAACTACACACGAGGAAAAAGAGAAAAAGTGTCATACCGCCGTACCTAATGTAGGGGTCATTATCCAGAATGGACTCGAAGTAAGGGAGCCTGTTAACGAGGTACAACAGAGCCCTTCGGATTCGGGTCCCTCTGCCTCTAAGGTGAGGACAAAGAATGAATGCAGCACGAAGTCGAGGCTGATAGCAAAAGTGAAAGAGGCAGTACGGTGTTCGTGCCACGATGAGGAGTGCCACTGTCGTGACATCACTAGACCAACCATGGCAGTCCTATATCAGGCCAAGGCTGCCCGTGAACAGGCCGCAGATAATGCCGGCAAGGATGGAAGGCTCTCCCCACCTGCCGCTGTACTGAAGGAAAAACTTCTCGTAAGTCAATCAGAGAGTTAACGACATGTTTACTATGATGGGATTTACGATGGCTCAGTCATATACACTGTGTTTATTCAACCTCAAGTTACAAAATGGAATGCTAAGCTCAAATAAAAACTGTTTGTTTCCGGGTACCCGACCGAGCCTAGGCTTCCCTTGTCGACCCTACAACTTTTTCCACCAAACTTTTAACTACGAGCTTGACATTAGAAAATCGCTGTTTTTTTTTAATCTGCGAAAAATTTATAGCCAGCCGGAGCGAAAAGTTACAAAAAATAGAAATGTTAGCAAAAATAATGACCGGTTCTTTACGCCAAATAAAAAAATTGCGATTTCAGGTACCTACCTACCGACCTTTTTTAAAATTGTAACTGGAATCAATTTAAAGAAAGGTCGGTAGGTAGGTACCTGGAATCACATATTTTTTTTATTTGGCGTAAGGAACCGGTCATTATTTTTGCTGGAGTGGAAATGTTAAAGTGCAGTGATACACCACCTTGCTTAATCATCATCATCATCTTCCTTTTGTCCAAACAGAAGCAGCGGCCATCAAGACCCAGTTCAGCGCCAATCAGACGAGCTCCAGAGCGTCCTCGATCCCCAACGAGCCCGACGCGATCCACAGTTGATTCAGCATCTTCTCAGGTAATACTAGTATTCATGAAACGCAAGCTTGTTCCAATGATTTCAAACGTTCTCAATTTTTTAAGCCTGAATATCAGGCTCTCTCAAGGGGGAAGAGGAATTCTTGCTCATCTATTCTTTTATCGAACAGAACGCTTTTTATGTTCAACTGTAATAATACAATCAATCCAGAAAACGTTGTCCAAGGATATATACTTATATACTTTAAGTACAAATCATAAATAATGGCAATAAAATATACATGTCGTTATGGGATGTCTTCGAAAAAAAATACGTTTCGCGATCAGACAATGCGAAATTTGTAGAATTTATTTGTACATTTAAGGCTGATCATGTGCCAATATATCCAAACTATATACTATAGATATATTTCCTTTTGTGCGATCGCGCCTAAAGTGTGTTTTACCGATGTCCATTGAGTAAGGACTATTTTTTAAAAAAAATCGAAAAAGATCCCATAAGTTCTGCTATTTTATTTCTTTGTGGTGCACATCTAAAAAAGAGGAAATACGTTTTGAAGGTCGAAAAATAGCCGATTCTCCGCTGATAAAGCTAGTTTGTGTGGCGGCTCAATTCAGTGCTTTTTTCCCCGTATCGTACGTCATGCATACCAAGCATACCACACCTTCAGCACAAAGAAAGCACAATAGTGCGCAATAGGCCTTTTGCAGCTAACACTGTCACGTGCTGATATAATACAGTCACGTGCTGATATAATACAGTCACGTGCTGATATAATACAGTCACGTGCTGACATAATACAGTCACGTGCTGATATAATAATAATAATAATAATAATAATAATAATAATAATAATAACTTTATTACAGTGTCAATGTATTTAGCTGTTCAGCTAATGGGGGACACTTTAACAGAAGATAGAGTAAAATAAGATATAGAGGATATTACATGGCCGCGCGGAGATACCGATTTTATCTTCGAGTGTTGATGAAATATCTTACGAGTGAGCGCAGCGAACGAGTAAGATACTCATCAACACGAGAAGATAAAATCCGGATCTCCAAGCGGCCATGTAATGTTCTGTTTAATATATAATTATTGATGAAATACTAGTTCAATCTCTTACTAAAAAGGCTATAAATCTTTGAAATCGAGTCATATTTTCAAAAGTGATATCTTCACGTGTGAAGATATCACATATTAGAAAGAAATATACACTGGTATTTCATCGAAAATTATATATTAAAAAAAAGTAACCTAGAGTTATGTACAATTTGAAAATCTACTTGATAACTATACTTAAATATATTATAAAATCTAAAAATTTATATGCAGAGCTAATTATATCATGAGCTGCATAATATGCAGCAGTAAGAATTGTTATCTATTAAGCTTGATATATCTAACTTTCGTATATTATGTTTAAACGAATTTAGACTGGACATAGTCCTAAGACTAGGCCTAAGCTTTGTCCATATAAATGGTCCCAAGTATCTAATTGAATGCTTTCCATAACTAACTGTTTCAAACCTAGGTATATCAAATTTACTGTTTCTGAGCGAGTAACGCGTACTTTTACTTTTGAACAAGCCCGAGACACTACTCGGTACAAGTCCGTATTTAACCTTGTACATCAGTGTAGCAATATCCTGTAAACGTCTATTATACAATGTTGGTAGCTTGGCACGGTTCAGGAGTTCCAGGTATGACTCTGACTTAGACCTGTAGACTGCCCTCAACGCTCGCTCCTGAACACGTTCAAGCTTCCTGCAGTCTGATGACTTACAAAAATGCCAAACTAAATGACAGTAAGTTAAGTGGGGCAGAATTGACGACATATATAGTGATAGCTTAGCTGTACAAGGTATAAGATTACGTAATCGCATAAGTACTCCTACTTTCCGACTAGTCTTGGTGCATAATTCACTTATGTGACTAGTAAAATTCAAACGTTCGTTAATGTATACACCTAATAGCTTAATCTGCCCTGTTCTCGTGATTTCATGGTCGTCTATACGCATAGTTTCATTCTTATTATTTTCAGCATCTACGTCCCTAGGATTAATTATTAATGACTGGAATTTGTCTGGGTTGGCTAGCAAGTAATTGTTCTTATACCAAGCCGAGGCTAACTGGCCTTGCGTCTTCAGACTTAATCCCACTGTGTCATGATCCTTTCTCATTATGTACAATTGATGGTCGTCAGCATACATTGTGAGGTTAGCATTTTTGACATGAAAAGACATGTCATTTTGGAACATGTTCCATAGGAGGGGTCCAAATGACGAGCCCTGTGGACAGCCTCGTTCCATCTTTATCCACTCGCTTGTAACATCATAATACAGTCACGTGCTGATATAATACTTCGTTAACAAATGAATGAGCTCGTGATCCCCATGGGAAAGACGTTGTCATGATGCTAGACGGCAAGCCATCTTCAAAAACGCAGTTTTAGAAAGATCGACAATCGTTTGGAGGTGGGAAATAGCATTTACAAACAGGTTTTGCTAATAACAATACCGATCTCGTACAAGTGCCTTTAAATATATGAATTAAGATTATTTTGCCCTCCAGTACAACCACGTGATTGCATTCCTGCTAAAGGCCTATTGTTCAATAGTCGACCGTGCGCGCTGCAGACAAAAAATCGATTGGGAAAATGTGTTTTTTTTTGCGAGTTTTTTTCCACACTTTTCTCGATCGCTAAGTTGATAGCACGGTGGCTTGGTTATGCTAAGACAATTAGACTCGCTCTTGGTTGCTCTCGGCTTTGATAGTTGACTCGAGGCTGCGTCGCCCATCGCCAATTAACTATCAACCGATTTAAACCTCGAACTCGCAGTCCAATTGTTGAATAGCCTCCTCCACGGACAAACCTACGATGTGGCCGCCAAACGTCAAAAGCGAGCCAAACGTCCACTCACTCCCCTCACTAGCTGTCAATTTATCCTGGTGCTGCTTCAACGCGTAAATATGATTGGTTTAATTTCACTTCCGGTTATCGTTAGGGTTTAGCTAGGGAGGGGTCACGTTGCCTTTTTGTTCACTTTTGACGGTGATGCACACGATAGTGTCGGCGGTCGAACAGAAGCCTCAATCTCAGTGAATGGCCTATTTCGCATGTGATACTATCTTGACGGTCACCCTGTGGGTAAACACGGAAGCGAGGCGATTTCGGGCAACGTGCGGGTTTGTTTTGTTCTGTTTTGGCGAAATCGCCTCGCTTTCGTGTTTATCCACAGGGTAACCGTCAAGATTGTATCGACCGCGAAATGGGCCATTCGAGTGGTATCCCTAGGGAAATGGCTTTTAAAATATTTGAGACCTCTGGGAAGTCTGATTCTCTTTGAGGAACTTTCACGGGCGATCGGGGTCACTGGAGCAACGGAATTTCACTCCTTGTCATTTGTCTTTTAGTTTGATGAGGGACTGGGGATTTTTAAGAAATCTCTAAACAGCCCAAAATCGTCACAAATGGAGACAAAAACAACAAGTTATGTAAAGGATATACATATTAAAAATAGTAAGATATTTTGTAAGAAAATTATAACATTCAGAAATAATTTACACACATGAGAATGAGTCCATCTCTCTCGACTGATAATTACCAACCCCTGTGGCAATGGGCTTCCTGTGGTAACCTCACCTTTTCTGTGATTAACTTCCAGTCCTTATAAGGCCTGTTTTTTTAGGCCTTTCGAACGAGTCGACGGACCGCCGAGCAATGTTAAGCCTGGTTCACACTAGTGATATAAGCACAAGCAACATACACAGATGCAGTAATGTATTGATCATTAGCTGTACTTGTCCTTATCTCACACTAGTGATGTAAGCACAAGCAACATACACAGATGCAGTAATGTATTGATCATTAGCTGTACTTGTTATTATCTCACACTAGTGATATAAGCACAAGCAACATACACAGATGCAGTAATGTATTGATCATTAGCTGTACTTGTTATTATCTCACACTAGTGATATAAGCACAAGCAACATACACAGATGCAGTAATGTATTGATTATTAGCTGTACTTGTTCTTATCTCACGCTAGTGATGTAAGCACAAGCAACATACACAGACGCAGTAATGTATTGATCATTAGCTGTACTTGTTATTATCTCACGCTAGTGATGTAAGCATAAGCAACATACACAGACGCAGTAATGTATTGATTATTAGCTGTACTTGTTCTTATCTCACACTAGTGATATAAGCACAAGCAACATACACAGATGCAGTAATCTATTGATCATTAGCGGCACTTGTTTTTATCTTTTCGCACAATGTGCAATTACACAATTTGCAGATATTACGACGTTATTATTTCATTAAAGCAATTGCAGTTTATTTAGTGTTTTCTTATCTTGCAGCACAAACGCAGTGGACCACAGGGATCCCGACGACCCAGACCTGTATCAGCGCACATTAAGAGACCGAGGTAACAACCAACATCAGTGATATGAATTATGTACTTCCTGTTGAAGAAGGTTAATGCAGCTGAAACAGGTTATTTAAAAGTACAATATTTTAAAATATTTTTCCACAAAGAAAAGAACAAAGTTTTGAATAGAACCGACTATTCCTTTACAAGAGCGACATGTTGAGAAAATGACGTCACGACAGCAAACTGCTGGATGAAAATCGCGAACTATTCGGGACACACTTTCAAATAAGAGATTGATATTTTACACCACAAATTGGCACAATCATTGAGAAGTTGAAGCGAATTCGCGAACCGAAGACGAAGTCCAAAGCCAAAGAGTTAGTCCGTCCATCTGGTATTCACTTTAAACCTTGTCTAACAGTTCCAGCAAATGTCCAACATTTCCTCGTCGTTTGTCGAAGGCAAAGAAACAAATCCTGCTAAACATTTCACAGCGCCGTTAAGTGTAGAAAGCGGCGCCCAGAAGTTCGTCCGAGACAAAACATTCTCGGGCGAGATTCAGCAGGACATTGATGAGTAGATCTCGGATGCAAAATGCAAAGAAGTTTTGCCGAGGGCGGGAATATGGTAGCGCACGCGTGCAAACGTTTTTTTTCGCGCCTTTTGTGCGAACTGAGTTAACCACAGGCAGCCCAAGCTCAAAGTTTGAATTTATTTGACAGTTGAACTACGAAGGTTCAAACATCCAGAATATCTGGTATTTTATTGCACTAAATGGCAAATGAATAACACAATAAACTTGCGTTGATGAAGATTAAGTTGCTGTATCTTGAATTTGGGGGTTTGGGGGCCGATTTAACGAGTTTCTAGGAAACATGGATTCACTCCTAAAGAGAGGAAAGGCCGGCAAGCCGACGCGATGGCGTGTTCACATACCTGTCATCTCCACGGCAAAAGTGACCCTTAAATCCACTCAATCGACGTGATACTTCTGGATCTCGTAGACAGATCTCCTTGCTACGTATCCTCCAAGTTTCATGACGAAACATTCAAAGAATACCGAGAAATGATTTTTGTCACCTCGCATTCACCTCTTCACACTTTGTCGAGACACCGGAAGTCCAACCGAAAGTATGCCTCGTTTTGGAGTTGAAAATCACAGCCGCACCATTTGGATGGGAACGCTCCAAAACGAGGCATCCTTTCGGTTGGACTTCCGGTGTCTCGACAAAGTGTGAAGAGGTGTTTTGGACGGCGAAATGCGAGGTGACAAAAATCATTTCTCGGTATTCTTTGAATGTTTCGTCATGAAACTTGGAGGATACGTAGCAAGGAGATCTGTCTACGGGATCCAGAAGTATCACGTCGATTGAGTGGATTTAAGGGTCATTTTTGCCGTGGAGATGACAGGTATGTGAACACGCCATCGCGTCGGCTTGCCGGCCTTTCCTCTCTTTAGGTAGAGTGAATCCATGTTTCCTAGAAACTCGTTAAATCGGCCCCAAAACCCCCAAATTCAAGACACAACAACTTAATCTTCATCAAAGCAAGTTTATTGTGTTATTCATTTGCCATTTAGTGCGATAAAATACCAGATATTCTGGATGTTTGAACCTTCGTAGTTCAACTGTCAAATAAATTCAAACTTTGAGCTTGGGTTGCCTGTGAGTTAACCGGAATGTTTGAACTGAACAAAAAAAATCCAAAGTGAGTAGTGAATTGGAGAAAACTGAGTGAGGGTTAGCCAGAAAACCGTTGCAAAAAGTGTTCAAATACTCATATATTTGGAAGCAATCCGTTAGACTACTAGTTAAAGTATAAATCAGCTACTTGAACCGTAAAATACAAGCAAAAAGGGAACCCTAAGGCTGGTAAAAATGCAAGAGACCAGCTGAGACTTCTGAGCCGCTGAAACACTTAACGCTGTACAATGTTTTTGCCTTCGACAAATCGACTTCGGTCTTACGGAGTTCAAATCGCTGAGCAGCTGAAACACTTAACGCTGTACAATATTTTTGCCTTCAACAAATCGACTTCGGTCTTTCGGAGTTCAAATCGGAAGAAAGTGGACTTTTTCTTCACACTCTCGACTAGAAATTTCAAAGATCCTGGCACTCTTGGAACGAGCAAGCTCACTACATTATTTTTTTATTGATTTGATAAACTGTATTTGTGCTGAATTTACTGATGGTAATACTAGTAGAGGGGAGTAAAATTTGGTCTGAAATCATAGTACGAGAGTTTAGCGGTCGTGCGACATATATATATATATATTTGTAAACAAACTTCCCGCGATAGTCTTCAATATATGTTTCTTCCGGTTCGTTTATCGGAAGCTACCAAAAACTACTTCATCGGGGTGGTGTGTCAAGTTGCAAAACAGCCTATACGAGGGAGTAGGGGAAATATGTCAGCTGTCCATTTCTTCGCTGGGGACTCTAGACGGGACATCATTCGACAGTTTGATTAAAATTTTTTGAATGTGATGACCGTTATAAATCCTTATGATGGCTCATATCTGCCCCGATCATAGGGAGAAAAAAAATCGCCGAAAATCTGGACCAGTTTGACGGTTTCTACTGAGGTAGTTTTTGCGAGTGTGTACCACTTGATATCGCCGTGAATGACCACCAAAAACTTAGCTCATTTACTGTTCTTCAACATTTTGAATATTAGCGAGGGAGCAGGAACCTGGAAGTTTTCGTTTTTCGGCAAAATTCTCGCGCGTCTCGCTTGTCGGCCATGAATTTAGTTGCCTGCCTTGTGTACTTTTATGTTGTTGGCGAGATGAGCCACAGGAAGCCCGAGCTATATGTAAACAAACCTGAACCACAGGAAACCCGAGCTGTATTATGAGCGCGCGTTAAATCAAAACATTCACAGCAGAATCAAGTCAAAAGGTATTTTATTTCACAATTTGCTAAGAAATAATGAATTATTAAAACATCAGTGACAAATACACAAAATGGGAGGATGGTTAGCCTGTGAAAACATCAAGGCAGCCCTGTACGAACATTAGCACCATCTGCGTCTCTTTCACTGTTATTAGATTTATTACAGTTTTCCGTAACGACTTATTCACTCCTTGTCATGGATATGACACTGACCGATGAATGCAACAGTTGACAGATTGCGACGCGCCTCTTATGACGTCATCAGTGAAAAACTAATTATGCAAATAAAGTTGCGGACTTGACTCATAGTCACCGTGGATTCGTACAATTTGGTTCTCAACTCAAATATTTTGGCACTAGGGTTATTTTTATAGATAACGTATGCCGGCGTACTAGAAATACAGTAACTAGAGAGATCAAAGCATTTTAATATCCTGATAAATTGATCACTATATAGGGGCTGGCGCAAGTGGTGCATGTTCAATTCCCGATCGCGGCGTCATATGTGAGTTGAGTTTGTTGTATCTCTCCCTTGCTCCGAGGGTTTTTCTCCGGGTATTCCGGTTTTACTCTCCACAAAAAACACCTAAATTCCAATTGATCTGTGGTTTAGTCGGGTCCTGACTTTGATCAGCCCTATGGTTGTTTCAGGGCGCGTTAAAATCCAGAGAGAGAGCATGAGTAATATTTGTGAAAATACATTATTCATTTGAATGATAGGAGGCGGCTGTCCGTTATATCCAGTAATCCTGCATGTACCGCTCGAGACCTGTATTCTGCCGATTATACTGTAGCTCTATTGTTTTCGTACTGTACGTTCTAAAGGTAAGGGTGTTTTGTATTGTTGGGTAAGCCAATGCTGTGGCTCGTTTCGAGCGGTACAGGATGGCCCGCTATCTCAGGCTAATCTACATAGTGATAACCACAATCCATTTCTATCTGGGAATGTCCAATGAACGTTCTTCGTGACAACATTTTTTAAATAGCTGTATATTTGATAAACACAATTAATTCGTTTTCGACAAAAAATAACAAATGTGACGTCAGTTTATATGTCGTGCGCCAAAATGACTAAACACAACTTCATTCGGTGTCATAAAAATAGACAGCCATTTTATTTTCTTATTTATGGATGTCTTGATAAAACATTTGCTTCCTGTTTGTAAAATATAGTTTTGTCAAGACACTCTAATTACACCGTACCCAGGAGTTCATTACCCGGAGCGCTGGCGTCCATCTGTCATAGAATCGTGTCGCGATGCAGCGTTTTCCCAGACCGGGTTATTTTTAGATTTCATTTCTCACTGTTCGTTATCATCACGGCATGTTAACAAAAGATGCCTCGCTAGCTTCTGTTGTTTGGTCAACCAACATGGCTGATACATTAATCATTTGAATTAGAATTACGCAAACGCTTGTGATTGGCTAGCAGAACCAAACTCACGGGTAACGCATTCTAAAAATATCCCGGTCTGTAAAAACGCTGCATCATAGACGTAGTATGGGAGATGGATGCTCCGGGTAATGGGCTCCATTTCCATACTCTACTCTACCGGTCTGTAAAAACGCTGCATCATAGACGTAGTATGGGAGATGGATGCTCCGGGTAATGGGCTCCATTTCCATACTCACTCTACCGGTCTGTAAAAACGCTGCATCATAGACGTAGTATGGGAGATGGATGCTCCGGGTAATGGGCTCCATTTCCATACTCTACTCTACCGGTCTGTAAAAATGCTGCATCATAGACGTAGTATGGGAGATGGACGCTCCGGGTAATGAGTTCCTGTAAAAACCCAGTACCATTTCCACTGTTGGAGTTTTTAACTATCATGATCTCTGACCTAATGAAGATCCCCATATGTATGTCATTATCCTTCTTATACAACTAATAATGAAAAATATTCCTCGAAATGGAGATGAAGCGGCGAGGTAAATATTCACTGCTATTCGCCGACACTGAGGTGAATACTTGTTTTAGTGTATACCACACAAGAGAAATAGCCAGCCGCAAATTAGTTCAAAAATCCATTTACAAGTGAATTCTTCACATGCGCCATTTTGTCTCCAAGCCGGGAGGTGAATAGTGCAGGATATTCCGTAGCCAATCAGAGCATGCGAAAAGCACTATTCATTTGTGTGGGATATACTACTGTTGTTTATGTTATGGCATTGGTAAAATAATAATATATATATTGCAAAATATTTTATCTAGTGCAAAGGATTCCCGAAGAAACCGCGCTGCTGTCCGGGTACTAAAAGAGGGGAATTTGTTTAAGGAACGACCTTCTCCAACCCTCCCTCCACGTGAGTGCTTGTATTTACCATTACGTATTATAGAATAGATTCGGTAGTACACGCGCTCTGATTGGCTGTTAGCCGTGTTTGCACGAGGCTTTATAAAATCGATTCAGTAGTACGCGCTCTCTGATTGGCTGTTAGCCGTGTTTGTACGATATTCAGTAGTACGCGCTCTCTGATTGGCTGTTAGCCGTGTTTGCACGAGATTCAGTAGTACGCGCTCTCTGATTGGCTGTTAGCCGTGTTTGCACGAGATTCAGTAGTACGCGCTCTCTGATTGGCTGTTAGCCGTGTTTGCACGAGATTCAGTAGTACGCTCTCTCTGATTGGCTGTTAGCCGTGTTTGCACGAGATTCAGTAGTACGCGCTCTCTGATTGGCTGTTAGCCGTGTTTGCACGAGGTTCAGTAGTACGCGCTCTCTGATTGGCTGTTAGCCGTGTTTGCACGAGATTCAGTAGTACGCGCTCTCTGATTGGCTGTTAGCCGTGTTTGCACGAGATTCAGTAGTACGCGCTCTCTGATTGGCTCACGAGCCTATGGTTTCAAAGGAGTGCAATTTATTTATTTAGATTTTCTAAAACTTTATTATTTCATTTTTATAAAAGAAATAGAAACCAGTTTCTGTGTTCACATAACGTTATGTAAACACTCAAGTAGTTGAGGACAGCAACCATCATGTATTCAAAGTGCACTTGAACGCTCTCTAAACATCTTGATACTGGGGAGACGTTTTTCTCTTTATTTACAGTATTTTGAAACCGAAAAATATGTTGCCAATATCATATACGTGAGCACAAAGTACTTTAAGAAGGAGGTACCAATAGCCAGTACTATCTTCTGTATTTCGAAACAGTGTGTAGGGTTTTGCTATGCTTTATTGTCAGAATAGTAGCAGGCAAAAATACGCGACTCGAGGAATCATCATTTTATTCCAGATAAAACAGAGTATTTTCGTCACACTTAATCATCGTATTTCAGATAGATTTAGCACACTACCTTAAAGTGCCTACGAATCGAAAATTAAGTTAATCTCATATGAAAACCCTTTTGAAATGAGGCAGGGTGACGTTTTCCGTATCTCGGGAACGGGATGAGATAGTGACAAATATGGGTTTGCAATATGCAAATGAGATGAACTGTGACATGATTTGATGGACACAGCCTGGAGACAAATGAAGAATATCTCTGCAAATAGTGGGTACAACAATTGAAACGTTGCACATGTGTGGTACTGTTAATTATGACGTTGCCGTGGAAACACTCTTGGCTCCAGGCTCCTTTTCACCTTGAAGATAAAATTACAATTCTTGTTTCTGTTATAAAATTAATTTGCTGTAAAACACTCACATACAATGCCTACATTGCTCCAAGTCGTCTGATGCAACCACAGCAGTAAATTTTGTTTAACAAAGGAGAAATTACGAAATTGTGTGTCTGCACGGAAGAACAGTGATGTGTAGTATAGTTAGTACCACACATGCAAAGTTTCAATTGTTTATTTTATTTATCGATCATGTGGTTTAAAGGGACACTGTCAACCCCAAATGATAAACTTTCTCATGAGGAAAAACGAAAATAACTACTCAGATTAGTAGAGTATGCTTTCCAGGTATACTGGAGACAACAATAACTACTCAGATTAGTAGAGTATGCTTTCCAGGTATACTGGAGACAACAATAACTACTCAGATTAGTAGAGTATGCTTTCCAGGTATACTGGAGAAAATGACTACTCAGATTAGTAGAGTATGCTTTCCAGGTATACTGGAGAAAATGACTACTCAGATTAGTAGAGTATGCTTTCCAGGTATACTGGAGACAACAATAACTACTCAGATTAGCAGAGTATGCTTTCCAGGTATACTGGAGAAAACAATAACTACTCAGATTAGTAGAGTATGCTTTCCAGGTATACTGGAGACAACAATAACTACTCAGATTAGCACAGTATGCTTTCCAGGTATACTGGAGAAAATGACTACTCAGATTAGCACAGTATGCTTTCCAGGTATACTGGAGAAAATGACTACTCAGATTAGCACAGTATGCTTTCCAGGTATACTGGATGGAGAAAATGACTACTCAGATTAGTAGAGTATGCTTTCCAGGTATACTGGAGAAAATGACTACTCAGATTAGTAGAGTATGCTTTCCAGGTATACTGGAGAAAATGACTACTCAGATTAGTAGAGTATGCTTTCCAGGTATACTGGAGAAAATGACTACTCAGATTAGTAGAGTATGCTTTCCAGGTATACTGGAGACAACAATAACTACTCAGATTAGCAGAGTATGCTTTCCAGGTATACTGGAGACAACAATAACTACTCAGATTAGCAGAGTATGCTTTCCAGGGATACTGGAGACAACAATAACTACTCAGATTAGTAGAGTATGCTTTCCAGGGATACTGGAGACAACAATAACTACTCAGATTAGTAGAGTATGCTTTCCAGGGATACTGGAGACAACAATAACTACTCAGATTAGCACAGTATGCTTTCCAGGTATACTGGATGGAGAAAATGACTACTCAGATTAGTAGAGTATGCTTTCCAGGTATACTGGATGGAGAAAATGACTACTCAGATTAGTAGAGTATGCTTTCCAGGTATACTGGATGGAGAAAATGACTACTCAGATTAGCACAGTATGCTTTCCAGGTATACTGGATGGAGAAAATGACTACTCAGATTAGCACAGTATGCTTTCCAGGTATACTGGATGGAGAAAATGACTACTCAGATTAGTAGAGTATGCTTTCCAGGTATACTGGATGGAGAAAATGACTACTCAGATTAGCACAGTATGCTTTCCAGGTATACTGGATGGAGAAAATGACTACTCAGATTAGCACAGTATGCTTTCCAGGTATACTGGATGGAGAAAATGACTACTCAGATTAGCACAGTATGCTTTCCAGGTATACTGGATGGAGAAAATGACTACTCAGATTAGCACAGTATGCTTTCCAGGTATACTGGATGGAGAAAATGACTACTCAGATTAGCACAGTATGCTTTCCAGGTATACTGGATGGAGAAAATGACTACTCAGATTAGCACAGTATGCTTTCCAGGTATACTGGATGGAGAAAATGACTACTCAGATTAGCACAGTATGCTTTCCAGGTATACTGGATGGAGAAAATGACTACTCAGATTAGTAGAGTATGCTTTCCAGGTATACTGGAGAAAACAATAACTACTTAGATTAGTAGAGTATGCTTTCCAGGTATACTGGAGAAAATGACTACTCAGATTAGTAGAGTATGCTTTCCAGGTATACTGGAGAAAACAATAACTACTTAGATTAGTAGAGTATGCTTTCCAGGTATACTGGATGGAGAAAATGACTACTCAGATTAGTAGAGTATGCTTTCCAGGTATACTGGATGGAGAAAATGACTACTCAGATTAGCACAGTATGCTTTCCAGGTATACTGGATGGAGAAAATGACTACTCAGATTAGCACAGTATGCTTTCCAGGTATACTGGATGGAGAAAATGACTACTCAGATTAGCACAGTATGCTTTCCAGGTATACTGGATGGAGAAAATGACTACTCAGATTAGCACAGTATGCTTTCCAGGTATACTGGATGGAGAAAATGACTACTCAGATTAGCACAGTATGCTTTCCAGGTATACTGGATGGAGAAAATGACTACTCAGATTAGCACAGTATGCTTTCCAGGTATACTGGATGGAGAAAATGACTACTCAGATTAGCACAGTGTGCTTTCCAGGTATACTGGATGGAGAAAATGACTACTCAGATTAGTAGAGTATGCTTTCCAGGTATACTGGAGAAAACAATAACTACTTAGATTAGTAGAGTATGCTTTCCAGGTATACTGGAGAAAATGACTACTCAGATTAGTAGAGTATGCTTTCCAGGTATACTGGAGAAAACAATAACTACTTAGATTAGTAGAGTATGCTTTCCAGGTATACTGGATGGAGAAAATGACTACTCAGATTAGTAGAGTATGCTTTCCAGGTATACTGGAGAAAATAACTACTTAGATTAGTAGAGTATGCTTTCCAGGTATACTGGAGACAACAATAACTACTCAAATTAGTAGAGTATGCTTTCCAGGTATACTGGAGAAAATTTGAGACAGTTTTGATGAAGGATGGTAAAGATTTGAGTAGATGAAAAATACTGCTTTTAAGAAAACATTAGAGCAACTTGAAATCGGTTTACTTCACCACGTTCATTTTAAAGTACACCTAACCCCTTTTGCAATTTTTATACATGTGAATCTTTGAAAGGTTTTGAGTACTTCTGCGAAGAAATTTTTGGCTTACGTTCTAGGCTTGTTTGAAATGGTGAAAATTTGACCTTCCCTGACCCATGACCGCGTAAGAAAAATCCTGGGTCGATTCTGGATCTTACGTCATCTAATTCATTCGGCTTTGCAATTAGTTGAATAAATGTTTATCATTTTGTCTAAAATAACTGTTTCCTTTACTAACAACTCACAGACTGTATACATTCTCTATATATCGATGTTGTTGTGATAGAAAGGCGCCATGGAGAATAATGCATTAATGAGGTGACGTAAGATCCAGAATCGACCCAGGCTTTTTCTTACGCGGTCATGGATCAGGAATTGTCAAATGTTCACCATTTCAAACAAGCATAGAACATAGAATATTATCTGTAAGCCAAACATTTCTTCACAGAAGTACTCAAAACCTTTCAAAGATTCATATGTATAATAATTGCAAAAGGGGTTAGGTGCACTTTAAAATAAGCTTTTGTAATCCACTTTAATCTTTACCATCCTCTATCGCAAAAGTTTGAAAAGCATATCAGGACATTCATATAGTATTTCGCTTCTATCTCAGGGAATTATTTTAGAAGGTTTGTTTTAAAGAAACCTGAAGGTTTAATTCGATTGACAATGCTCACGTATGTATGATAATCAAGGTGCTATCTTATAGATTATATGTTTATGTAAATCTTCAGGATTTAGTTTTTAGCCTGTAATGGAGGGTGAGTAGGTGGTGAGACAGATAACACGGTGACGAGATGCACATGGTTAGAGAAACTACCCTTTGGTAGAAACATTAGAGCCTTAATTCTTAGAAGTGATGCTCTAAGACTTATATGACACCAGATATTTTTTTTATACACAAGATGCTATATAAACTTATACATTCCTGTTAAGTCTTAAGAAATTCGAAATAATGATAGCAGACAGATCGCTTTCAAGTTCTCAGCTAGAGATCCTAATCTCAGCACAAACTTATGAACTAACAGGAAATCAACTGACTTAAGAGGAGTATTCTACAGCAAACTGACAATATCATTATGTATATTTTAATGCTTTTTCGACGACCAATATCGTAGCCAGAACTCCTTTCAAAGCCGAAGGTTTTGATATTGTGAGAGAAAACGCTGCCATGGTGAGAAACACCCACCACAGGCAACCAAAGCTCTAATTTCGAGTTGTTTGTGTGTTTATTTGTCAGTATATAGGCGTTGTATGGGAACTACTATAAACGGGAAAAATCAAATGAAATAAACATACCTTTGCTCTATCTGTTGTCCTTTGACATTTATTGGCGATTTGGGCTTTTTTTTCTTTTCTGATCTCTCCTAGTTAAGGTATGTTTATTTCATTCGATTCTTACCTATCAATAATTGTAAAATTTGTTATTTTTGCCGTTTATAGTAGTTCCCATACAAAGGCTATATACTGACAAAGAAACACACCAACAACTCGAAATTAGATCTTGGGTTGCCTTCGCGTGATTACACGAATGAATAATTCCTATCAACGAATATCACTCATGTTTTCAGCCGGTTTAACATGCTTAGATCTCTCTAGTTACTGTATTTCTAGTACGACATCATTCCTTTTCTATTAAAATAACTTTAGTGCCGAAATATTTGAGTAGAGAACCAAATAAAATTTTACGAAATCCACGGTCAGTATGGGTCAAATCCGCAACTTTATTTGATAATTAGTTTTCCACCGATGACATCATGAGAGGCTCGTCGCAAACTGTCAAATGTCGTTATCTTCATTGATATCCACAAGGATTTCGTCAGTCAGTGTCATATCCATGACAAGGAGTGAATAAGTCGTTATGGAAAACTGTAATAAATCTAACAACAGTGAAAGAGGCACAGATGGTTGCTAATGTTCATACAGGGTTGCCTTGATGTTTTTGCGGTCAAAATATTTAGTATTCCATCGATAATTCATGAATTTTCAGCTTTGAAATAACTTGCGGAATATCTAGCAAAAGGCCAGTCCCGACTACATGTAATAGTCTTCATCCTTCTTTTAACATGATCATTCATGGCCGATTTATTTAGGTTTGTTTTGGACTGAGAGGCACCGTAGCTAGCGCTCGCTTCAGCGAGAATAAATGAGGAGATACATTACCTGTGAAAAATGAAACGGGCGAATATATATTCAGCCGGTCCATACAGAATGATATTTCGCAACCTCACTGATTTGTATCTTGTAATTGAGCTAAAAAAAACGCTAGAATGATACAAAATAGAATCATGTGGGACGTAACGTTTAATACAACTTTGTTATGCTTGTCATTGTAACTAACTTCAACCGAGTATATTGCGCTAGGGGTTATTTTTGGAACTTAAAAACATGGACCTTACGAATTGTTAGCCTTTCGTCACATCAGTTGAGTTGATGGATACTTGTTCTGTGACCAATATAACACATTTTCCTATCTTTAGCTAACATCTTTTGAGAGGGAGAAAAGGTCTGAGAGCAAGAGAGCACAAGCAATCGGCAGTAGGCTCAGAAAACGTCTAATTCAAGTGTCAAAAATGACATATCCGGTATGAATTTTGGTTTGAGACCCATCAAGTTAGCGAATGAAACGGTCAAGGATGAAAACGTAAGGGGTGTTATAGAGTAGAAGAAAACTAGTTCTCCTTTTATCAGAGATTGAGTGAAATTTTAAATGCGTTCAGAGGAAAGGCGGTTAAGAAATATCAGAATTGGTTTAACCCAAGTGGACGGAAGACAGTTCTTTGACTTTGGGCTAAAGAAGTAATACTGGCACTGCAGCTAACGTCAACACAGGCGCATAACAAATCTAGAGTTAAAGAGCCAAATATCAGCAAACGTAGCGTAATTTATCTCAGTGAAAAACCTTAGTTATTTCAACGAAATCCAAGACTGGAGTAACATCTTGTATAGGGCTCTTTTTCTCGATGGTTAGATCGATTGAAAATAATACCGTGTGATTTTAAAAAGAGAAGAAATATTGCTTAATAGGAAACATCTCTCTTAAGAAGATGGGCTCTTCACGAAAGTGGAATTGTTCTTCATAACACATTATTATATAAGGACGCTGGACACATCAATCGGATACTAAAGAACACATAACTGGAATCCTGCAGCTATAGAGAAGTAACTTTGCTGGAATCATTTGAATAAATTTACGTAAATGGTTACATTCGAAACAAAATCCAGACGTCGAGAAATCAGCAGCGATGAATAACTCATCATTGAATTCATCCTCAAGTGCCGTGTGGTGCGTGACGTTCTCCTGTCAAGGCATTTTTATTCTAATCAGTAATGTACTGACAATAGTGACATTCTCGCTCAACAGACATCTGCGCAAGCGCAGCGTGTACCTGCTCATTAACCTATCAGTAGCTGACTTGCTCGTCGGCTTGTTCCCAGTTCCTCTGTACGTGTACTTTGTGGGTGTTACAGCAGTTTGGTGGTCCAAGTTATCACCGCCTACAAATCGCCGCCTGACTTACGTGTTCACGTATCTCGACATCTTCCTCGGCCTCGCTTCTATTGTAACGCTTGCTTTCATCTCCCTAGAGCGCATGCGTGCGACCGTTTGGCCATTACGTCATCGTCAAACGACAAACCGGATGTACGGTTGTGCTATAGGTATTACGTGGGTATTAGCCACCCTGATTGCTGGTCTCACAAGCTGTATCAAGATTTTCTACTTCGAGTACGACGTGTATGCGGCATGGATATCAGTGTCTGTGCTCTTGGTCTCGCTTCTTATCATCCTCACATCCTATACCATCGTATTTGCCAGCTTTAAGCTCAGCATCAAGCGAAACGCGCGCTTAGGTCACCCGAGTAGAATCCTATACCGAGAAAACAGACTCGCCATGACTTTATTCATCGTAACTTTAGCGTCGCTGTTAGCCTGGGTCCCTTTTGTTGTGCTCAATGGCATCTATTATTACACCGATATATCGTTTTCGAAAACGGCGCAAAACACTACCAAATTGCTGCACTACATGAACTCTTTGATCAACACCGTGATTTACGCGAGTCGAATGCCGGACTTCAAAAGAGCTTTGATTCATCTTATGTGTAAGTGTTCGCGATACCAAGGAGAGGCTCAGCCCCTGCCGACGATACCGCTGTGTAATCCGGCTTAGGGACAGTGACGCTTACGAGGACGAACTGGAGACTACAAGACAATAGAGTACCGTTCTTACAGGAATGACAACAAACAGTCTTTTGTTCGAGAACTAAGAGATATAAATTGGAGTATTTTGGATGACAAGGACGTAAATTCCGCTGTTGAAACATGGAGTTTTCAGCCCGTTAAGGAACAATTTGTGCGTAAGCAGCTTAGTAAACTTAAAACGAATAAGGCAATAGGCCTTGATGGAATTAGCGCACGCCTTCTAAAGGACTCAACTGGTGCTATAGCCCCCGCTTTAACAAAGCTATTCAACCGCTCACTCTCGTCCTCTACTTCAGTTTCCCTCAATCTGGAAGTCAGGCAAAGTGACGGCTCTTTTTAAAGCAGGCGAAAGAAGCGATCCAAGTAACTACAGACCCATTACTATTCTGCCAACCGTCAGTAAGATTCTTGAAAAAGCCGTGCATACATAGGTCTATAGCTATCTTTTAGATAATAATATGTTAACATCTAGACAATTCGGTTTTAGACCCAAACTCTCTACAGAGATTGCGCTGACGCATTTCACTAACCAAATACTGGAAAAAATGGACATGGGTTTTGTTACGGGCGCGGTCTTCCTCGATCTGTCGAAAGCTTTCGACACCGTGGATCATTCACTTCTACTAAATAAGCCGGCTCACTAGTTTGGGCTTTTCGAGTCCCAGTGTGGAGTGGTTTAAATCTTACTTGTCCCAGAGAATGCAAGTTACTTCAGTTAGTGGTGTCAGCTCATCAGCCAAGCACGTACCCGTTGGTGTCCCACAAAAGCGTATATTAGGGCCCCTCCTCTTTATCTATATTAATGAACTGCCATCTTGTGTGAAGTGCTGCGATGTCTCTCTTTACGCTGATGACACAGTCATATATTACTCTTCAAACGATGCCGTAAAGGACCTTACAGACAAATTGAACTCGGACCTGAAGGTTTTTAGCAAATGGTTCAATGACAATTTATTAACTCTTAACGTAGATAAATGTAAATTCGTAGTTTTTGGTAGTTCGCGTAAGTTAAGTTCCTTTAGTGGTTTATTGCTAGAGATAAACGGTTACCTCCTAGAACGGAAGGAATCTTTTAGATACCTCGGTAT